>WBMY01015385.1:1148-68627 GCA_013397315.1 Donacobius atricapilla | reverse complement strand
GAGGAGATGGCGGCGGCGAGGGGGATCGTGCGCTCCCATTGCCGGGGGCCGATGGAGCCGGGCGGGAGGGGATGGAGGTGTGGGAAGGGGTGGAAATGACTCCTTGGAGCGCCCCACATGCACCTGCAGTGCTCTGCTGCGCTGGGTCACTCTTGCTAAATAGCGCTTCCCTTGTATTGTATACATACTTCCATATATTTGTTATGGAAAGTAGGTAACAATTCGTATTAATGTTGAAATGTGGTCAGTGGGGCTTAGAGATGGTGTTTGTAACAGGTGCAGGCAATAGCCATGTGGATGTCTTGGTGTGTTTATACGGGGTGTGTGTGGTTTGGTTAACACTGCTTCAGTTTGTGCTTCGTGTTGTTATTTTCATGTAGATTTCGGCCAGGGTGTTTTGTTCAGGGGCTTTTAGTTCGTATATGGCACAGTTCTTTTGTAAACGCGTTTAGTTTGTTCAGCAGAAGGACCAGCATCTTGGTGGGTGAAAGCAAAAACGTGCAGGTACTAGGAGAGCGTAATTAAATAAAAATGGTTTTCTTTCAGTGGGTGTGCTTCCAACACCAGACTGTTTCGGGGAATGGGTTTAAGATAATATTAGGCTTAGCTGGCTTGTGACACAGTTTGTTTTTCTGCTGTAGGGCAGTGGCAGAGAGGAGGGAGGGCTCTGCCATCTCAGTGAGAGCTGGAATGAGCTGCTGCCCAAATCCATCATGTGCCCCCTGTGCTGGGCCCTGTGCTCTCTGACTCAGGGGACTGAGGAGGCTGGAAATAATGCATAATACATGATTAATTTCTTTTTAGCTGCATTTGGCCGCGGCTGGTAGGGGATGAGTTAGGAAGGCAAAGCTGCCACTCGGGCTTTTCTTTTTGGTGGCATCCTGTTGTGATCAGAGCTGAAACCTCAGGTGCACTTTTGAGCATTAGGAAAAGGTTGTTTTTATAAAACTAAGCAGCATCTGTTGTGTCTCATGGAAGCTGTGGAAGATAAAGAGTTGAGGGATTGCAGCTTTAACTTGCTGTCTGTACCCCAGAAAAAAGCAAAACCCACCTTGGTTGATTTCACTCGATGTAGGAAAAACCTGGTCAGTTTTGTTTCCCACCGTGATTTGGAAAACATGTCAGTGTTTAGTGCCACTGATGTAAATAAATAATAAAAAAACCCCGAAACAAACCACCAGGAAGGCGCAGAAGGTATTAGGTAGGAATGCTGTAAGGTGAGGCCAGCAGAACGATTCTGTCAGTCAGAGCTGGAAATGAGCTGAAGCACTGACAGGTGCACCATGGTGTTCCATCTGGTGAGTCATGCTGGCCTCTTTGTAGCTGGGGAGCCCTTTTGTGTGTCTGGAAGTGAGCTTTTCACTGGGAGCGGGTTTGATGTTGCAGCTCTGCAGCAGTTAGGAGAGGAGGGTTTTACTTGCAGCTTCCGCAATTCCCATCCCCACACCCACGGCTTGTTTGCTGATTTTAGGGTGCTTAGGGAGGATCCAGTCCGGTCTTGTGGGTGATGTGGGCCACAGGTTGCAGTCTGTGATTCCCGGGTTGGGCTTTGAAGTGATGAACTGCTGTAAAAGCAGATAAGCTGTGTGCTAGTACTTATTATAAACTGCCTTCCAAATTCAGGCCTGGCCTGTGGATGTGAAGTCTGGAATGCAGAATGGGAAGGACACGTGGTTTTCCTCTGGGTGTTGCCAGTTGGGAGTGACAATTACTGAGCAGGTTGTGCTTTTCAGATAAGCAGCAGTCACAGCAATTCAAGCAGTTGGATGTTGTTTAATGGTTTTAGCCTTAATGTGTGATTTTTTTAGGAATCTGCCTTGATGTAATCCCTTTTCCTGCAGTGACAGGCAGTGTTTAGGGTCGGGTTAAATATTAACAAAACGCTATGTGGTTTGTATCTTCTATTTATGTGTTGGAGAGGCAGCTGTGCTGAATAATACTCCATGGCATTTACTCTTTTAAGACTTCTCTGGATTATTTTTGGAAGTATTGGCATTTTGGAAGTGTTGGCAGTTCTTGGAAAAGGCACGCTACGCGTATTTTGTACGTAACGAGAAGTGTTATTTCTCAACAACTGGTGGTGTAGTGGAGATCAGAGATGCTGTCAGAACTGAACAAATCACTGTCAAGCATTTTACAACAAGATGCATTGAAATATGAATTAATTACAGTTGTTTGAGTCCCTGATGCTTACTCTCGTATTATTTCATTTGTGTTTCCTTAGCCATCGTGGAATTATGTGGAAATGGGGTAGTGGAGATGATTCTCCTTCTCAAACAGCCGTAAGTACTGAATTACTATTAATATCTTTTTAAGACTCTCTGACACAGAGAATCTTTCATTTTTCATCCACTAAGCATATGCATTTTCTCTTCTATAAAGCAGTTGTGTGACAAGTTTTACCATGACAGTTTTAGGGCTGCAAAAGTCATGTTGTGTCCTTGTTTCTTATCTCCTTGATATTTAATCTCTCATGCCTGCTGCAGCTGCTGTGCTCGTCCTCACTCTGCTTATCCTGCCTTAAGGAAACATCTGTGGGAGTTGCATAAGCTCCATCCCCAGGGTATCTTTGGGGAGAGTAGGTTCAATATCAATATTTTATGGGTATTTATTTTATTTAGCAGCGCTGCTGGCCGTCACAGCACAAATCCAGTGGATGAGGAGGTTCAGGTGATCATACCTAGAACGCTTGGGTGGCTTTGCTGTATTTCAAGCCAATATTACTGAAGCATTTCATAAGGTTTAGAATTCCTTGTGACTGGGTAAAAGCATCCTGCTGTTAAGTGTATATAATCCATGGAAGTGTTAGTATTTCATTTGCTGACTGTGGTGATAAAGTGGGACGCCAAGTGCAGGAGTAGTGCTGTCCCTTTTTGGCAGCGGGCCGGGCATTACAGTAGGACACGAAATAGATGGACTCCATAGAGTTGTTAGAAGAGAAAGAAGCCTTTATTTATAATTTTAATAGGTTTTTTTATAACATGCTGTGCTAAAAAGGTCTATTATTGGTCCATGGGACTGACACTGCTCTCCATTGGTTCAGGAATAGGAAACAACACCTGGGGACAGTTGTTCTGGCAAAGGGAACACTGTTTGCTGAGCCTGTGCTGAGAAAGGGAGAGAGATGTTTTGAAAAGAGAAACTGTTGGCAGCTTTCCCTTGGGAAAGGAGCCAGCAATGGTTAGCAAGCTGAAATTCTCAGGCTCAGGAATATGGAGCCCAGGGCCTGGGTGTTCCCCTGGAGCTCTCTGGCTGAGTGTTCCCCTGGATCTCCGCAGGCCGCGGGCTCTGTGCGAAGCGCGGCGGTGACGGATCTGACGGAGCAGCTGACGAGCACTGAGCAGCTGCTGGCACAGCTAAAGGAGCTCGTCAGAGAGAAGGATGCTGAGCTCCGGAGCAAAGATCTTCAGTTAAAGGTACTCTGCGTGTGTTGGTGTCAAAACCATTGTTTTAAATCTCCCCTCGGTCCTTTTTGTCGTGTTTTACCAGCTTCTAGTCTGTTACAGCAGCTCTAGGATGGTCACGAGGAGCTGTTCAGGCATCTGGACATTGCTGCTTGTTCCCAGCATGTGTTCTGTTCCAGGATTGGATTAGAAGGAATTTATATCTAATATCCTGAAGGCTTTTTTGGGGGTTGTTACTCTTTTTTAAAAAATCATAAGGTTGAGCTCTTCTTACAAGAGATTTCTTTCTGCCCCTTTCACATACCTTTATCTGTGGATGTGAACAGCCAAATGTTAAAATACTGCATGCTTTAAAACTCACTGTATATCAAACTTTCCTTAAACAAGATGAAATAAGCTTTTACACTATCATGAAGGTGTCTGTCTTTTTATATTTTTATGAAAAAATAATTCTTCTCATTAAAAAAAACAAGCCTAGAATTTGTGTTGCTATGAAAAAAACAGAGACATTTATATCATAGGGTTTTGAATTCTATACAGTAATAATCACCACGTGCAGAAAGCTTAAATAAAGAAGATAAATTTTAAATAATGAAGAGGAAACACTGTAATGTCTCTTCAGGGAAGATATTTTTTGTTAATCACTTCAGATTTCTCCCTTTCTCTCCATTTTTTTTTTAATGGAAGAATTGAAGCAGGCAGTTGTCCATGTTGCTAATTTAGTCTGTCATGACTTTGATGTTTGTAGGAGGAGAAGGAATCTGCTGATGCCAAACTTTCCAAGCTGAAGCTGCAGAACAAAGCCAAGGTTGCCTCATTAACCTCGCAGCTGGAAGAACTTAAGAAGCAGTTACCGGTGGCAGGAGGCTTAGAGGCCAAAGCAGAACCAAAAAAGGTAAGGTGTTCTCACATCTGAAAGCAGAAACAAATTCTGGGGTGCGCTAGGCTGTTTTCCATGCTGGACTCAATGGGGAAATTCAAATTTTGAGCTGAGTCAGGTTGGGATCAAGGTAGACTGAGTGAGTGTTGTCAGCTCATCCGTGTTTCTATTGAATTTTTATTTTTTAATAGAAACTCAGAAAATTGCACATTCCCTTCAAATTGTTTTAGTAAAAATTTCTCACTCCTTCATCCTATTAGCAGCTCGAAGTTTTGACACATGTGAATCAGGCAGATAAGGTTTGGAGAGGAAATGAAAACAAAACCCGTTTTGTTGTTTAGAAAATGTAGAGCTGTGCTTATTAGCAAAATGTAAATTAGGTGTTTTACTGTTAACAAGAGAGTCTCAGATCTGTTTGGAGTAACACAGTTGTGCAGCCAGATTTGTGTTTCTTCAGAGTAGGACTTCATACTGCTTCTAAAATACCTTTAGTGAGGATTTAGTTTTTCAGGGGGATTTGTATTTTAAAGCAGTGCTGGAAGGGAATGGTAACAGTTTGTTGCAGTCCCCACTTTTCCTCTAAAATGTGCAGTAACTATTTATTCTTCCGATTTTTTTTTTTTTTTTGGCTAACAAAACCTGCTTAGCAGTTGCACTTGATTTCTTGTAATGGCAGATAATTTTTATAAAACAGCAATTACAGCTGTGGAAATTGTGATTAAAAACATGCTTAGGAATGGTTGAATTTACATTTTTTTTCCCGCATTAGTCCTGTTGTCCCTCTGATATATCTGGGCTACACCTGCCAGATTATTTGAGTTTCAATTGCCAGAGGAAGTGAATCTCCTTGCTGCACATTCCAGTCCACTTTTTAGCAGTAATTATCATAAATAATTTAAATACAAAGACTTTTATAAGCTTAATACAAGTTAAAAGCTTAATAGAAGTTCCCAACTTCTGCATGGAATATGAAATACATAAGAGAACTGAAACACAGTCTGAGTAAAGTCTGCTTTTTTCACCAATATTATCAGACTAAGGAGAGGTACAGAATCTAGGAGTTTCCTGTTCATGGAATGCAAACCCTCCCTGTTTTTGCAGGCATCAAAAGATGGAGACCAGGAAAACGCTGCAGCAAATCGAGGGAAAATATTAGTGCTGAGAAGGAGAATTGAAGAGCTGGAATCCCAGATCACACAAAAAAATGAAGAGTTACAGAAGAAGGTGGTGTTTTATATGATGTGACTTTTCACCTTTGTGGTGTAGGATTCTGATTGATTATATTTATTTAAATACTTATTTGATTCTCTGCTACTGAACAGCCATGCTGGGGGTTTTGTTATGTTACAGCCTCAGCAAGGGCAGTGGGAATTGTGCCCTCTGAACAGGGAATCCTGCAAGAGTGGAGTAGGATACAGGAAGATGAGCTCTGTGGGTCCGTGTTGTATTTAAATCTTGCATTTTGAACAGAAATACCGGTTTGCTTCAATTTTTCCCTTTTAAAAAATAGATCATAAGAGGAATAAATGTAGGCAAAAAAAAAATTCTGATTTCATGTTGTGGTGTTCTGTGGCCATAACTTCCCTAGGGATGGTGGCAGGATTGGGAATGCTGCAGAGTTTGAGAGAGAGAGATGTCCAGTAAAAAAAGATTACCCTTCAAACAGAACCGGTTATACATCTGGGTGTAATTTTTGGAGTACTCTAGCACAGGTAGTGAGGGAATGATGCCAACCATTCTTCTGTGCTGGAGATGGAAGCCCAGGCCCACAAACAGTTCTGCCTTTGCCCCCTCAGGACGCTGAGCTGGAGGCGCAGCGCGGCCGTGGGGCGGACATGGATGCCATGCTGGCAGACAAGGAGAAGAAGCTGGCTGAAAGGGATGCTTACATCAGGGATTTGCAGGTGGCCTGGGCATCCAGTGATGCTGCCAAGGAAGTATTCCTGCCCAATGAAGAACTGAAGGTATGTTAGCAGCTCAGTTATAAATTCTTTTAGAGTTCTCAAGGAAGCAATGAATTCTTATGTTGTCAGTCCCTCTCTGAAACACAGTTAATTCACGTGGATAAAAACTCTTTACTGTCTTCATTTATACGTATTTACTTATTTTGTCCTTACCAGGGAAGGGCTTCATGACTGCTGTATCATTTTTCTGCTAATTGTCTTTTGGTTTGCATTGTAAAGAACCAGCTGGCAGCTAAGGAGTCTTCACTGCAGAGCATGGAGATCCTGGTGCAGAACCTTACCAGGAAGGTGGGAGACAGTGAAGAAAAATGCAGCTTGTTCCAGGAGCAGATCGAGAGTCTGAAGAATATTCAAAGCAAGGAAAGAGAGCATTTCCAAGGAAAAGAAGCTACATACATGGAAAATGTAAGTAAATGCAGGGTTCCAAAAGTTAAATCCAGTTCTTAGGAAAATGGTAAGAGAGCTACAAACCACATTGGAGGTGGAATACAGGTGTTTGAGGAGACGACTGCATTTGGGCTTAGTTGATAGAAACTTGCTAGGAATGAACAGAAGTGATTAATCGGTGTATTTAATGTTACTGGAAGCAAAACTCAGATGTCATTTGGAATCCATTATCTTGCTGTACCTGTAGTCAGACAGTTCAGTGTGGTTTTTACTATAGTTTTATTTTCTTTGTGGTTTTAGGTACGTTTGTTTCAAAATATTATCCAGGAAAAGGAAAAGGAGCTGGAAACCCAGAGAGAAAAGCATGAGCAGGAGCTTTTTAGATTAGCTGCTAAATCTGATGCAAGTGCTGACCTAGAACAGGTACGTTGCTCTGGAAACTCAGCAGCTTGAGTTGGGAATCATGTAATTACTCAACTCTGACACAGTTCAAGTGTCTGGTTTGGAGAATAAAAATAAGTCTTTTATAGATTGCTTGATTATTTAACTCTTTATTTTTGGCAGCTACTAAAGGCTTTGAAACAGAAGCTCCATGAAAAGGAAGAAGTCATGCTGGGGAGGACACAGGTGATTGATGTCTTGCAAAAAGAACTGGATGCCAAGGACCAGCAATTGAAAGTAAGAAATGCCGTAACTAGGAGTACAGGTATGATGTTTGACAGTGGTAGGAAAAATACTTTGCATTAAAATGATAAATGTTTTTTGTACTGTGCTTTTTTTTTCAACAGGAGATTAATGAAAACCTGAAATGTCTTCTGTCTGAAAAAGAAAACCTCCAGTCTAAACTGGATGCTGAGAAACATGTAATGAGAGCCCAATTAAAAGACATGATGGAGAAACATGAGCTCGAAATGACAAAAGTTAAGGCGAAATACAATGCTGAGCTGCATGAAATTCAAGAGAAACATGAAACTGAGCTGCAGGAGAAAGACCAGGCCCTGGTTCAGCTTCAGAAACAAGTGGCAGAGTTGAGTGGTGGACAGAGGGAATCCAAAGAAGTCAAAGATGTGGAATCTATAGCCAAAGAGAAGATGGAAGATTTGGAAGGTATCCTATTTAGACAGCTGTCACTGACAATATTTAAGGTTTCTTTGCCCCAGATTTTTATGTATTCTGAGCCAGCCCAATACCTACTGCAATTAGAACTACATGAAATTTGATGGAATATTATTGCCACAGTAATTAAAGTGATTAAAGTACTATAATAATTAAGGTTAGAGAATTACCAAGATAATCACATGAACTATAAATTTCTCACTGTTTCTAATTCTATGTTTTTCTGTAAATGCTGTTGTCTTGTGTAACTTCCAGTTGCTAAAGGAACTACACACAAGTTTTATATTAATAATCTCTCTACAGTTTTAAATAATTCCTGCTTCTTGTTTCTTAGTCCAAGTGAAATTGAAAACAGAAGAGGCCAGCAAATCTGAAGCCAAGTTTTTGAAAATGAAGGCTTGGTCTAAATCAAGAATCAAACAGCTGGAGGATGAACTGAAAAATGTACGTGTAGCTTTGTGTTTAAGGCTCTGTGTCTCTCCAACTACTGTGCTTGGAGATTTGATTGGGAAAAAGCAAATTGTGGGGTAAATGGAACACTAAAATCCTTTACTTTATGAAATAAGTATGAAAATGGAATGGATGTAAAGTGTTGATACAAGATGTAGTTCAAATAAAAAATTGTAGAAATTGTGTCACCAGCCTTCAGGAGTAAATTTGTTATAGATGAGCTGCTGTGTTGCACTTTAAATAGTAGAAAAACAGCTGTTCTTGATACTACTAAAGAATAAGGAAAAAAGGACTTTTCTGTGATTTTACTGTGTTTGAAACCCCTATAACTGTTTTCTTTCAGTTTTCCTCAAAGAACAATGATGTATCTGCCTTAAGCAATCGTGTGTCAGAATTAGAAGCTGAAAATGAAGAGCTACAGTCAAAACTGCAGTCATTGCATGAAATGAGAACTCATAATGGTAAGAGAAAATCTTTTGCAGATGATCCGAAGCAAAGAGACAAACGTAAATTGTTTGTGTCCTCATGAGCCAAATTAATTGTGTTTTTGTAGAAGAGCTGCTGAAGAAGCTGGAGCTCTATGAAGAGCAGCAGAGGAAGCTGCAGGCTGATCTTGACCAAGTTACAAAGAGAGCAGCTTCACAGGTTGACTTGAAAATTGATTTGCATGAGTTACTGATTAATGCTAATTAGACTTTGAAAAGTGTTTCAGTGGGGTTTTGGATCTGGGAATTAATTTATTGATAGATGGGATTGTCAGTGGCTGTTCAGTTGGAGAACAAGATGACAAGTTCTGTATTACTCAAAAAGATTGACTTCTACCTACTTTGCGCACGCTTTAAATTACATTTTTCCTAGTAGTTTGCTATTTATTTAGTTGTGTTTCGTGTGAGTCATCAAAGTGTGGCTGTTACTTTGTAGACAAAATATTTTTAATATTTTATGAAGTCGTGGGACTTGTTTTTCACATGATCTACAATGTCTACACTCCGCACGTACCAATTTCATAGTTTATTTATGTGAAGTGGTGATTTATGATGGTTTGCCAACTTAGAGTGTGTTTATATTTGCAGAGGGGTGTGGTAGATTTGTTTTTTAACACAGAATTTCTCTTGTTAGGCCAGTGAATCAGGTAGTGTGGATGAATTGCAGAGTCAGCTCTTGGAATGGCAGGAAAACGTCCCGGAGTCAGAGGAGTCCCGGGATCACGCCCGAGAAGAAAAATCTGCCATGGCCTTGAGAATGGCTCAGATTGAGGAGGAGAGAGAAGGTGAATCATTTCATTTCCAGTACAGCCATCCCGTTTTTATAGGTCTGTGTGTGTCTGTTGTGCTTCAGACCGAATTGATAGCGCACCACTGTGACTCATTTCTGTAGTCGTGCAGGATGTCTAGGTAGTGAAATTGCTGAAATTTGCAATTTCTACTTCTTGCTCTTCCCTTGAGTTTGTTTTTCATACATTCATCTTGTTTTATATAATTTTTAGTAGATGTGCTGTTCTGTTTGCCATTTGAGCTGCTGCTCTGTAAGACTGCTTGAAAGGCTGATTGTCTGCAGATGATACGTGATAAAAATGATTAAAAAATCATATTTTATCAATGACAAGTAGTTCCCCATTGAAATATTAAAGCTGCCTGCCTAGAAAATTGGTAAAAGTGCAGGGGGCTGTAGTGTTGGTTTGAATTAGAGGAATCAATCAATAATTTGTGCTTAAACAAAATGTACCTGACATGGAATTCCTCTTTAGGAAATTTCTCATTAATTCTGTTTAGGATATTTAGTGATCTGTTAGTAGGTGCCACTTGTATAGGCCAGCTGGATAATGCTCACTGGCAGTGGCTTGGAGGTGGTTAAAAGTATCAAATTACCTACAGAAAATTGCATTTCAAGTAATATTTGATTTTAGAGCTTGCTGAATTATTAATTAATCAGCTGATGAGAAACTGAAGTGGCTTCTATTAAAACTTATAAAAGTCTGGTTAAATTTCAGAGAGCTTTTACTGCTCTTTCCATGCCATCTGAACTAAATTACAATTTTGGTCGCCTCAATTAACTACATAGGGAATGATGGCAAATTTTAATGCACAGGACCTACCATCATAATTAATCCAGTTAGCTAATTTGAGCCTTCTCTTTTCAGTCTGTGACTATATTATTTTTCACTTGCACGATCCATTTGAAAGCTCAGCGTGTAAGCACAAAAATGTTTTAAGGATCACGTCTCTCCTTTTTTGAAGGATTTATGTTTTGATATTGAAAGGGAGTAATACCCCTCCATTAAATCTACCTGTTAGCTCATCTGTGCTGGCCACAGAGCCACGTGCAATATTAATAACTCTTGTAAAATTTCCTCTGCCTCAGCCCAGGTTTAATTTTGCAATTTTTTTTTTTTTCCGCCTTGGGAGTAGCATGACCTTTCTGTTTCTTTTTTTTTTTCCTGCCGTTCCACCTGGTGAGCCCTTCCCCCTCCACTCCTCCCCTCTCACTGCGATTTGGGCAGCCGGGGAGAGCAGTTTCCCATCAGTTTTGTGCATGCAGGTTCCTGCAGCCGTGGCCCCTTGGAAGGTACTGCTGCTGATTTCTCCTGCTCTCGCTTCTCTCTTGAGGGGAAAATTGCCAGCAGTGCCTTGCAAGGTGCGCCACTGGCGGTTTGTGGTTCTTAGCGATACGTGTAACAGCTGCTGGGTTTTCAGTTTTTCCTGCCTTGCAATACCTGTTTCTTCTTTTATATTAATGAAATCGCCTTTGTGTTTTTTTCACTGTAGTAACAGCTGACTCCATATTTATGTTGTGTCTGGAGACAAATTTCTTGGCTTGCCACAAGTGGTTGTGATTAAGAAAGAATCAAATTCATTCCTAGTACTACCTGAAATACAGTAGTATTTAAAAAAAAAAAATCCTTTCCATAAATTGCTGAACTTCACATGCATTAATATTAGCCAGGAGTATTTTAAGCCATATCTAAGTAATACATAGTATCAGTAGTGACCCAAGGAAGTACAGATGCATCATAGTTTGTTTATATGCAGTGCATATCTGAAAAAAAAAAGGGTGTTCTGGAAGTTTTTCAGGTTTTTGTGTTAGATAATTGCTAATGAAAAGCTTCCTAAGCTGCTGTAAAAACATTAGAAAATCTGTTTTCTTACTAACTGTTGTTAAAGCAATGCTCAGTTTAACTGGAAGTATTTTAACACTTGTCTGAGTGTGCTAAATCATTCTAAAGCTTCAATTTCTATACTTCTGTTATTCTTGTGACAATGGTGGTAATTTCTTTTTTTTCATTATCAGATACTTAGGAGCCTAATTTTACCGGGTTCCTACATGAGTGTCAGAGGAGGGGTTGAATTTTTACCTGGAATAGCTTTTATTCTTTGAACCCCTGAACTGGCAGTTCCTATGAACAGAGGTTTAAGGCCTGTGATCAAAATTTGGTATTTAATTTTACAGCCTGGAGAAATTATGTGTAATGATAAAAATGTGTAAAATCTAGAGAATACACAAAGGTGTTTAAAACACTTACGAATTGACAGTGCAAGAAGCCAAAGTAGAATTGAAATTGGAATTATAATCCAGTTTATCAATCCCACTTGAAAAGGATCATTGTTTTTTTCTTTACGTTTTTTCTCCACTGATCTTTTCTGACAAAACATTAGGTGTGTCATTTTGAAATATTACAGGAAGAATTTACATCTAGCAGGTGCTACAGAATTGTGAGTTAAGGAAATCCATGGCCAGCTCAGATGACAGCAGAGTATTCCCTTGTTGGGGCTGAATCTCCAAATAGTTCCTGGTGTTGACCTCACAGATGCACTGACATCAATTCTCTGAGTTTTGTGTGCCGTGGGGACAACTGTGGATTTAGGTGGTTTGACTGAAAGCCAAATTTGTGATTATTAATATAACGTTCAATTAAAGTATGGAGCCACCTTTACTTTCCCTCCCTTTCCCAGGCTGTCCTGTTGTCTGCTTTGCATGGGACGTGTTCTTTCCTAATCTTTACTCCAAATGTGTTTTGTCACATCACAAAACAGATGGGAATGCACTTCAGATGACAAATCACTTCTAACAATGAACAGGATGCATACCTAAGCCTTCATGTTCTCAGTTTATTCAGTGTCTATTTACTACTGAGTCTGTATTTGTCCTGAAAAGATTGGTGTTACTAATTTATGATAAGATGGTTTGATGCCAGTTTGCAGTGTAACACGTGCTTGTGACTTCCTCAAATGATCTGGCTTTAGAGCTCAGTCTGAAATTAAAGCTTTTATTAAAATGAATGTGATTGTTGAGATTAAAAAAGCATCAGCTGAGAGCTGTGGTTTTCATCATACAAATCAGGTGTATTTGAACCTGGTAAATTGAACTGATACGTAATTTGGCATTTTGATTGATAGGCTTTCCTTCTTAGTATGGTATAACCTCACCCTTTCCACTGTCCTATATCAAGTCTTCCTTTAGAGCTGATGAAGAAGTGAAGTTAAACTTTGGTTTGCTGCTTCTTAGTGAAATAACTCAGACTTTGTGGTCTTCATGGCAGTGTTGGAGGGAAATCACAAGGTGGATTTTAATCTTTAATCTTGTTCCTGTCAGTCATTTGTAGGGACTTCACCCTGTCCCTGGTCTCTTTTCATGTAGTAGTGTCTGATATAAATGTAAATGCTTCCCTGTGGCACAAAACTGATTGAGGATGACTGGTTCTTTCCTGGCTGCTCCGATCCAGCCATAGTCTCAGGGCAGCAGGAGCTGGAGGAGGAACTGGCCACAGTTCAAGGAATGGGCAGGCTGCAGCAGGCAAGAAGAAAAGGCAGTCAGACCAGCAGGAAGCTGCAGGTGGGTTCAAAGAGATGTGAGTTTTTCACCTGTCTGTTAATAAAAATGTGGGAAGTACTGTTACTTATGTGGTGCTTTAGTCTTAAAAACATCGGGAGCTTAAGAACATAGATTGGAACTGAAAACATTGATAAATTTAATGATCATGTACGCAGCCAGAAGATGAGAAATTCCAATGGCATCACCCCTCGTACTCCTTTCCACTAAAGAATCACGAGGTTCTCCCTGCAGTAATTCTCATGCCTGAAGCCACGTGCATGCTTCAGATGTGAAGGCCATTTTTGGCTTTCCTAAAATCTTTACAAACCTCTTTGCTGGTGGAGCTTTACTGAGTAATCAGTGCTGCTTAATTCAGGTGGACTTCCAGGTAGGTGGTGCTGTACCTTGCATGAAAATTCTGTAAGAATTAAGATGTCATTGTCACATTAACAGACCATCGGGAGAATATAATTAGTTAACTAATTAGTTAACTAGTGATACTTCAGAGAGCTCTTTAACCTTAGAAATCAGGGTGCTAATTAAGATATCCAAGCAATGTTATCCATTAGCTTCTCAGATGGGTGAGGGTGTTTTGAAAGCCTTGCAGGTATCTTAAAAAAATCAGTGGGAGACTTGGCTTTTCTGGAAGTAATAGCTGGAAGGTAGGCAGGCTGCTCTAGGCCACAGCAGTCCCACGCACTTGCATTTAAGTGCCTGAATCAGTGCTGAGTTCTGGGATTTTTGATGGAAACCGTGGTTTTAGTAGCAGAATTATCTTACCCCTGCTTGCTTCCTTCTTTAACTTAAACTTTCTTCTCATGTTTTGTGTGTAGGAAGAATTCCCCTTCGATGGCAAACAATGCTTCCAAGAATTGAATGTCACCTTGGATAGCACTGACTCAGCTGAAGGAGAAAACATGGGAGGTTGGTGGCCCGAGTACCCTTCACCCAATGCAGGTGTGATAGCGACTAGACAGTTGATGAAAGCATGCACACAGCATCTGCATTTTGTGTCTATTTTTGTTTTCAAATTCAGCTAACAGCCCATTTGTGGTGTATTCTAATCTTTGTTGGATTTTTTTTTCTTTTTTTTTGGCTCGTGTTTTCTTCCTTTTCATTTCCAAGCATGTGCGTGCTGGATGAACTGCCTAGTTCTGGCTCACAGGTAGAGCATCAGTGTGGCTGAGCCCTGGAATTGGATGAGCTTGGATGCCCATCACTATCCCATGTGGCAAGATCATGTGTTTGTTTTAAGTTATGAGTCTTGTTCCTATGAATGTGTCCCCAGTTTGTATCGCAGTTGTGTTGCAAACCAGAATTCCTTTCCATTGCCGCTTAATTTAAAAGTACAATTCTCAGTTTTTAATGCTGATGTTTTTATATCAATGGTAAAGGTTGTGGATACACCCTGTTGTTAAGATGGAATGGACTCACTTGGAAATGGTCAGTCCAGACCAGTTTATTAGTAGTTACTGAAGATAAGATCCTGCAAGCACCCAATCAACTTGTGGTTAATGCAGGATGAGCCACAATAGTGGTGGCTCAATATCAGAATATTTCTGCCAGGTCTTCTTGAGTTCATGAGCTCTGCAACTTTATTTTGGTTTTCCAACAGTTAAGGGTACTTTTGCTATCTAAATTTTGGGGACATAGTGCCTCAGGCATTTCCAGTGGAAATGGGTGAGATTTGGTTTTGCTCAACACTGATGAGAACTTTATTTAAAGAGCTGCAGCCATTTCTAGACTTCAGGAATTTTGGTGGTCTTCTCTTCAAAGAATTTTCCTTCTTTGACCTGAGTAGGTTTACGGAGTGTGGTTGAAGAGTTGGAATTGGAAAGAAACCAACTTCAGGAACAAATACTTTTTCTGGAAGAGCGTTGTCAGGATTTGGAAGACAGATTTCAGCTTCAAGGTAGAATGGAGGCTCTCCAGGTGAGCTTTGGAGTTGTGTAAACCTGATGATGCAAGAGAATCATTCTCAGTTTGTTCTTTACATCACAGCCTCTACAGTAAGCCAAACCCATCAATTTGCAGCTGACAAAAAATGCCTGAAACTTAACTTACACTCATTAATTACGTTGTCACAGTGTGCACATTCTGTATTATGCTTTGAGGTTGAGGCCTGTTGCTTTTGTTCACCACATGGAAAATTATGATTAGGATTAAACTTTATTTGTTCTAGAAACACTGTAGAAAGACAACATGATTTTCATAATTCTTTGTGGAGGTCTTGGCCAGAAGGTCCAGAATTAGATTTGGTTATGACTTGTTTGAATTTCCTCTTCCTTATATCCCTCAAGTTTCTTTTCTGTAAATGTGTATTTAATTTTTCATATATATATATGTATGTCCACATTTCTAGAGAAGAAACTGCTTATAGAAAAATTATTCATAATACTATATATGCACATGCAATCTAAACTTCAGATATTAGCTAGACACATAGTTATATTTTAAAACCACTCACTGAAGGCCCCACAAAGAACAGTCAAGTTCTTTTAGAAAGTAAAAAGTTCTTTTAAGAAGAAAAAAGCTTTTTTAAAAAGTTCTTTTAAAGGGTATTTGTAGTGTTGCCTGACTACAAATTACTGTGATAATTTGTGAACCGTGTTTTCCCTGAGTGACACAACTTATCTTGTACTCAAACGCTTGGTGCATTACTCGTATGTTGCATGTGTATAAAAAAGAATGACAGGTTTTAAGATGAGAGAAAAGCTTGCATTAATTATTGAGACTCTTGTAACAAAGCCTTTCAATACAGGTAACGTTTGGTGTAGAGGAAGAAGGGCAGCTATTGAGGGCGGTGCAGGTGTGTTCTGCCTCCTCCAAAATGCCACCTTCTGTTCATGAATGGTGACAAGTTTGCCACGTTTGTCCTATTGCTCTTGATTCTGGATGTGTTTTGCTTTTGGTTGTTGGTTGCTGTTGTATGTCTTTTTTTTTGGTGGTTTTATTTTTGAATTGGTGCAGTGGATCTGACTAGAGTAGGAGATTTTTACTGTGTTTGAAACCCCCAAAGAGCTGTGTGAATAGAGCTTGCTTCCTTTTTTTCTCCAGTTCTCGCTTGCTTCTCTGGGTGTGGTAATGCTCTTCATCGTTGCTTTGTTGCAGAATGAAAACGAGCGTTTGCAAACTCAACTCACCCAATTGCGCAGCCAACAGATGCGAGATGTGGAAAAGCATCAGATTCTGATCTCTGGCTTGAATGAGCAGCTTAAAGGGTAAAACCAAGGTTCTTTACAGCTCCACACATCACTGGTTTTCTCTGCTTTCAACTTCTAATGAGGGGTATAATCTCTCAAAACACTTGAAAAAATCTGACTGATGTTTCTGTTTGCAGTTGTGTTATTTTTATACTTGGAAGTATAAGTGGAAAGTGTAAAAATAATGATTCTCTTAATTTGGGCTTAGTAAGTTTAGAAAACCTAATGTAAGCTTTGTTTTCAAAAATGTCTAAATATGTATTTTCTTTTCAGATTAAGTGACAGAAATAGTTTCCTTGAAAATTCACTTGGAGAAAGAGAACAAAAACTGGTGAGCACGACAGAAAAGCTGGAACAAATTGAAACTTTGAAGAAACTGCTTCAAGAAAAGGATATTCTGAACAAAGAGCTTGGGGAAAAGTTTGTGCATGCTGAGCAAAAAGTAAGCTAAACTTATAGTTAGTATTTCACATATTAGAACTGATGAGCTTTAACTGTAACTTTTGATTTTTATCCCAAGAGAATTATTGCTGTTTTCCCAGTCTGGAAGTTTTTACTGTCTTTACTGTTTTCTTCATTTAATTGCTGTGCTTTAAGTTTGGTTTAAGGATTTCTTAGGCCCAATACAGCTTTGCATGGAAGTATTTACATTTTATTGGGGTGATAAGTTATTGTTACTAATTCCAAAGTATAAACTCCACTGTTGTGTAAACTCAATGTTATAACTGGTAACATCACAATTTTAATAGAATTCTATGTATTTTTATCACATGAACTTCTAATTTTACTCCTAAGCTGAATGAAGCCTTAAAGAAATGCAGTGTATATGAAGTGGAGAACGTTGAGCAGAAAACAGCCATCAGTGATCTCACAGAAAGAGTTGCTACACTGAAAGAAAAGGTAATTCATAAAAATCCTCATGTAAGAGAAGAAATTCTGAGTTCATTTTTCATGGTCCATTTAAATGTCAGCAAAAGTGACAGCATGAGCTGCTTTAAATTTCACACACTGAGCTTTGTTTGCTGAAACAATCTAAAGAAGAACATCTTGTGACTTTACATTGGGTACAGGCTGATTACCTCTGAATGCTTGTTCTGTGTGTGGGGTGTAACTTCTCCCTCTAACAGTATTTGGAGTGTTCTTGTAACATGATTTTCTTGCTGTTCAGACTTTGAAACAAGACAGCGTAGTGGAGTCCATGCAGCTGGACCTGGACCAGACGAATGAGGAGCTTGACAAGTTGAATTCGAGCCATTTGGAGGAGAGGTCTCAACTCATTCAAGATCTGCAGAAACGTGAAAGAGAAATCGATAATCTGAAAGAAGCACTGGCAGAAAAAGACAGGGAGATGTCTGTCCTGTCTCTGAACATGACAGAATATTCTGAGCAGGTTATGATCCTGAAGCATCAAGTGCAATGCAAAGAGGAGGAGATGCGAGGTTTGGAAGAGGCTTTATCAAAGGCTGAAAGGGAAATGCATTTGCTGAAGGAAGTACAGACAGCTGATGTGAGAGATGCCAGTGTGAAGATCTCTGCCCTTTCTGAGCAGAGTGACACCATGAGAATGGAGCTGGAGAGAGTTAGAGCTGAGAATGAAGCTAAAACCAAAGAAAACGAGGAGTTGATAAGGCAGAGCACTGAGAACAGCGTGACAATTAAGAATCTCCGTTCCGAAATCAAGGCCAACAATGTCGCGTACCATAACAAGCTCGCGGAGTGCGAGTCACAAATTACTCTGCTGAAAGAGCAGGTTACTAAATCATCTGAAAGGCTGCAAGAAACAGAGGATAAACAAAGAAAAGAAATGGAATATTTGAAATCTCAGCTTCAGGAAAACAGTGCTTTGAAGGAAGAATGGAACAGTTTGCTTAAAGAGAAAGAGAGCAAAGCACAGACGCTGGAAAATGAGTTAAAGTCAGTTAAAGATTCATACAACAAACTGGTTTTGGAAAACACTAAAAAGGATAAAGAGCTGGCTGAGTTGTCTGGAAAGCTCAGAGAACATACTGATCATGAGGAAACAGCTAAAAAAGAGTTGCAAGAGAAACGAGAGCTCATTATTTCATTAGAGCAGAAACTTGAGGCTTTGGAGAAGCAGAATGAAGAGACTAAACTTAAATTAATTGGGGATCTGAAAGCCAAAGAGACATGTTGCAAAGAACTTAATGACCAATTAAATGAAATCCATAAACAGATTAAAAAATGGGAGGTGGAGACACAGGAGAAAGCTTCAGCTAATAACAGGTTGCAGGCAGATCTTGAAGGGAAACAAGAAAAACTGGCAGAGCAAATAAAAGCAAATGAATATCTGAAAAAAAGTATAGGTACAATGGAAAAAGAGAAGGAACAGCTAATCAGGGAAAATGAGGATTTGTCCAAACTCCTGGATGTTAAAGAGTGTGAGTTGTTAAAGAAAACCCAGGCTGTGGCAGAATTGGAGGATAAGTTATCTGTTAGCACTGCTGAGTATGAGAAAACTCTTTCAGTACTAAATTGTGATAAAAACTCTCTGGTAAAAGAGATGGAACAACTGTCAGTAGTTGCCAAGCAAAAGGAAAGTTCAGTTGCAGAACAGCTGGGGGAGAAAACAAAGGAATGTAATGTGCTGGCTGAGCAGTTGTCTGAAAGCAAGGAACAGACCCAACAGTTGCATGAACAAGTGCAATCACTGCTCATTCAGCTGAAGGAGATTAGAGATGAAGAAATAAATAAAGAAGAAATGTTAAATAATAAAATATCTGAGTGCAGTGGTCTAATCAAAGAGCTCAGCCATAGCAAGGAAAAAAATTTACTCCTGCAGGAACAAATTCAAAGCATAACTTTGGGTCTTGAAACTGCAAACAGGTCTCTAGAAGAGAAAAATCTTCAAAATGATTCATTACGTAAGGAAATGGAAGAGAGTAAGCTTTGTATTGTAGAGTTGCAGGATGAAATAAAAAAACTTGAAGATGAAAAAACTAAATTAACTCAGTTGGTAGAGGAAAGAGACCTGGCTGTGAAAAGTCAGGGTTCAGAACTTGAGAAGTTTCAGAAGCAAAGTTTTGAAAAAATGGAAGAAAATACAGGATTAAATAATCAGCTACAGCTATTAAGCAAAGAAATTGAGGTGCTTAGGCACGAAAAGGAGGACTTTTCAAGGTTATTGAGTGAGAAGTCCCATGAATGTGAATGTCTCCAGTCTGAAATTGCTTCAGCAAGGCACCAAGTACAAACAGCAGCTCTAGAAAATGAAAAATTGAAAGCAGACATAGAGACAGTTAATGTTACTGTGATCAAAAAGTCAGAGGAAATAGCTGCTTTAACTTCACACCTGTCCCAACAAAGTCATAATATTTTAGATTTGAAGGACCAAATTGACAGCCTGTTGATGGAGAAAGAAAACTTTAAAATTACCTTTGAGGAAACTCTCCTTTCTGAAAAGGAGGCTTTGATTCAGGAAGTGAAAGATAAAGTGGCAGGAGAAGAGCGATATGTGGAATTCATTGCAGATCTGCGATGCCAAATACAAGCCCTGAACTTTGAAACCAATGACCTCAGATGTGCAATGCAGGAAAAAGAAAATGAAATTAAGTTATTAAAAGATAAATCTGAAGAGTCTGATGTACTTAGGGTTCAACTGTCTGAGAATATGGAGGTTATTTCTAACCTTCAAAGTCAGCTTAAAAACATGACAGAACAACTGTCCCAGTTGAATGATTCAATTGTAGAGAAAGATGCATCTTTAAAACAAAAGGTTCACGAATGCAACAGTTTGAAAGCACAGCTTTCTAAGGTACAGGATTCTTGTGTTGTGCAGGAGAAACAGTTACAGCTTTTAGCCTCTGAAGCAGAACAGTTAAAAGTACTTGTTTCAGAAAAAGAATCAGCCATCAACAGTATTTCAATATTCAGTGAGAATTTAAAGGTGCAACTTCAAGAGAAAGAGACTGAGTATGGTGTCTTAAAGAAACAGGTGGTGGAGTTGCAGGAAATGAAAGAGAATTTCCAAAAAGAAATAGAGCATCAGAAGAATACAATAATTGAGATGGACCAGTCCTTATCAGAAAAGGAATCATCTCTTACAGAAAACAAAAGTCTCCTTGAAACTCTGAACGAGAAAGCAAGGAAAGATGAAGAGAAGACACATTTAATTTCTCAGCTCCAAAGTCATGTCCATGAACTAACACAAGAACTACAAAACTCTAAAGAGTTAGTCCATGAGAAAGAAAAAGCCTTTTTATCTCTTCAGGAGAAAATTGAAACACAGTACGAGCTGAGAACTGAGTTGAATGTGGCTCTTGGGCACAAAGATGAAGTTATTGCTGGACTGCTTAATTCCTTAAAGGAGAAAGATGCCAGCCTACAGCTGACAGAGAGCACTGTTAATACTCTTTCTAGTGAGATTGACATTCTCAGATCCAAATTAGAAGAAAGTGGAGCAGCCATGAAAAAACTTACTGAGGAGTTTCAGGAAAAGAATGAGAAGCTTGATAATCATCAGAAAAAAGTTGATTCTTTAACTGTTGAGCTTGAGTCTCTTAAAAAGGAGTACCAGAAAGCACTAGACCAAATAAATACCAGGGAACAAGAACTACAGCAGAAAGACTTGGCTGTGGACTCTCTGCGTGTGACATGCACTGAACAGGCTGAGAAACTGGAATGTTTGAAGTTGGAGTTCAACAATGTAAATTCCAAATCATCTCAAGATCGCCATGACAATGCGGTTTTAATAAATAGTCTGCAGTGTCA
This sequence comes from Donacobius atricapilla, assembly GCA_013397315.1. Lineage (NCBI taxonomy): Eukaryota > Metazoa > Chordata > Aves > Passeriformes > Mimidae > Donacobius > Donacobius atricapilla. The sequence continues at coordinate 47,686 of WBMY01015385.1, read as the reverse complement.
GGTGGAGTCTTTAGAGAAAGAAAAAAACCTGTTGCAAGATGATGTTGGTAGACTGATGGCTGAAAACACAGGACTTGCTGCATCTCAGACTGATTTGCAAAAGAAATTGGAAGAGCTCCGGGAAATCCATGAAAAACTAGAAACCAGTGAGAATTATTCAAGGATGCAGATAGATGCTGTCAAACTGCAGATGAAGACTGAAAAAGAGAAGTTACAGATGCAGGTTAGTGTGAAGGGTGAAGAACTTTCTAAATTAGAACTTAAATGTCAAACTCTAGAACAAAGTCTGCTTGAGTCAGAAAACAAATGGGTGACAGAACTTGATAGAGCAAATTCACGAAATAATGATCTTAGTGAGCAAGTAAACAGTTTAGAGAGTGAAATGAAATCAAAAGATAGCAAAATCCAGTCTTTGCAGCATGAGCTGGATCTTATAAATGAGAAATTAACTCTGAGCTTTTCTCCATTACATAGTAGTAGGCTTTTATATAAAGAAAAGAAGGCACAAATTTCAGATTCTGAACTGCAGCCAACCGATACTAAAACTCAGTTGGAAAATTTCTCTGCTCTGGTAAATGCTATTCTGAGCAAAGAAACAGAAGGAGAACGTTTGCAACTGGCGCTTTTAGAAAAACAGAAAGAAATAGACGCCATGAAAGATGAATTAAGAAATATGGAGTCGCTTGAGAAGCAGAAGGAGGTGCTGCAGAGTGACATGGAAGATATGAAGGGCAAATACGTGTCTCAAATGGAATGTCTGTCAAAAGAAATGGTCTCACTCAAGGAAACAGTAGGTCAACAAGAGTGTCTCCTGAAAGAAAGAGAGGAGGCTTTGGCAGAAATAAAGAAGCAGGTGGAATTTCTTCAAGACAAGGTGAATGAATCAGATGAAATGCGAAGAACTAGTCAAGAAAAGCTGCAGGCTGAGGGTAAAAAAGTAGCAAGTCTCCTTGAAGAAATGGGAGAAAAAGATCACCTCATCAAAACCTTAACATCCCAGGTCAATCAGCAGAAGGATTTAGTTTCTGGTCTAAGCCAGCAAATGAAAGAAAAAGACTCTTCTGTTACCCAGGTCATGGAGTCATTGTCTAATGAAATGCTGAATTTTTCTGAAGAGAGGAGTACATTGATTGCCAAACTGCAAGACCTTGAAGCTGTTCATAGTAGTTCAGTGGCAGAGCTAAACCAAGTATTGCAGGAACTTGGGGATTGTAAGAAAGAACTGGAACATAACCAGGTTACGTTAAGCAGTAGAGAAGCTGAGCTTAAAGAGTTAATGAATGAAAAAGAGGAGATGAAGTGTAATCTGGAGAAAATGGGAAAGGAAAAAGAGAATCTGAAAAAGAAGCTACAAGCAGCATTGATAGTAAGAAGGGATCTAATGCAAAAAGTTGGGAAATTAGAAAAGAGTGGACAGGAAGAACTAGAAAAAGAGCAGAAAAAAGCAGAGGAGCTATTGAAGCAAGTTAATGAGTTAACAGACAAACTGAAACTAATTGAAGGACAAAATAATGATTTTGAGTCTCGTCTTGGAACTTTGAAACAACAACTTGTAGAAAGAGATGCCAAGATAAGTGATCTGACCAAAACTTTATCTTCAAGAGCATCCTATTTAGAGGAACTTCAGCACAATATCGCAGAACTGAATGATGTCATAGCTGAAAAACAAAATGTTTGTGAGCAGAACCTAAAATCTTTAGGGGAGAAGGACTGTATGCTTGCTGATCTGCAATCTGTGCTTAATGAAAGAGCAAGGGCATATCAGGAGGAACGTTCTCAGTTGCTCTCAACTCTTGAAGAGGTGAAGTCTGAACTTAAAAAGAAGGAAGAATTTTTGGAAAAGTCCAGTTTAGAAGAGCCTGGTTCAAGTGCTGGAGACATGAATGAATGTCTGAATCCCAACAATGATGTTAATGCCATGAATCAATTACAAAAAGAAAAAGAAGCTTTACAGAGGCAGCTTTTGGTCATGAAAGAAGATGTGAAAAAATTCCAGCAAGAAAGGGAAGAGCACATGAAACTGGCAGCAGATTTTGATGAGCAAAAAACCCACCTGGAGCAGCTCAGGCAAGAACATAAAGCACTCTGGGAAGTTCTCCAAACAAAACCGAAAGAGCTGGGCTTTAACCAGTTAGAAGGAAAAGAGATGGTTCCACCCAAGGCACTGCTGGGAGATGAGCAAGCTGACCCAAGGAATTTGGAATCCAACAAACAGAGAAACAAGGTTCCGGTTGCGTCCTTGAACGAGTCAGAAAACATGATCACTGCAGTGCCAAGTGAAGACACTGAGCTAAAAGAACTAAGAAGTGGTTATGCAAAACTTCAGGAGGAAACAGAGATGTTAAGGCAAGAGTTGAGAAAAATATTGGTCGGGTTTGGTGATGATAAAGAAGAAACAATCAATTTAAAGTCTTTGAGACAGCAGGAGCAATGTCAGGGCAGCTTGTTGGAGGACATAAAGCACCTACAGATAAAGCTGAGAGCACGTGAGACTGAAACTGTAGAGCTCAAGGCAGTGCTTGAATATTTGAATAATGAGAAAAAAGCACTTATTCAAAAAAGTGAAGAGGATTACAGGATGAGCCAGGAGGAACTGCAGAGGTCAAGAATTGAAGCTAAGCAGGAGGTTGCAAGGAAGAATGAGGAAATAGAAGCACTGAGATGTTCACTTACAGATTTAAAAGAGAAACTTGGTCTGGAAAAAGAATTATTAAACAAAGCCATAAAGGAGGGCCAGGAAGAAGCCCACCACTACAAAACAGCATTTGAAGACTTGAGGAGTGAAAAAGAGGAACTTCTCAGCTCTTTGGAAAAGTCCAATTTGGAACTAATTGAGATGAAAAAGGAGGTAAAACATTTCAGGGAAGAGAACAAAAATCTTGTGGCCGAGCTCTGTGTGATGCGTGAGAAGGCAGAGATGAGTAAACCTGTGGTGTCGGGCAAAGAGCTTGAGGAAGAAAATGGGACTGAAAAGGAATTGGGAGAGGTTGGTTCAGAAAGTAATTCCCTTCAAGGGAATTTGGAAGGCAAAGTCACCGCTTTTCAATTATCAAAGACTGATTACTCTGGGAAAACTAAACTGAGGGAAGCAACAGAATGTGAAGTCCAGAAAGAAATGCAAACGATGGAAGAGCCACTTGCAAAACCTGCAAATTTAAATGATTCCAAAGCCCAAGAGCAAAGAGGTGCAACGGAAGAGAAATCCAGAGAGCGCCTCCAAAGGAAATTACAGGCGGCTTTAATATCGCGTAAAGAAGCCCTGAGAGAAAATAAATGTCTAAAGGAAAAGATTGATCAGCTGATGTTGGAAAGAGAAGAACTGGTGAACAAGACAGGAATGCTGGAGCACTTGCTAGAGCTTGGCAGAGAAAAGCAGAGTTCAAGTGCTGCGGTTTCATTGTCCGGAGAGGAGAGCCTTGCTTCAGAAAATGCGAGGCTCCTGACTGAAAATGAAAACCTCACTGCGGCGTGTGAAAGCCTGAAATCCACCATGGAGTCCATAGTTCAGGAAAAAGAGGCCTTTTCTTTCCAATTAAATACCTTAAAAGATTCTCAGACAGTTGAATTGACAGGATGGAAGGCTAAACATAGTGAATTAAAGCAGGAGTATGAATCGCTTCTTCAGGCGTATGAGAATATCAGTAGTAAAGTGGCAGATATGAGGCAAGTCATTGATCTCAGTAGGAAAGAGAAGCAAGAGGCTGTTCAAAGACTCAGGGAAGGACAGTCTGAAAAGGAGGCTCTGCAGAAGCATTTGCAAAATCTCCTTGATGAAAATGAGGTCATTAAGAACCAACTGAAACAACTTGGTGAATCCAAGAAAATGGAGGTCGAGGAGTTACAGAGCAAAGCAGAAAGGCAGATCTGTGAGCAGGAGGCCAGGATGCAGGAACACAAGGATCGTCTGTGTGAGCTCACTGAGCAGAACCATCAGCTGATGGAGGAGAATGAGCAGCTGAAACAAACCTCTGAAAACCTAAAGCAGGCTTTAGAGAAAATTCAGAATGAGAATGATGTCCTTCATAATAACATCACTGTAACTAAAGCAGCCTTGGGAGAACTGCAGGTTCAAATGGAAGTGTACCAAAATGATACACAATCCAAAATCAGTGATGCATTATGTGAGAGTGAATCACTGTTAAAGGACATTAATATGTTAAAGGATAAATTCTCTGAAAAAGAACAAGCTGTACTTGTCCTGGAACAAGAAAGAAAATTAATTTCTGAAAAAGCACAGGAAACTGAGAAGTCTTTGCTCCACAAAACTCATTGTCTGACGAAGCTGGACATGGAATGTAAGAGGCTAACACAAGAAATTGTTAGTCTGAATGAAAAAGTTAAGATCTTAGAGGATGACAAATGTCTGTTACAGGAAGAATTAGAAAATGTACAAGAAAGCTCTTACAAAGTCAAGAGTGAGAAAGAATTTCTTGAGACAGAATTGCTCAATCATGTTAAAAAAGTTGATCACCTTACTGATAGGATGAAATCAGTACAGGTGCAGAATAACTTGCTGTTACAACAGCTGGAAGAGTTAAAGGCAGAAAAATCCGATGTGGTTAGAGAAAAGGAAGAGCAGCAACTCCATCTTGTAAAGATCTTTGAGGAGAAGGTGAAAAGTGCTCAGAGGAATAGTAATGGGACTAAAAACAGAACAAAAGAATTGCAAGAACTCTTAAAGGAAAAACAGCAGGAAATCAACCAATTGCAAAAGGATTCTATAAAGTTCCAGGAGCTGATCCTGGATTTGGAAAGATCTGTGAAATTGTCACAGTCAAAAAATGAAAAAATTGAAAAGGACTTAAGTAATGCATCAGAAAAGCTGGCAGAATCCAATGATGAAATCCTTCATCTGAAGGGAAAGCTTTCTGCCCAGATGAACCTGTTGGATGAGTCAAAGAGGGAAGTGGACAGGCTTAAAAATGAGAATCTAAACTGGAGGAAAGAACTTCAGAAGAAGGGAGATGAACTGCAGCTTCAAAAGAGAGGATATGAGAGAGAATTGGAATTTCACCTCCAGCAGCTGAAATTGCTTCACAAAAGTGAAATTTCGAACCTGGAGGAGAGACATGGTGCTCTTGAGAGAGAAAAAGATCGGGCGATGAGTGAGGTTCAGGGTTTGCAGGAGGAAGTCAGCACGAAGGACTCTCAGAACAAGCAGCTGCAGGCAGATCTCAATGCAGCTCTGGCACGACTGGCTGCGTTCACAAAGTGCATGTCCTCCCTTCAGGATGACAGGGACAGGGTCATCACCGAGATGAAAACCTGGGAAATGCAGTTCAAAGAGGCCATTCAAAATAAGGAGAAACAGCTGGAAGACAGTAACAAAAGAATAGTGGCCTTGCAAGGTGAATTGAAAGAGAAAATGACTCAGATTCAAGAGCTAAATATCAAATATTCTGTGGTAGAGGAAACAAAGGATGAGCTGTACTTGAGGCAAAAATCTGTTGATATGCAGCGCTATGAAGAGCTCTGCAGGGTAAAGGAAGAAAATACCTTCTTTTTTAACAGACAGCAAGAGCTGGAGAGTGTTCTTCAGTCCAAGGAAGAAGCTTTGCAAGCACTCCTGAAAGAAAATAATTCTCTTAATCATCTCATAGAGAATAGCAAGAGTGCAGGAAGAGAGATAAAAGCTCTGGAAAATAATTTTACAAGACAGGAGCAAGAATTGCAAGAGCTTCTAGCAGAGAAGGAAAAAATGAGTGCTGAACTGCAAAAGCAGATGGCCATTTCTGAGCAAATGAAGGTCATGCTAAATAATAAAGACAAAGAAATTTCCTTACTCATTTCTTCAAAAGGGGATGAAATTTCAGATTATCTGATTCAGGTACAGACTCAACATAGGAATCAGATCAAAGAGTATGAACTTCAGGTAAGGTCTTTGCAGATGGAGAGACAACAAGCTGAGGAGTCCTGTCAGAGGCTGGAAAATGAGCTGAGAAATCTCCAGGTGAAAGCAGAAAAAGCAGGTCAGGATAAGGCTGCGATTGCCAGTGAAGTAGATGCCTTTAAAAAATCCATGTCGTCTCTCCAGAACGACCGGGATGATCTTTTTACCAGATACAAGGAGCTGGAACATCTTCACCAGGATGTCTTAAACCAGAGGGACAGTCTTCTGGTTGGCAGTGCAAGTGAGACTAACGCTTTGAAACAGGAGTTAAGGGTCCTCCTCAACAGGATAGATGATCTGCATTCTGAAAATGCAATGCTGAGTGCACAGCTGATAAAGTACAGGGAAGATCTTAACCAGGTTTTATCTCTGAAAGACCATCAGCTGAAGGACTTACTTAAGCAGAAATTGGAGTGTATTAAAAGCCTTGAGCATGAAAATTACGATCTTCAAAAACAAATAAAAGACATGCAGCTTTCCAGTGAACTGCAGAGAGGGGCTGCTGTGGCTTTGGAACATGAGAATAAAAAATTAGCATCTAAAGTAAGTGATTTAGAATCCCTAATTGCATCACTAAACAAAGAGAAGCTTGTTTCTGAATCTGGAGAGAAGCTGCTAAGTAGTGAGAGTATTCAAAAAAGAGAATCCAATGGGCAGCATGGAGAAAAGCTTCATAAAAAGGTTCAGGAACTCTGGAAATCCAGAGGCAGAAATGCAGGTGAGGAATACAGTGGGACTCATTTGAAACTTGAAGATGGAGATAAACCTGATGCTTCTGCTGAGGAGATGTTGCTCGAAGTTCAGTCTCAAAACAGTGAGTTGAGATCCCAAAATGAGGCCTTTGGGAAAGCAATGACTGCTCTGCAGAATGACAGAGATCGGATCATAGAGGACTTCAGAGCTCTTCAGAGCAAATACACCTCTGAGCTCAAGACCGAAAGGAAAAAAGGAGATGAACTCGCAGCACAATTGGAGGGGTTTAAATCCCACCTCACGAGTATCCTCAGAGAAAACTCTCTTCTGCACGGGGCTGCCCCTGATGCTGCGGGTCAGGTTACCCTCGCTCAGGTGGCTGATGCTGTTGGAAGTGCCTGTAGGACTTTGGTCAGTCGGGAGCTGGAGGTGAGCAGGCTCTCGTCCGAGTGCGGCGGTTATGTCCAGCAGATTGACGCCTTTGCCAAGGCCATGGCCAGTCTCCAGGATGACCGAGACAAATTGCTGCAGGAGCTCAGCCAGCAGAAGGTAACTTCTGAAGCCAAGCAGGGTACAGCTTCGTTTCCCATTGATTGCAGCAGCATCAATGAGAGAAATTCTTTTAAAAGTAGTTTGGATGTGCCTCGGAACAATGGGGAAACTTTGGTAAGTTGTAATTAGCCGCATGGCTCTGTGATTTTGTCCTTCGTGCAGAGAATACTCAGATGTGATGGATTCTGGAGTTTAACTTTGTAGACTGTGTGAGTGCTAAGGTAGCAACGTGTGCCCAGAGGAGGTGTGTTTACAATTTTGGGAGTTAAGGTAATTAACTCATAATTACCCCGTTAAACAAAGCAAGTGGGGAAAACCTTAGTCTGTAATTAGGATTTTAGCACTAATCAAGCTTCACCCATCTAGTTTTCATTCCAGTTCACTAATGACGTTTATTAAACCTAGGCTAAAGAAGGAGCCAGCCTTGCAGCTGTTGAAATATCCAAACTGAAGACCAAGGTTGATGACTTGGAGAAGGCTTTGCATCAGACAAAAGCCTTCCAGGCAGAAACTGAGAGAGAGATCACCTCATACCAGAACGAGCTGGCTGCATTAAGGTATAACAGTACAGCATCATCCTCTTAATTGATCTGTACAGAATATAGACTTACTTAACATCTGATGTTTTATGTTCAGAATGGAAAAAAACCTCCTCCTGTCCGAGTCCCAGGCACTGAGGAATCAGTGTCAGATCACAGTGGCTGAGAAAGACCGGCAGATTGCGGAGCTCCAGAGGCTTCAGGAAGATGTGGTTGGGAAGAAGTCACTCCCTGCTGGCAGCAGTTATCCAGTCAAGGTAAAAAAATGGAATGTAGCTGAATGTAGAGTGGAAGGTGGTGTTAGCATAGGATGAAACACATAATCATGGAAAGATTATGTGGGCGCTTTTATTAAGAGCGCTCTGAGAATCAGGGGAATTCACCCAAATCTGACTCTGATATAACATCGAAAAAGGACAAGTTTTATACCTTTCCATTATACAGCTACTGACTAATTATTAAGCCCCCATTGTTTTAAAGCATGCAGCTGTGGAAACTCTGGTATACCCTTGTTTGATTAAAACAATCATTCTCCCCCTTTAATAACCACCCAATTCTGTCATATGATTATTCAGGTGCAATTTCACGTGATTCGATAGAAGCTGGAAACTAACGTTTTGTTCCCTCCCAGGTCAAACTGACCTAGCTCTGAATTTATTGTACATGCTCCCTTGATTTCAGAATCATTTTAACCCTATGCTAACAGTGGTAGTTTACTGTCTGAAATTTGCAGCCTGCTTCTTGAAAGAGCAGTCTGTAGTAATCCTGTAAGTTACTGTCTTAAATCAGTGAAATCCAGAATATAAAAGGAAGAAGTTGGAAAAATATTAAATGGGTTTATTTCTTGCAGATTTATTGTAGCCGTACCTCGTTTTCAGGGACAGGCTTTTTAAGGGGATTAAAAAAGAGCTTGGTGGTTTACATGGACAGCAGGTTTCACAGTTTGTAGGGTTGATGCAGAGAGGTTTTAAACACCTAATGAAGTTCATTCTTCAGAGCCTAAATCCATGTCTAGTTACTGCAGATTGGACTAGGACCTAACTGGGGGAGAATGGGGAATGGAAGTGTTCTTATCCTTCCCCTGGAGCAGCTGGAGCTGGCTTTTGCCAGGAGCAAAATCCTGGGTTTAGAAAGGCAGCAGCTGACACCCAGGCTGGCAAATGCTCTTTTGTCAACTGTCATGAAAGAGACAAGGAAAAGGCTATTTTAGAATAATATTCTTACCTTTTCTGTGCCTAAGGAAGGAGGCAATATTCATTTTAATTTCATTAAAACCAGCGTTTTAGATGCTGATGTTTGTATGCTGTTCTTTTTCTGTGATTACAGTCATGAATAAGAGCTGTTGACCAGTAATGTCTGTGCGTAATGGAGTATTTTATGTGGTAAAAACCTTCTATTTCATGATTGTATGGGTGAATAGATTCCATAAAGCATTAGAGATGGCACATATCCCTCCTTTATTAGAGATAAATCAAAGTGTTGAGCTGCCAGAAATAAAAAAAGGCCAAAGCTGTAAATTGGTAATAATGCTTTTCTTTTCAAGATGGATTCTTTCAGCTTTAAATTCATATTTACAAAACAGCTGTTTTACAAGTCACGAATACGAGACTTTATTAACTTGAAAATAATTTTGAAAGGTGTTTTATATTACTCCTGTGTGATTTTTTTCTGTTTCTTTGTGGTTCACATTATTTGCAAATTAAAAATTAGGTTGGGTTGCCTTTTTGTGGCAATTTTTATTATTTTTTTAATGCAAGCTTTAACACTATCTATAGATAAAAAAATCTTGTCTTTAAGGTGTCTTTCAAATGTGGGATTAAGTTGTGAGAAGTAAATAATCTCGTGAAAAGGGAATTCTGTAGGGTATATTTAGTGTTGGGGTTGTGGATTATTTAGAGAACTCCGTACCATTTACCCTGAATATCCTGATATTTTTAAGGCCTTGGAAACTGCCTCCCTTGCTGGAAGTGCAGATGGAGCAGAGGAAATCAAACGTGTCCTGGCTGAGAAGAGCCAGCTGCAGGCTGAGCTGCAGCGCTGCCTCCAGGAGCTGCAGCAGAAGGACCTGCACTTCCAGCAGATTAATTCCAAGGTAGCTTGGGACAACAGCTCTGATCCTGAAAAGCTCACGGGAATCTGGGCTGACCTCACGTTGGAATATTGCTGAAGTGCTGGTGTCTTGCATGACTGAATGGTATTTTGCTTTGAAAAGTAGATATTCTAAAAGAACTCAGCCTGGACATTCAAGTTAAATGTCAGTTTTCTTTCTGCCAGGCTTTCCTGACTTGGTGTTTGTGTGAGAGGTTTATTTCACTCTGCATTCCGAAGATGTTGATGAACCTCTGAACTTCTGCTCACAGTAAAATATTTTTCATTATAGACAGAAACAGGTGCCTGTCTTAGCTGAGGCAAGATTTCAGCTTCTGGTTTGGGGAGTATTGATGGCAGGGGAAATCACTGCTCAGCTTTCATTATTTCCTCTGCATAAAACACTTTAAATCCCAGCTGAACTGTGACCTAGCCAAAAAGTGGATGCAATTTTGAAACAGCAGGTCTCAAATCTGCAGGGATTTCCTGGGAGAGCTGATTTTAATGACTTCAATGTGAATTTCTCTCAGGTTGTGCAGTCAGCAGAAGAGAATGCTGTCCTGTCTGCCCAGCTGAAGACTCTTTCCCAAACTCTGAGGGACAACCAGCTTCATTACACGGATCTGCAAAATCGTTACTTAAGGCTGGAGAGGGAATATCAGGCAATGCAGGTGGCATCTTTCCAAGGCTCAGTCCAGGTAACCAGATGCATGGAAGGATTTTTAGGTTTCTTCTTTCTGTGTTTACACTTTTCTGATTTTCTTGCTAAAAATGGAATAAATTACCTTTGTTGTAGTGACCCGGTACTTTTGCTGGCCCGTGACTGAAGAGAGCTGTCTCTGTTGTTAAGCTGGTCTAATTAGACTTTTTACTTAAGGAAGCTGTTTTACATATTTTATTTGTTTTGAAACATCTTTTTTGAGCTGTTCTCCAGCTGGCAAAGATAACTGGATGATCACTGTTCAGTGGATCAGGAAATTTAGTGATAATTTCACACCAGTTATGGATCATTTTACAATGCTTGAGTAATACCTTCGGAAGTGAGATCTGAATCACCAGTTCAGCATTTCAGTACCCTTTGCCAACCCCTCAATACACATCTGTAAGATTATTTGGGATTGGAATTTCATGATTTTTAAGGTCCCTTCTAACCCAGTCCTTTGTGATTCATCATTATTCCTTTATTTTTAAAAAGCTTTCCTGTACTACCTTGGTTATTCATTAACAGTCATTAAATAGAACACCCTGAAATAGCATATGGATACATAGAGAAAACAACCCTTGCTCTTCCATAAATGGAAACAAATCCAAAAAAGAACTGTAAACTAAAAATAAATGAATAGTTGCCTTGCTTCTGGAATTGTGGATATGTAGATCCATTTATTTCCCCTCAGACATTGTTGAGAGATGGAAATGAAAACATTAAGTGGCACAAAGAATTATCTCTTCCACTGTTTGGTGGTGCTTATAGCTTCTGTAATTGAAATAATTTTAGCAAGTAGAAAAATGGTCACTTGTTTGGTGCGGGTTTTTTTTCCCCATTAATATTTTCTAGGATGAAACCAGAGCAGAAGTTCCCCCTGGAGCGCCACAGGAGAGATCTGGGATTATTGTGGAGATAGACAATATGGAGCTAAATGAACTCAGGAAAAGGTCAGGACTCAGAGCATGTATTAGCAATATTGTTTTCCTGACAGCTGCGTCGTGAGTGTGAAAGTAATGCTTTTCTATCCCTCTGAGGCATTTGTGTGGAGAAGGGGAAGGAGTGGATTTACAGAGGATTACATAAATCACAAGCCATATTCTTGAATTATTATCATCTGGTAATACTTGTGCTTTGTATCTGTACATACATGTACTGATTATTGGTGACTTTATCTCAGTATTTAAGCTAAAGCATCTCATTATAATGAGGTCTGTCACAAAAAGGAAGAATTCCTAATAAAAAAACAAGTAAGTAATTTTTTGAGTCCATAAAATACTGATTTCAGATTTTATTTTGTCCCAGGCTTGCGGAGAGTGAGCAGCAGTATGAGTCACTGCAGCAGGGTCTCTCCCAGCTCACAGAAACACTGGCAGAGGAGAAGAGGAGGAGAGAAGCTGCAGAAGAGGCTCTTGGACTCTCTGAGGAGAGGAATAACAGGTGAAGCGCAGATTGTTTGTTTGCCTTTTATTTTTTGTAAGATTAGTAAGAGGTTTTCCTATGGGTCTTAGATTTTTTTTGAGATATTACTACTACTTCTAATAATAATAATAAACAAACCTGTGTGTGAACCCACAGTGCCCAAAGCAGTGAAAATCCACGTGTTAAAAAGCTAAGTTTAAACATTTGAACAATAAAGTGTTAGAGGCTTTGGGATTTTTCTTAATTTAATCTCTTAGACTCAGTAGTCAGGGCTATTTCTTGTTTTCTGGGTTAGGAAAAAATTTCCCATATAACAACTTCAGCAGAGCCACAGGTTAAATTGAAAATATCATTATGCACCTGCCTAAATGGATACCATCACCTGAAAATCATTGTTCAGTCAGCTGGTGATGATGGGGATTAATTCTGAATGAATGAAACAGACTGAGAAAGACCTGGTGACATAGAGTGAGTCAGCTTTTTGTGAGGACCTTCCCTCAGTCATTTTATGTATGCAAAATAATGGTTTTTTGTGTCAATTCAGTTCTTAAAAGAGGAGATAATTCAGCAGTGCATGTCTCTGTGCCTTGAATTTTTCTCTAGATTTGAGGTAGGCAGTTACGGGGCTGTCCCCAGTGACTACACTGTCCAGATGGAAGCTGAGGAGGAGAGGGAAGCCTTAATCATCAATCCCAGTGAACACGTTGTTGTGAGAAAGGTAAGGGAATAAAAGCCTTTAAAAACCCTGAATTACCTTTAAAAGTGGTGGAAAAAGATCCTTTGTTTCTTTCTGTTGGGGCTGTGAGTCCAAGACCAGCAGCTGTGTAAACTATGCCAGAAAACATGCTGCATATGTCCAGGTTAAAAAATAGATGTAATCATATTTATACTACATGTGTGGCCATTAAATAAACTGTCTGCATTTAATTATGCATGCCCAGAATGCAGTATGCATATTTATGTGTGTGGAGTTGCATAATGCACAGCTTGGATTCCTTCCTTTCCCCTCTCATTAATGCTGGGTTTAGGGCCTTTAAATCATTTCTGCTTTGCTGTTTGGGATCGGTTGTTTTGTGGTCAGTTGCTGTGTCAGAGGCAGAAGGTTTGTAGTGCATCAGAAATCCTGGCTGTTCCTGGTTTGTATTCCTGATTTTTCCTCTGATAACTTGTTGGAGTCCAGGGTGTGTGGAAAACCCCTGGAACTGCCCTGGGGGCTCCCAGACCCTGGCTGGGACCCCAGGAAAGCTTTGCCTTTGACCTCAGTCCATGGGAAAAACTTCCAACACTCAGAGATGAATTGAAAACAACAAAGATTTGAAATAGATAGTAGTTTAGTTTGTCACAGGGTGAAAATTTGTAGTTTTGGGTTTTTAGTATGGAAGTAGATCAGAGCAAGATGGAGAATTTTGGGTGGTGCCTCATCTTCTTTGTCTACTGCATTTTCTGCTGTGACGGTGGCACAGAGACATTGGTGGGATGGATTTGATGTAGAAATTGCGTGTTTAGAATAGGGAGTAGCTATTGGTGCAAAACTGTAAATATAGTACGCTTTAAGAGTTAATTGGATTAGAAATCTTTTAAAATGACCTTGGACCCTCTATGTTCCTGTAGCTGCTTTCCTTCAGTGCACTGAGACTTCTGTGAGACCTTGAGATCAGAAATAGAATAAACACCTCTGAAGACCAAAGCTGCAGGTTCCATCTCATCTTTTAAACCCTGGTACAGGACTTTAGAAGGAAAAGACCCCTAATTAGGGCGTTGACGGGGTGGAAATCCCATCAATGACTTTTGTCTCTTCCTCAGGTGAAAGGAGGAGCCCTTTCCTTGCGCCGCTGGCTCCGCGGGCGAAGCCTTTACTGCTCCAAGCTGCTGACGGCCCGAGCCAAATCCCGCTATTTATTCCTCACCTACCTGGTCACACTACACCTCCTCGTCCTGCTGTGCCTCACTGGTGTGCTCTGAACCCACTGCCCTCCCTGGGTGCCTCCTTTTCCCCTGTGGGCAGTGCCAGCCCCAGCCTGGGGACTCCTCACACGCTGCTGCTCCGCTGTGTGCCGGCCACGGTCACACAAATCCCTGGGACACCACACGGAATCTTGAGCTTCTCCAGTGAAATTTGTGCATATCACACTTGCTCCAAAGTTGACTTGAATTGCTCTTTAACAGTGGGATATTATATTTGCTAAGGAGAAAATATTCCCCTCTGCCCTATAAGGAAACTGCTGCACACGAGTTATTTAATATTGTTTGTGGGTACATAATGGTTGATTACTACTGAAGGGGTTGTAAATGATATCTTTTCTATACAAATTTTATTTTGAGAGGTAAACTATAAATTCTAAAGGAATATCGAGCTATTACTGTATATTGGCTTCTTGATTATAGCAAGAAGTTTTATGGAGTGCAATAAAGGAAGAACTACTGGATTTTTGATTTTCTTTGGTTGGTTGGGTGTTTTTTTGTTTGGATGAAAATATAAAAGTATTAAGAAGGTTCCTCTTTCCCATTCAGTTTGTAAAGAAATCAAGATGCACAGATCTGTGTGTGGCAATGAGGTAAGCTGATGATGAAAGATTCAGTCAAGATTTACATTTGAGGTGACATAAATATCTCCAACTTCTTATATTCTTTTTTTGTAATTTTTTCTTTCCGTAACTTGTGGGGGTTTGGTATTTTTTTAATTTCCTTGCACTTTTCTTGGTGGGGCTTAGTTACTGCCTGTCTTGGAGGCAAAATGTTCCTCAGCTGCAGAACACACATGAAATTCAAGCTTCTAAAGACACAACCTTACATATTTTACATGTTTCAGCTTCAAGGTACAAATCAATAAATTCAGCTAAGAATCTTGTGGGAAAAGGAAAACCCAGTGAGTATGGAAAAGGAAGGATTCCATTGGTTTCACTGATGAGCAGAAACAAGGTTGACTTGGAGATACTTTAGTGAAGTGGTTTTTCTGCTTAAGAGGTAGTTACTGCTGCAGGTAAATACTGTAAACCACCTTCTTTTGATAGTCTTTAATATTTCTTAGTCCGGTAAATGTCTGGGTTTCTATACAAATCCAATATATTCTGCTATAACTGATTTTTTTCTTTTTTTGTAAATAGTGATGGTTCATCTCCTTTGAGTGGCTGATTCAGTCTCTGTGTTCAGCCCTGGTGTCACCCAAACACTGAGATAACTCACAGACACCAGGTACAGTGGGAACAGGAGTACTAATGATGCTGACTGTTCCCTTCCCAGCCTGAAAATAGGTGTTAGCAGAATGTTAACAAGCTTTTCTTAGCTAATTATGTTATAAGGAAGCAGAATGTTTTTCAAAGGCAATAGTGGCCATTCAGTCCTTCCAGTTTTACTCATCCAGTGTGAGGGGTTTTTGACCTGGGGGGAGAGAAAACGACCCTCTGTCCTGAGGCTCAGTGATTGGGAAAGGATCCAGAGGTGTTTGAAAGTCTGTGTCCTGCTTTTTCCAGGCCTTTGTGCTTCACTGTAGTAGGAACAAGCTGGAAAAAAAAAAAAGTCAAATGGCTTGACATGTAGATATCATCCTGTGAACTCCATTCCAAAAGCTGATAAAAATGTTTTGGGAGGTGAGTTCCTGTCATTTAAGAAGCAGCTTTTCCTGGTGGAGTATTGCCCTGAGACTGTGCTCATCTTACAATTAATGATTTAAATGCTTGGCTTCACTTGTCTGAGATCAAGCAAATTGAGGAAATTTGTTTAAAGTTCTCTGCCCTCAAATTCCAGTGTCTCAGCTGATGTAATTCCTGATGTATTTAAGAACCAAATTTCCCTCTGGTTTGTGGTGTTGGAGCCAGAGTCTGGCAGTATCCAGCTGTTATGTTGGATACTGCTGGAAATTGTTTTATTGCAGTCCAAAGCCTTTTCCTGAGGGTTTTGGGAGAAAATAATTCATGGCAATGAGAATGAATGTTCAAACCCACCAGCTACTAGAGCTGAGGAATAAATATTCCCACATTAAAGTTCTTTCCAAAGTTATGTGATAAAATCCATTCTTGCCTTGTTAGGGACAAGAACTTTGCTGGACAAGTGCTGTTTTTCATTCCTTTCCCATTTCTGAAGTACCTTTCCTTACTGAGTGAAGTTGCCAAAGAAGGAAAAATAAAATCTTTCCCTTGTATCAGCTGCCTAAAGAGGCATTTTTCCAGTCCTAAAAATAACCCAGGGATCCATAACTGGGCCTGCCCTTGGTGAGGGTTTTGCCATGAATTTCAGGGAGACCAGGACTTGGAGGTGTTGGTCAATTCCTGAAGCTGAAGTGTTCCTGGGCAGTTGTGCCTGCTGCCTCTTGTTCTTTTTCCCGGGACAGCCACTTCCATCAAGTGTTTGCCACTTAACAAATATGGACTAGGTGCTGGAGTGAGCTCTCCACATTACAGAGTGGCTGCCACTTCAAAACACAGAGCAGCTGCTTCCCTGAAACTTTATTTTTATAAAGTTGTTATTTTTAGTTGTTTGTTTGAGACTGATGATCACCCTCTAAAAGAAAAAAGCGAAGTTCAACTTTCCGTGAGGGAAAAACTGCAGTCTTTGAAGTAATGGATGTTTTTGGTGGTTTATTTACCATTAACTACTAATGTTACAGCTGGTATATGCAGTCAATCAATTAATTTTAAGCAAAGGAACTTTCTAGAAGGTAATTTCCCCTTGGAAGAGGTGAGATTTATGCTTAAGTCCCAGCAGAGCCAAGTGTGTCCTGTAGCTGAGCCTGCCCGTGGTCACGAGACCAATTAACAGAGGATCACAGGGCCCTGGAGGCTGCAACAGGAGATTTCCCCTCTGGAAGAAACAAAAGGCTGTGAATGTCCTGATTAACCTGCTTTGTGAAATCCTATTCAAGTGGGGATTTATGTGGATGCTTCACATGCTTGGTAAGATCCACTGACTTTGCTGGTTAGGTTTATTCCTTCCCAAAAATACTGTGTTTTAATGATATGAAGGTGTCTTATGGAAGAAAAGCCCCACCAGTCGGAATTTATTCATATCATGAGTCAGCTTTTGATTTTTCTGGGCTGTCAAAACTCTGCCCTGAAGTTCTGTGTGATGAGTAGTGTTTTACCTCATATGTTGTGATATTATTTGGGGCAATCATGACACACTTCCTGAGGGAAATGAGATAAACCTAGTAAAATCAGTATTTAATAAGCGATTTTTCTTTTAGAAGATCTGCCTCTGCTTTATATTAATGAGTTTTTCAAAGCCATTTGGCTTCCAGCAAGGGGGAGCCTCACTGTTTAAAGGCAAAATAGTAGAACTTCTTAGACAGAGAGCAACCCAAGGAGTGTATCTAGAGAAATTATATCTTTTCCACCTCTAATTCCTTCTCTTTATTCCTTTGTGCAATGACAGAGGATGCATTCCTTGTGGAGGACCGTGAGTTTGTTGATGCTCACTTTGGCTGGGCTCCTGTGCGAGCATAAGCAGTATTGAATTTTTGAAGCTGTCTTGATCTTTCTGGGGGGTTTATGTAAGGAATTACTACAAAGTGGTTACCCACAAATTCACGTTTTAGTTCCTTGCTTGTTTTGGGGGTGCATTCTGCGAGGGCAGGAGCAGTATTTCACAGGAAGTTTTAACTTAAAAATGGTATTTTGCCCCTGATGTTCCTGACAAACGGCACTAATATTGGAATAATGTCCTTTGCAGGGTCTTATGGTTGGAATGGGTCAAAAATACAGCAATGTAGGGGATGAAGCACAAAGTAAAAGAGGGATCCTGGCACTGGAACATCCCAGTGAGAGTGGAATCGTCACTAACTGGGATGATGTGGGAAAGGTGGGTATTTTATTTTATATTTACACATACTAGTCAGTCATGAAGTTCCTACTGAGGCAAAACATTTGACAATGATAGAAAGGAGCTAAAGTTAAAAAAAATCAGATTGCAATTCATCGGAGATTAATTGGAGAAATACTACATTATTGAAACTGGGAACAAAAAGGGTTGTTTTCTCTCCTCAGTACTGGCCTACATGAGTGGGAGGATGGGTGGTGCCCACATCTGACATTCCATGTGACATTCTCACTGTCACTTCCAGAGGAAATGGCAGACTGGGTCTTCCTACCCCTATACTGATCCTTTGAGAGGGGGATTTTTAATTTTTGTTTCTGAAGCGTGTTTTTCTGTCACCAAAAGTTAGCTTTTCATGTCTGGGTGGTCCGAAGGCATCTTTGTTCCCCATCCAGCACCACATCCTTGGCATTGTGCACTATCTGTGGGAAATGCCAGTTCCAGGGTGTCCCAGGTGCAGGCAACAAGGTGTGCTCATGGCAGAAGCTGCTAAATCTCTTAAATATTCCGAGTGTCCTGGTCTCTTTGGAGGTATCTGGATCTGTATGGGAAAATACTGTGCTGTCTGGGGGAGGAGCTCCACAGGGAAATGCTCCTGGTAGTTTTTCTGTGGAAAATGCTGCTGAAAGGGAGATACCGGGCTGGGATTGTTCTGTACTCTGTGGTTACTAGGATGAGGTGCAGTTATAACCCATATATCTGGACTCAGTTACTGTGCCATGTCCATAGACCCAAGCTGTTCCAAATGCACAGACCAAAGTTGATCCAGGAGCAGTGGGAGTTCCTCCGTTGATATTTGGGAATAAATTGCCCACCTTTTCCTCTAGATGGAAGCACAGTACTTGGATTTCATTCTCTCCCTACTTGCTGCAAGCACACTTTTTAAACTGCATCCCATTTTATTTTTCTACCTCACTGTTTTCCTGCAGTCCACATTCAGCAAGGAATAACATTTTCCTGTCGGGGAAAAAAAAAAATGCAAATTGTAGACCTATATTTTTGTTCACACCGGTGTGTGCTCCTTCTCTGGGTAATGCTGGATGCAAGAGCTGACAGTCTGAAATTGAGTTAGAGGAAGGAATTAAGGAAGGCTAGAAAGGTGGGATGTGCTTTCCTGTAGTGTGTTTATTTTCGGGGTGTACCGTGACGGAGGCCTCAGGCAGTGCTGTGACTCAGACAATGGTCAGGTACTAAATGGGCTCTTGCAGCTGAAGCTTTCCTTCTTTTTGTCTCTTGGATAGAGGAATTACTTGTGGAAGTGGCTCCCTAGGCCAAACTGGTAGGGAAACGATAAGAAACAGAGTTGGTAACTGTTGTGATTACTGCAGATAAGAAAAAAGGGTGATTTTGATCCTTGTGTGATTTTGATCCAAGCCACAAATTTCTTCCCAGGGCTTGGAAATCCTACTCCTGAAAGCATCAGGATGTGGAAGAAACAAGAGAATTCCTGGGTAACGTGCCAAAAATGGGACAAAAGCACAGCAGTGCAGTGCCCAAGCATCCACAGGGTACAAAAGGGGTGTCCCCAAAGGCTGAGGCTGGGTGTGTGAGGGGGAGCAGGAGTGGGAATGATGTGGGATGCAGGGGGGGCCATGGGAGCAGAGAAGCACAGACAGCCATGGAATAGAACATTCCTGCTCTCCTATACTTCAATTCACAATATTCCAACTGGAAAATAACACACTGTCCATGCCTGGGCATTTGTTCCCAGGAGCTGACCTGACAATAGACGGGAGGGAAGGCATCCTAATTTATTTCATAAATGTTTAATAGAAATGCTGGGATAGTTTGGGATAATTCCTCCTCACTAATTTCTCTTTGCTAGTGTGCTTCCTGCTCACATTTAATTCTCATGACCTACCTATAAAATCAACACTGGATTGTTTTGGTTCTTGTAGAGTATCTCTATCCATTAACACTGTGGTTATCATTAGGTCAAATTTAACGGGCTGTGCAGGGCCTGATAGTGCCTGGTTTTGAGGGAAAACCTAGAAACTGCCACAGATTTAGGCAGGCTCCTGCTTTATGAGTCCAGATTTGTTCCTCACTGCTAAAACCACCAGTACTTTGGGTGTACTGAGCGCAGAGGTTTCCTTCTCTTCCCTTATTTCTTTCTTGTCTGAAGTAGCAGTAATTTTCTTCTTACATCTGATTTATATATATATTGTTTTTAAACTTTTACGTAATTGCTTTCTGGTTTATTCAACTTCTCCCTGCATTTGTATTCCAAACCTTCAGATGAAGGACAGCCTGGTATCCCAAAGCCCAGTTCTGGAAACATCTATTTCTTTCTCTTAGAAGATTGATACAGAATTGAATTGTTTTAAACAGCTGGTGATTTTAATGAATAATGCCAGCTCTGGACAGATGTTGATATTGTAGGTGCTTCAAATTTAGAGAAGACCTCTTTTCCATTTAAGTTCATTTTGGAGCATTATAGGACTTATTTCTAGGATATAGTACTTGTTTTTAGGATATTTTTAAAATACATTTACCCATAAAACCATCCTGATGTTTTGTGTTAGGTCAGGAAAAAAATGAGCTAAAAAGAGAGTTAACACCCAACCCAGTGAATTTGATCAAATTTGGTGCATAGATATGAGTTTGGCAGAGATGCTCTTGCATGCTTTCTGTCTATTTTAATGTGGCCGTAAAAATAAGAATAAATTTTTTAAAAAGGAATTATTTTTATGATATGAAATACATTCCATGTATTTAAAAGATTTTATTATTTAATATAATTTAAGATATTGCTTACTGAAAGTAATATAATAAAAATACATTACTCAGGCTGTATTTGAAAAACTGACAGCTTTTGGCCAAAAGTCCACATGGTAAATTTAGCCAGAGATAGAAGTAAGTGTGATTAAAATACAGAATATAGGTATAGAATCACTGGGGAAAAGGAGATGTGACTCTGCACTTCCCTTAGTGCCCACTTTTGGTAGATATTTAATGGGAAGATTATGCATCCATTTAGCAACAGTGTAAATAAATTAATTAAGTTGTGAGCTTGACAGCAGGAATGACTATGAGAGAATACAGCTGGGAGATGAAAACCACCAGCAGACCATCAGAACAGCCCAGTTTCTAACAACCAGGAGGCAGAGCTCCTACTGGAGACGTGTCTAGGGCTGTTTCTCTGTCATTACACCGGAATGAGAAATTTGGGTTTCAAGATTGTTTAAAGGCTTGTTGTTTCTTACAGATGGCATTAAATTCATTACAGTAATTATGAATTATTGGTAATTTGCGTGTTCTTTAATTGAAAGCGTACTTTTAATGAAAAGTTGGCTTTATTGGTGAAGGCATTAATTTCTGAAATTCAAAACTGCAGTTTGTGTGTGTGTTTTTGTATATGTATAAACCTTAGGTTGCTGCATTGTTGCAGCCCTGCCATCAGTGTAAAAAAAATTTATCCCAAGGTGTCATCTCCAATTAATACTGTCAGTAAAAACCTGACCTGGGTTAATGGAAAGCTATCCACTGGCTTGGTGATTTTCCTTTTAAATGAAATCCCAAAGAAAGCGTGACACACTGTTCACAGAAGAACCACAGTTCAGGAGGGGATCCTGGAGGTAGTAACTGTCACTATTCATTAAAAAAAAAATAAAAAATTGGCTGTCCCTTCAGTTAATGTTAAGTGTAGGTCCTAAAGTTTTTCCAACTCTTCCTTCCAGATCCTTTTGGAGACGTTCCGTGTGCCAGCCATGTATGTCTAAATTCCAACTATTCTTGTGCAGGCTTGGTATCAGAAATGCCTTACTCATTTGAAGTGGAAAACATGTACTTCATGTTATGTGGCACTGGATTTGGAAAATGAAACAGCAGCTGCTGCCTCCTCCTCCTCTCTTGAAAAGGGCATGGAGCTTCCTGATGGACAGGGGAAGGAATTCACCATTGGGAATGAACGGTGCTGGTGCCCAGGAGTATTTTGCTGTATAATTACTGTGCGGAGGTAACAGAGGAGGTGAGTGGAAGGTGCTGTCTGTCTTAGTTTGGAAAGACAGGTGTCTGCCAGGCAAAAGCCGGAGCTTCCCTTGGAATGCAGAATGTAAACCCCCTCCCTCTGAATTATTATAATTTTGAAATTAAGGGGCTTTCAGGCAAAGATGTGGGAATAGGAATAACCCTTACTAGGAATACTAAAAATGTAGTAGTACAAAAAAGCAAACAAAAAGAAAGACACTGACAGAGTCAGGACACGACCTGACACCCTGTTGGTCAGGGAGTGGGGAGCAGTCCAGTCAAGCCCTCCTGCAGTGCCACATCTGGCATGTTCTCTCTGGAGGAACCACTCGGTATCCTGGGGTTTGGGATCATATGCAGAAGGAGAGGACAGCTTTGCCTCCAAGTACGATGAAGATTAAGGTGATTTTAAACAACTTTACTTCTGCTGGTTCCATCTTCAGGTGATTTTTCCTTATTCAAATGGTCTCTTTATGGTAAAAGCTGCAAAATCTGTCAAAAAAGGATTTTTCAAAGTTCTGCTCTAGCGACCTAAAAGTAAGAGGGGTTGATCTTACTTTCATTCCCAATTTTGAACAGCAGTCAGCTCAAATTCCCAGTATCCATGTCTTCTCAAGGAAATGGAAATCATAAGTTCCTCAGCCTCTGAGTGAATTTTACTTTATTTGTCTGGCTTCAGTTTGTATGACTGCTCAGGTTGATAATAAATCACCTTAACATGTAGGAATAGCACTGTTAACTGGCATGATCACTTGCCTGAGCAACAAAAGTTACATTTCAATCTTGACCTCTTGTAGGTGTGATGGTCAAGAGCACCAGCCTTGCTCCTCAGATCTCTGCAACCAAGTTACATTTGCAATCCCCATGGGATCAAAGCAAAATTGCATTCAGGTTGCGAAGAATTTACTTGCCCTTGTTTGCCATTAATGGTGAAGGATGTTCTTTAGGTTTTCATTTTTTAGTTTTGCTTTAATATAAACTTTTTTTTTTACTTCCACAGTTGCTTCTTTTTAATTTGGTAATAAGCTTCCATTAATTCTCAGAATTGCTTTACAAGGAAAAATTGTCGTCATCATTTAAATGTCATTCTTTCTAAATGGAAGAAAAATCTATCCAATACAAGAAGAAGCAGGCATTCCCCCCCCCCCATTTTTTTCCAAGGGGAAACACCTTTTCTTAGGAGTAAGTTGTAGAGGGAGACATTCATCCACATGAAGGTTACCTTACATATAAACAAGCCAAGGTGCAATGGCTTCTGTGAGTGCAATTTATTAAATCCACTGAGTGTTTGACACTGAGATGTTAAATGGAAGTTTTGGAAGTGATTGCTGAGCCTTCAGCCTCCTCTAACTCTGCAATTCAATTCTGCGTTTCCCATCAGGAATGTTTTCCTGGTAAGTGATAGGAGATCGGAAGGAGACACTTGTCACCAGTTACGGCACAAGTCCTGATGTTCACTCACAAAATACAAAGAGCAATTTGAAAGTTTCTTTTGGGGAAGTTTCCCTCCATTTTTTCTTGCAAGTTAGGTGTTCCATCTGTGGTGAAATTTTCTTGGAGTAAGTGAACTCTGTATTAGGGCTTTGCTGACATTTTAAGAATCTCTAAATAAAAGAAAATGTTTTTTAAAAAGCAGTAGTGTTTTTGAGACACAAAATGGAAATGGAAAATCCTGAAACTAATCATTAGCCATTCATTAAAGTGGTTGTTGGTCGTGTTAATTGGAGGTTATGGGCTTCAAAGAAGAAATGACATCTGCTTTACCTTATGTGCACAGAACAGGGAGGGAAGAGAGAAAAATATATAGTGGTGAAAGCAAATCATCTTGGTGGAAAACTTCCTGAGGTCACTGAGGACACCATGCCTGGGATAAACTGACCCCTTTTTCTATCCAGCAAACTTTTAATGAAAGAGGGAAAGGACCTGGTGATCTTTTGCTGCAGAGGTTAATAACGGCTGATCCTGATGAGCATTTCATGTAAAAAGCAAAGCCTGCAGATCTCATTACCTGGGCCTCCTGATTTTGCATTCCCATGCAACACGAGGAGAGGAAAATACTATACTTGACACAATTTAGAGGTTATAGTGGGCAGCATTCATATTTCTGATTCCACTCCCAGTGCACTTCCCTTCTTAATAGGAATAGAAGAGGTCATCCAGGCTGTCCTCCCTCACTCTGCTGGCTGAGCCATGCGGCTGACTGCCGTGAATGGCAAGGCTGAGAGCAAGATTTGGGTCCCAGTTAATTGATTAGTAGTCGCTGTAACTCTAAATTGTGAAAACTCTGGTTTGCCTGCGTTGATTTTTGGTAAAGCTCCTGATTTCTCTGCAAATCTATAGCCTGAAGCTCTGGGCAGAGGTGCTGAACCTTGTCTAGGGTGTCACAGTGTGGCCGAGTCTCCGTCACACTGACCAGTGTGCGAAGCACAGAGTAGTGAGAACCACCCAAATTCCACATCCCCCTGTGCTGGTTTTACAGGGCATTCCAGAAAACAACAGTCCTGACACAGAGAAGGCCGGAATTGGAACGTGGTGACAACAAGCAATGAAAGGTGCAAGCTTTGAGGTGAGTTAAATTTGGAAGGTGGAAGCCGAGCCCAGCGACGTGAGAGGCTGCTGTGGAGGAGAATGAGATTAACAGGGTAAAATATCTCCTGTTTAAGGTTGGCCTCAGGCAAGAACGAGTTTGTCAGTGTGATATGTTGTTGAATTTTAATATGGAAATGTCTCCTGGCATGTATTTCAAACACACTACGAACGGTGATATTGATCTAACCTTCAATTAATGGGAGAGGTCCTCTGTGAAAATCGGATCTGGGTTTGAATGGCAAATAGCTTTAATATTCTGAGGACAGTGGATCATTTGCACAGCTCAGTAAGAGACTATAAATCACCAGGATATTAGGGCTTTTTTTATTATCATTTTAATGCAGGCTTGCTTTCCCTGGAACAAGGGACCAGGAGTGTGGTAAATCATTAAAAAATCACGGAGATGGTGTCAGTAGGTATGGACAACAAATAATCTCCTTGTGCTAATAGAATTACTTGAAATCCATTTATTCCTGCTCTTTGCTGCCATGTTTTTTAGGTATCTGCTCTCTTTTGGGGTAGAATCAACACTCTTCCTTTAGCTTCTACACAATCCATGGGTGTCTTTCCACTTTTGGTCCTCACAGAGTATCCATCCTAAAGGCCATTTTTTAGAGCAGTCTGAGACAGAATCGGAGCTGATTATTCCTTGGGACAGGAGTAGCCAGATTATTCCTCATGTCTTCTTCCAGCTGTGTCTTCTGTACATTCTGTGTGTGTGTGTGTTTGTGTACATGTATAAACCTTAGATTGCTTCATTGTTGCAGCCCTGCTGCACAAAAAAAAAAAAAAAAAAGAAAAAAAAAGAGAAAATGCTGTTGGCAAATAACCCTTCTTAGCCAAGAAGTAACACACGGTTTTGCTGAAGTTGATGCTGATATTGAGCAGTTTTCTAGGGCACTGTTCATGATCAGGCTGTGCATTTAGCAGGTTTACTTTGAATTGATTTCCTATCTGGTCCAGAGAAAACAATGTTCTTAAAGGACTTGGAAGCCTCTAATTAAACCAGAGAAGAATTTCAACCAGTCCTGGCTTCCACTGCTCTGTGAAATGGCCAAGATGAGAGACCAACTTGAATATGTGCAATTCCCTGTCCAGCCAAGCTCTGTTGGGGATTGTCAGGAAGGATTTCCTTCTGGAAGCTCCTTCACTCTGCCTCTCCTGTAAAGAGCATTTTGCTCTGCAGGTTGCTCCCTAAATCAGCTGCTTGGCTGTCCCCCAGAGCTGCTGCATTAACATGATGTGACCCAGGGATGCAAAGGGATTTCTTTCATTATTGGGGCTGGGATGCCCGGGAGACACAAAGATGGGTTTCCTAGACAACAGCTGAGGTCACTGGGAACTGGGAGAAAGTACAGAGGCTGGGAGGGGAGTTTATGAAGGACAGGGATCAATTTAGGGGAAAGAGAATTCTGAATAGCGAAGTTACAGATTTTTACAAAATATAAAGCTCAGCAGAGAGACCTGTTTCTGAAGTCTGGGAAACAGCTCTTGGGGTATGAGAAATAAAAATCCCTCACAAAGAAATGCAGTTTAAAACACAAGTCCATCACCTCCCGAAGTCTCTACATGCTGCAGTCACAATCCTCATTGAGCTTTTTCCCCAAAATAAAACAATGCAGAATGATAATCCTGCTGGAATAAACCCAGATGGTGCCATGGACATGCTTTCATTTGAATGAAGTTTTACTTCCAACTCCATGCAGGATAAATAAACCATCTCTCCTCTGCTCTGGATGTGCTCATGGTAGGAAGGCTGCTGCAGACTTCTGGTTAATATTTAAGTGGCGTTCCTGACAGCAGAGTTCTGTGCATTAGCTTGACAAACCAGCTTCTGTCTAGCCCTGAGGTTCACGTCTGAAAAACAGGTTAGAAACTTGGATGCATCATTCATTTGCATCGGCAGCTAGAGGAGGATTAAATTTCCCTCATCTGACCATTTTTAAATGATTTAAAAGATTATTTTGCTTAAAACAATAGGCCTTTAGGCTAACAATTGCTTTAGAGAACAATTTTAGGATCCTAAAGGTTTTGAGGCTGCAGTTTCCCAGACTTCCAAGCTGATCTGTTGGCTTGCTGCCATCAGCAAGGCAGGGGCTTTTCCTCCCCCTTCAGCAGTTCTCCTGCCATTCCTTTCGCCCGCTCTGGCTGTACGAAAGGTCTGCTTTTGCTCCGCGTTGACTAATTAGCTTCCAGATGGGTAAGTGAGTGGAATTGTCTCATGGATGGTCCTGGCAACCATCAGGGCTGATGCCAAGCCAAGTGGGAGAGCAGGGGGCTGTTGGCTGCCCCTTCCATTGGCAGGATTTTATTGCGTTGCCCTCCTGTTTCGTGGAGCTTCAGCATCAGGGGAGGGAATGTGGTACTGAGGAACAGGAGTTCTCATCTGTGGCCAAAATTCAGTAACACCTCTTTCTGTAATCTTGGACCAGGACTCTTGCATCGTTCCTCTGAGGCTTTATACCCTTTCACTGTAAATTCTCGTGAATTAACTGATATGACAGGAAAAAGGAGGATGGGAACCACAGGTCAGTCAGTCTTTTCTCGGTCTTTAAGAAGATCATGGAGCAGTTCCTCATGAAAACTCTCCACTGGCACATGAGGAATGTGAACTCCCAAAGGTCTCTTCCAGTCTAATTTTTTTCCTCATCTGTCATTGCTTTGCCTCTTTTACAAGTGTAAAGTAACTTTGACCAGTGCTGCTTTCTGATCTGCTAATTAGAAAAAGGAGAAATAGCAGGAAACATCTGACTTTATTGCTTGCTTTGAATTTTATCTTTTTCTCTCCCAAAACTATTTCTTAGGCAAATATCACTCTGAGGCTCACGTTGGGCAAATATGTTGGTAAAGTTTGTTGGAATAAGAACTTACATAAATTGAGAGCTCTGGGACACTGCAGTTTCTTGAGCTGCTTGCTGGATCAATTTTCCTCTCCACTACCTGCCAGAGGATGTCACACTTATGCAAAAATGCTGCAATAAATGAGCCAAATTTCTACTTCTTGCACTAAAAAAAGTGTTCTTGAGTTAAATCTTTACAGGCTCCTCCAAGAAAGCTTTGACTTCAGCATGAGGGTAGCCTGAGGAAGGGAACAAAATTCAGCCCAGACTGTGTATTCGGTGAGGATTTATTTTGTGCTTTATGAACCTGGACTGAAGGCTCCCTAACAGATGTGAGAGATTTTCCTGGCAGGAATTGTCAAATCTCCGTGAGAAAAGCTCTCTCCCTGGTTTTATTAGTGGGCTGTATCCATGCAAGGGAATTCTGTTGTAAATAGAGCTAAAAATGGGTGTCACAGTAACAGTTTCGTCATGATTTTATTATCAGGGCAATGCACTCTTGGCATTTGCTTCTAATTCTTTTCACTGTGACTTTCTGTGCTCTGTCCCAGCAAAACATAAAGGCAGCGAGGTGCTGCTGCTCCTGGGCTTCTGTGCCCTGGCAAAAGCACTGTCAAGGTTATTGTGGGAGTTGTATTTAAATTGGGAAGCATTTCAAAATGAACACTGCTTCAAATGGTACTCCCTGCAAAAAGTGAAGTGTCCAAAAGTAGCTTCCGAAGGCACTTCTGAGTGCTGGGGATATTATTGCCATTCCCCAAGGCACTTAAGAGGCTTAACCAAAAACTGCAGGAGTTCATTGTGAGAACTCTGGGCTGCTGCCAGGAAAACTGAGCCATTTTTCTTTCTTAATTTTTTTTTTTTTTATTTCATTGCTGAAATCTCATGGATTAAAAAAAAAAACAAAAACCCACAAAAAAAACCCCAAGCACAAAAGAATTAGTGGCTAAATGATGTCTATTGACTTTGCTGTCCAAGATCCTCACTTGAAAACTGATTCTCAGAAGCTAAAATTGGATTGACATCATATTTAAAGCCCTGGGATTTGTCTTGGTCAGTAGAATTGAAATAAAAAGAGTTGTCAGCAACCTTTCTTTCCTACGGAATTATCCTGTTAAAGTCTACTCAATTATACGTCATCTATAAATCATACTGGTGTCATGGTTATTAATTAATTGCTGGGTTTACTCAGACTAATCTTTATATCTCTCCAAACAAAGAGCTCTTTTATTATAATAAAAATCAATCCCACTTATTAAACTTCTGCATTCAAACGTGGGAAGTTCTCTGCTGTTTTTGTTTTTCTCTGACTACAGCTCAGCATTAACACAGAGCTTTTGATCGTCATTAACTAATACAGATGTTAATTAATTAATCATGCTTGCATAGTTCTCTAGTAAATTGCCAGTCTGCTAAAATTCATCCTTTCTGTTCCCTTAGGGTATTTGGTATTTCAGCAAGGTCTTCTGTTAATTTTCTCTTTTCCACAGCACGTTTAACCTTCTTTTGCTGTCATTTAGAGGCATTATTACCTCAGTTATCCTCTCTTGAACCTCCTGTGTTGTCCATTTTTTTTCCCTTGCTCTAACCAGAGCTGTGTAGTTGCCCCAGATTCTCTTCTGATTAAGTGTAAAACATCAGGGAAAAAACCTGAATCAGGGTTAACTCTACTAGAAGTCAGATTGCAGAACCCAGACCTGGCTTCTAGTTTCTATTAAGATGCAATTGCCTTGATTTGTATTTATTTTTAACAAGATTTATCACTGTGTGGGATTAGACATTGGCTAGTAAATTGTGTCTATCTTATATGGAGAAAAAATATAGAAAGATTGGAAAAATTTGGAAAGATTAGGAAAAAAAAAATCCAGAAATTATTTGGAATCTCAAAATCATAATCAGTAATGAGAAATAAAGAAGTCCAACCTACTCCAAGACAAGAGAACTTGGAGAAAAGCTGTAGAACCTTCAAGGAGAGGATGGCGGAGAGCTCTGGAATCAAGCAAAATGCAACAAAACCAGAGTTTGGGAGCTGGAGACAGAATAGTTCAGGGTACATTTCAGACTGGCTGAGTAATTAACCATCAGAACAATTAACCTGTGGACATAGTCAGTTTGTTAAAGTATTTAAATTGAGACTAAGTGTTTTTCCTAGATATGTGGTTGTTCAGGCAGGAATTACTGGGTGAGATTCCTTGGCACTGCCTCCTGTATGAAGTCAGGATAATTCATCACAGGCTCTTTCAGCCTTGAAATTTAAGGCTCCACATGTCATCTGCTCAAAACCTTATTTTATTTCATTTTTTAACTTTCTAAGTGTTTGAAGGGAAACACAAAACATCTCTTCTCTTGGGATTCTTGCCCCCACACATTCCCAACTGTTTTCCTGGGAATAGTGCAAAATACGCCTTGTGAGTCAAGACTCCTGCCCTGTAATGTAAAATCTCTTTTAATTTATTCCTGTTCTTTGCTATTACACTGGCTGGAGTTTGATTGTGGCGGTTTCTCCCCTCTTGATATTTCATTTCCAGCTGGTTTTATACACATATAGATATAAATATGTATGTAAATAACAATGTCTCCTGCAGGCCCTGTAATTATACCTGCAGATTTTCTCTCTGCCAAACCTTTCCTGTTATTGCTGCTTCCTCAGTGAGGCAGTGGGAGATTTGTTAGGCCAGCTCTCTGTGGGTAAATCCACGCTGCAATTTAGGTATCGTTTGCTAAGTGTTCCATGCCAACTATCTCCTGCTATTTTTATTATTCAAATCATGCTTCTAGAGCTGTCTGGTTTCTTTTTTTCCCCCCCTCTTCCTATTCTTCTTAATCTCTTTAATAAATGTAACACAGCTTTCCTCCCACTGTTCTGTCAATCCCAAGGAATCTCTTCCTGCTGTTCCAGCTGCGCAGCTCTGGCTGATTTCTGCCAAGTCAGAACTTGAGTTGACATTTCTTCGCCTCTCCTCCCCCTTGGTGTTGTGTGCAGCCCCTCCTCGCTCTCTGTGTGTAAACCAAGTGAAGGATAATGAAGTTTTATGCCTCGCAGGACAACTTTCTTCCATTTCTACCTCTTCTTTGTCTGGTTTATTGATCCACAAGCCTGCTTTTCTCACTTACCTGTTGCTCCTTGCCTGGAGGCACATCCTGGGAGGCATTTGGCCTTCACCTTGATTGCCCAAATCCCCTTCCCTCCACTGTCCTTGCTGTAAAACAGTGTTTTAGAGCTGCCTGTGCAGACAGACAGTGCCCACCCACGGGTGAAGTGCTCTGGCACTGAGCAGCTCCTTGCTGTTCCCTGCACCTCACATCTGTGCTGAAAGCGTAGCATCTCTTCAAGGAAAGGATGCTGTAGCCTCTTGCTAAGGCGCTGATGACCCATTTTTGTTTTCCCTCGTGCTGTTCAAAGACAAAAGAAGGTGAGGGAGTTCTCATGATTAATTGGTCTCTGCTACCTGTCCCAGAATGCAGATTGGAACTGGAACGCTCCGGCTCCCCGAGCTGAATTCACAGAGAGCAGCTGGGGGCTTTTCTAATAAGCAGCAGCAACACACACCTGCCACTAAATGCCTGAATGCTCTTTGAAATACTGGCTTGTTTCAGCCGAGTCAAAGCAGCTCTGGCTTTAGATGCAGCTATTTAAGCATCCCCTCCCTCCTTGTCTGTGCCAGCCAGAGAGAGGCACTGTAAGAAGGATGCTTTCCAGCGTGATGCATTCGTGTTTCAGTTTAAAGCCACGGGAGGTGCCTGATTTCCATTCCCCTGCCTGCGTCCTCCCTGATGAACCGATCCTTTGGCACGTTAAGAACGGGGAATCAAGTGAGCTGCAGCACTTGTGCCATCACTGTGGTGCTTCAGCAGCCCGCTGCCACGTGGGAATTTGTTTTCCAATACTTAGGAAGTGAGAAAAGTGACACCCCCTTCACATGGAAATGCATCTGTGTCCCTGGAACAAGGAGCACTGGAATCAGCAGGCCTCCTCACAGCAGGCAAATTTAGCGTTCAGACGAGTGTTGGGAGAAATCAGAGTAGAACAGGCTATGCTTTCAGCCCAGGAACATAAAGAAGATTTGGACAGACGGGAAAGGGATCTCCAGAGGCACTTCCAAGGTGCTGTGGCCAAAGGGAGGGATGTGTCACTTAAAAGGAGACTTGATGGGAGAAGGGGCAGTAGGAGATAGGGAATAATTAACTGGGCCCTTTGACTTTAAAAACACGATTGGTAATTTGGTGGAAAAATACTTTGCAGTGACTCAATCTGCCCTAAAATGAGCCTGTTTATTGATCCTTGTTTATGGGCTTGCTTCTGGGAGGGGTGGGCAATGTAGGGGTCCTGATGGCACTTTGAAGGCGCCTTTACTTCAATTTTTGTTCCCTTTAGATGCCTCCGAGCACATAAAGTGTGGTCATGCTCCACAAGAGTCACCAGGTTAGCAGATGTTGGCATTTGCAGCACATTGACTCGGAGCATTGCTGGAAATAACTGCGTTATGCTTCCCCTCAAAGCCTGAGGCTTTAGCCTGCCCGTGTTGCTTTTGTGCCTGGGGGAAACTCAACTTTAAGTCAGAAGTGCTGGGTCACCAGGCTTCAAGATCTTAATTTCCATGGAGGAGTTGTGCCTACGGGAGCAGGCCGTTGTTTTGGGAGAGATTGCCCAAATTGCTCAATCTTTACCCCATGATGGGTGGCTGAGTCAGAATTCCATCCTTGCTGCTGTTCACAGAAGGAGGAAGCAACTGATAGCCACATTCCAACCCTCTGTCTGAGGATGTGAAAGTGGAGACCCTGAATTATTTATGGGTGTGAAGCATTCCAGGGACCCAACCTGGCAGTACAAAGCCTTTCCTTGTTTGTTTTCGAATGGGTGCAATAAATGGGAAATTGTACCACAATATAATATATGTGATAGATACATATTCACAGAATCATTTAAGTTGGAAAAACCCTTTAAAATCAGCAAGTCCAGGCATTCCCACAGCGCAGCCAAGCCCACCACTAACCCATGTCCCCAAGTGCCACGTCCACATGGATTTTAAATCCCTCCAGGCAGGGGCACTCAGGACTGCCCTGGGCAGCCTGTGCCAATGCCTGGCTATCCAGATATTTAAATGTATATATCTAAATAATATACATATGGCATTTCAGTGACTGCAGGTGGCTGGGGAGTGTGCCGTGGTGCAGAAGACACTTGAAACAGTCAACACCTGGTGTAAAATCCCAGCATCAGGACAGAAGGGATGACTGCAGTGAAGGCTGTGGTGAGCACAAACAGCACATTGATGTCTTGGGAAGGCTGACCTGGAACTGAGACTGGACAGAGCTGGAGAATAAAGCAGGGATTTATTGAAAGGCCTTTAGGGTGCACCTTGGGTAGGACAGGAGCCTGACCAGGGCTGCACCCAAGGTGGACTAAGAACGGTCACACAAAATGGACAAACGATCATGAAGTCTTACATTTTAGTAAGTTTTGGTCCATTTGCACATTGGGGTTTAATTGTCCAATTACAGCTGCAGGCTGTGAGGTCCCATCCTTCTTGTTCCTCCCTCCAGCCCACCCTTGTTTGTTTTTTTGGGCTGAAAGTTGTCCTTGGTGTGCAGCAGGAGAAGGATTTGTTTTGTGTCCCTGCTGTGTGCAGAGCTGAGTGACACTGAGTGTGAGCTCAGAGCTGCACCCCTGGGCAGCACAGAACCTGAAATACATGGGAGCTAAAGCTTAAGGCATCACATCATGAAGATGTTGTCCATGGCTGGAGCTGTGTCAGACCCTGAGGAACCCCAACCTGGTACAGCCCTTCCAGAGACTTTGGTGCCACTGCTCATAAATTCATGTTATCTTTAATGCTGCTGGTGATACTCAGCACTCTTGGGCCACTGTGAGGATCAAAGGTGCAGCAAATATTTCCCATCTTTCCTCCAGAGCTCATCCAGCCCATACCCTGCCACTGTAGTACAACCCAGCTGCTGTCAGGAGCGTGGGGATGGCAATCAAGGGGAGTGTTTAGTTTCTTATTTCTGGGTTATCATGAAATGAGCTGTTCTGCCCTGCAATCCGCAGACAATCTGGGACAACAAGGCGCACCTAACATCATTTTGGTATTTTGAGAAACGGGGACAAAAGAATTAGAACAGTCTTGTTGGCTGCCTGCCTTCAAAATTTCTTTGTGACAGCCAGTAAGAATTTTTCAGTAGGGAAAAAAAATTCTAAGCTTTTTAACTGTGATTTTTTTTTTTTTAGCAAGAAGGCAATTTATTGACATTTTTAGCAGTAAATGCTGCTATTAAAGAAAAATTGAAAAAAGGTACTCTCAGCCTTCTAGCAATCAAACCATATGATTTCATTTCCCTCGTCACTATAATTTACTGCAAGGACAATGTTGATGAAAATTAGACAAGATTTTTTAAATTTTCTGTCGTGCTGACAGGAATTTAGTGTCAGTTTTAATGGTATCACACATCCCAGTTTTATAACACAAATTTAACTATAGAACTCGAAATCTCTGTTGGATCTAACACATGTAAAATTAATAAACAGATACAGTTCAGTTTGACTTAATAAGTGGCTTGATGTTTTGTACAACAAATTGTGAATTATAGAAACAAACACCACCCCTATGGAATTATTTTTTCTGCTGCCTTTGCTTTTAATCCATTTTTCTGTTATTAACTTATACCCAATATAAAACCTTATGAGCAGCATGCATACACTACAACCCATTCGGGCCCAAGTTGTCTTTACAGCACCATTTAAAAAATAAATGCTTACTCTAAAACAGAGAGAAAGCTAGACTCTGGTGATGGTGATGAAGGAACACTCTGGATTGAGATTATAACTAAGATGAGGCTTTAGAACTGAAGCCTGAGTAACTTTGGTGATGGAGGAGGATGGATGTGTCCTGTTCTCATTGCAACTGTGACCCTGAAAAAACCCAGCTGGTATGAAACTCTCCCAGACCCTTCAAGGACCTGCCAACATGCACAACATGAGTGCCACGGTAAATGAAACTGCATTTAATTTCTTCCTCCGAACAATTGTACCAGTTTTATCCTGGGCTTTTGTGAGAAGACCTGCAAGAAAAACCTTGGGATAAAGACAAAAACGCCCTACTTTGCTGCTGCCTATGTGTGAGACCCAGCCTTGACCATCCCATAAGTTCTGTCAATTAAATCCTGTGTCTGCCAGTTGGGATAAAATAGGTGTTCAAGATGATACCAATGTAGAGGAATATGTGTAACTAAGGAGAATTTGCAAGACAGCTGGATTAAATTGACTAATGGAATATTTTTACATGCCTGAACATCGCCATATTTTACTTGGGCAAGCACTTGGGCAGACAAACGTCTGGTGAGGCATGGAAATACTCCCAGTTGGGTTTTCAGGATGTTTTTCAGTTTGTTAACTATAGGCCAGTTTGAATGTAAACTGCAAGTTGTCCTTAAAAATCTGATTTTAGACCCTTCAAGAGTGCAAGGGAGATGCTTCATTAGCTTTAACTGAATTAATTTCTGGTTGATTTAGCTGTCTGTTGATGCCGAGGTATTTGCTTGGTCACCAGATTTCCTGTCTTCATTGCCTCCCTTACAGATTTCAGCTGGCGATTTCAAGAGTCAGTCAGTCAGTCAAAGCCTTTAAGATCAAAAGCAACATCAAACTGTTACAATTATTTTTTAATGGCTAAATTAATTTTATCTTCTATATCCCTGGAATAAGCCAAAACACATTTCCAAGCTGTTCACAACGGTCTGCAGTGGGCAATGACACAAAAAACCCCGATCGGGAGTGAAAAACAGAATTTAATAAAAAAGGAATGTTTCTAGTCTAAGACTCTGTTCTGGAGGAAGTGCAAATGTGATTTGCAAACACAAACCCCAGTATTTTTAAATTACTGTTTATAATTTTGTAATGGAAATGGAATCCCTGTGAATCTCTACTCAGTTTTAGGCAACCCCTAAAGAGGGGAAAGCTTTAAAAGCTGTGCATATACTTATATATAACTCTATACTTTTATTTATTGACCTATTATTGTCCTTTACTGGGAAGATACTGCAAGTTACTTTTTATTAAGGTACTGATCCCTAGGGAAGGGACTGGGAAAGAGGGAAATTCCACTGCTTGGGAACCTGAAGTGGGGGCAAGGGCAGTTAGTTGTTAAATTGGATTGCAAATAGCAAATCAGAGAAATTCTGCAGTGTAGAAAACCCAGACTCTGGAATTTACATATGATTTCTCCCTGCTGAATTTTCTTGCTCTTATTTTACAGAATAGCTCTGAAATGGATTCTGTATTTTTTTTTCAAAGTGATGATTATTCATTAGCCATGAATATTCAAGATTTGAGCTATTATTTGAATGCAGTTGGCCAGATATATTGTATGTACTGCCTGCCTCTTGATTGGAGAAAAACTGAGCAATTCTTTGTTCAAATATTTGCATCCACACATTTTTTCATTTGTTTTTTAAACAATAGTCGTACATTTGAATTTAAAGTGGACATGACGTAGCCTTGATACCCAGTGAGGAATAAAATTCCCTGGAAGGATAACTTAAGTGTTGAACTTGGAGAGCAGATTTATGAGTGGCACAAATACGGGTGATGAGTTGCAGTGCCTGGTTTAAGTTCATAATTCATGGAATCATTTAGGTTGGAAAAGACCTCGAAGATTATCAAATCCCAGCACTGCCAAGGCACCATTAAACCACGTCCCCAAGGCCCACATCCGCAGGGATTTTAATTCCCTCCAGGAATGGCAACGCCACCATTGCCCTGGACAGCTGTGCCAGGGCTGGGCAATCCTCCTGATCAAGAAATTCCTGGAAGCATGAAAGGGGAAAACAGAAATAAAATCAGTGCCTGTGGAGAATATGGCAGAGAAGCTCATACCAGGACTCCCAAGGCAAAATAAGAAATCCCCTAAAAAATGAAGCTCCCTATTTCTATGTATGTGTGCAGTGCTGGCCTTGAGAGGTGGGGCCTGCCCTTCTTTTATTTTTTCCTTCTTTAATATTGAGAATTCAGGGCAGCTTTTTATTTCAGTAGCTGTTCTGGGGCTTCATTTTCTTCTTCACTGGATATTTTGGTAGCACGTGTCTTGCTCCCAGGAACACCCACAGAGTGTGACAAGGTAGGGACAAGGCTGCAGTTTCAGCTTGGATGAGCTGATAAGGGGAAATTCAGGAGCCCACGAGGTGAAATGCCCTGGAAATCACCTGGCACTTCATTAGTCACCTTGGATTAATTCCTGCCAGTGCCACCGGAGTTTCCCATCCTCTCTTCAGACAAGATCCTGTTTCTTTTGTGAAAAACAAGATTCGCTTTCTTAGAAAAATTTATATGTTTAATAAAAAAATAAAAATAGGCAATTAGGAGACGGAAAAAAGCAAATATTATATGGCTGGGTGACTCGGCATTCAGCCAAGAGCGCACCTCCTAACAACAAGGCTCACTCCTGAAAAGTATCAGCCTGTTGCATATTTATAAATTCACATGCATGATTCAAACATTCCTTTTGAGTATGAATTTCTTTGTTCAGTTTCAACTCCCCCCCAAACATTTTATCTGGTAGATCCATCTGCGAGTGGCTCCATTCTGTCTGATAGCATGGGCTCCATAAATTCTCCTGAGGTTTTGGTGGTCTTCATTTGGATAAGATACTGATAACAGAGGTTCAAAAAAATTCCTTTTTTTGTAGCTTTTGGTCAGCAATCTTCATTTGGTTAATTCAGGAATGCAGGAGGATTCCCCCCCACTACCTTCTGGTAGGCGTTTGATTCAGATTGGTCAACTGGTTTGACTGGTTTTAAATGTCACCAAAAAAAAAAAGAAAAAAAAAANTGGTTTTAAATGTCACAAAAAAAAAAAAAGTCTTTACAACTCAAACAGAAAATATACATTCATCACATTTCCAAACTCTATTAATAATAAAAGAAAATACAGTAAAACCTTCCCATATTGTACATAGCATTCATTTTATTATTTGTGAAAAGCCAGCTTTATAATGTGCATTTATAACACTTTCCTTAAGTGTCCTTGCCTCCAGCAGCAGGGGGAGGCCTTGTGGGGCTTCTGCTGTCCTCCAAAAATCTCTTTGGAGCTCTCCCACACATCTCCCTGGTCCTGGAGGGCAGAGGAGGTGCTCAGGCTGTGTTTGTCCATCCCTGTGCTCACCTCACACCGGGGAGATCCAGTGATGGGTCTCTGCCCTCCAGGGATCTGTCTCTGCAGCAATCCCTTGGCTGTCCTGCTCCAGCGGGGCTGGCAGGGGGCTGGGGCTCCCCCAAAAAAACCTGATGAATGCTCGGCATCACAGAATATTCACGGCTTCTGCAGTTTGTTACAAGCCAGGTTGCTCTCAGTGTGATGTAAAATGATCAAGTCCAAGTTTTCTTCCTCAGCTTTCCTTCTTTTCCTGGTGACCAAGTGCATTTCTAAAGGGAAAGGGAAAAATCAGTCTGCTCCATGAGCTGTCAGTTCTGGTACAGCCAATATGTGTAACAGGATGGGTTTTCTTTCTGGGGGCAATAAAAACTGCATGAGATTGCAAAAGGTTTATGTATGTTTTATAGCAGGAGCAAGCATTAGAGCAAAACTACATTGTTTTCCTCTTTCATGCTCCCTTTCTGCTTTCAGACCGCATCACTGTGAAGTCTGGTGGGAGGTTCTTCAGCTCCACAACCTGACTCAGGGAAAAAAAAAAAATAGCAGTAATGTAATGTATTTATGCAGCGGCATTAAGCAGGTTGTAAATGTTATAAATCAAACAAATAGGAGGTTAGGTGTGTTAATGCAGAACGTTTCCCGTTCAGATCCCCATACCAAGCGGGAGACTCAAGGTGTAAAATATCTGGTGGGATTCCCTGAAGTCAAAGGCTGGTCTTTGCCAGGTTTCCCTGGGTGGGTTCCACAGCTCACTCACTCCATCTCATTTCCAGGACAACGGGATTTTCAGCAATCGTATCAAACAGTTCAGATTGGAAACGTCCTGTAAGATCACCAAGTCCAACTGCTTACCCAGCAGTGCCATGAAATATAAAATTACACTCAGTGACAAGCCCAGAGATGGCGTAAAGTGATTCAGACGGAGCTGTGCAAGTTCCATGTCGCTGCCATTATGGATGAGTGGTGGAAAAGCAAAAAAGCTTAATCCCACTGAATGTGTTGGTGGTTTGTTTTGTTTGGCTTGCTGGAAACATTGCTAGGGAGAACTGGCATATGCTTTTGTCGAGGAACAGTGAAACGATTTGCAAAATGCTGGGGCTTGCCCGTGCTTTGTGCATGTTTTTTTTCTGTAAGCGCATGTTGTGGATCTCTCAGATTAGAAAATTCAAGGTGTTGCTGATAAGTGCAGACAAGTTTTGATAGTGGGCAATTTTCCAGTTCCCAGTTCTTCTGGAAGACTGCTAGGCTTTTGGTGCTGAGAAATCTTCTGTGAACCGCTCCTTCTCTGTTTCCTGAAGCCTGGATTGACTCCTGTCCTCCCTAAAGGTAGGGTCAATTGTGTTGCCTTTGAAAGTAATAGGAAAAAACCCCATTTTAAATTTGGGAAGAGGTAGGAGTGGAATGTGTGATTATGCAAAACATATAAAAGTTAAGAGGGAATCAACTGCTTCTCGCCCCACCTCAAAAAAAAAAAAAAAAATTAATGGGATTTTTGGTAAAAACAAAACCCCAGAAAGAATTGGCTGCACCATTGGCTCAAAGGATTGATGTCATGTAAATAAATCCCCATGGGAAGCTGTAAATGTTACTCTGCTCTACATCAGTTTGTCCTTAGATGGCCTCTGACAGAAAGAATGTTTTTCCTCTCGCTAAAGTCACCTGGTATGGGAAATTAAAAGCCAAACTAAACTTGAGGCCTTTCCCTATCCCTAAAACACTCACTGTAATAATTTACCTTGCCTTTAATATCCTAATAGTTGCAATTCAGTTTAAATGCTAATTAGCATCAAAGTGCTAATTAATATTGGCATTTTCCATCAGAGGCTAAAACATAATGGGTTCCAGCAA
The DNA here is from genome assembly GCA_013397315.1 of Donacobius atricapilla. NCBI lineage: Eukaryota > Metazoa > Chordata > Aves > Passeriformes > Mimidae > Donacobius > Donacobius atricapilla. The sequence continues at coordinate 8,598 of WBMY01015385.1, read as the reverse complement.
GTCAGTGTTGAATTCTATGGAAAACTGAGACCCTGCAGTGGCTGATCATCTTTTGTGATAAAACTATTTTTTTATTAAAAGATAAATCCGTAAAACACTGGCATGCCCATTTTTCTTGTACCAGTTCCAAGGAGTTCAGTGACACACCACCCACTCTGTTACTCTGTTTTGTTCTGGGATACTTTGAATTTGATCAGTATTGAATTGGTGTTCTGATGCTTTGATTTCAGGTTCATGCTGTGCTGGCTCAGCTCCTGTGTGGTTTTTTAAACAGAAGTAAATCACTCTTTAGAACTGTAAAATAAACATTAAAGAGGTCAGTTCATTCGCAGTTTGCCCTTTTGGAAATATTCTTACACAGGTCCATTACTTCGCTGTACTATGGAATAAGGTCCTTAGCAGTCCCCATCAGAACCTTGGTTTTAGCACTGTTTGTCCTTCCAGCCTCCTCTGGGACTTTCTTTTTACTGAAAAAGAGAAATATTCTCTATAGACAACTAAATAAAATCTGTGGGTCCATAGAGGTCTTGCTGAACTTGATACAAATCCACTCCACAGCCAGTTGAGGCATCAAAATTTGCCTGCTATGGCAAATACCTTCAATTTCTGATAAACTTGGAGAATTGTCCCGTTCCCAGAGCAGCCCTGGAGCGTGTGACATCTGGGTTTCTCTTTCTGAAACCCAGGTGACACTACCAGAATGCTCCATATGGACCTGAAAACTTGTCCTCCAACTCTGCTTGTTCCAGGGGAAGCTCGTTTGTAAATAATAAATAAAAGAATTCATTTCACTTCCGTGTTTCTACTGTCGAAACTACAAAAATCACTGACTGAGTTGGCCTTGCCTGTATTTCGGATTTCCCAATTTCATCCACTTGGGATAGTCTCAGTACCCTGAGTGTCACAGAAAAGAAAGTTTTTAGCAGTTCCTTGTCCTGACTTCCAAATTTCCTAAATATTTTAGTTTCTCTGTGCCTACAGTTAGGATTTTGTTTTGTCATTGCCGTTGTCTTGGGTGTTTTCCTGGAAATATGAGCCAGGCTGAAATTGTGGGGCTGTTGCTCCTGGAATTTTTCAGTGCAGATCTCTGATTCTCTTTTGACACCCCCATATTTTCTGCCAGTATAGGACTGTTCATGTTATATTCATACACTTGTATTAGCAGGAAATGCATGGAATGCAGGGAAATAACATTTTTTTTTGTTTTGTTTTCAGTCATTTCACCCCCAGAGTTTTATTTTGACACCGAGTGGTTTTGCTCTTTCTTTACGTTACCTTGGAAAAAGAAGTTATTAAATGATCATTTGTCTTAACCTGCTGCTGGAGCCAGGAGCTGGCAGAGGTTGCCAAGGTGTCTCCAGGAGATGGTTGGTGACATTTTGAAGCTGGCACGTGTGGGAGTTGAGTTTCAGAGGGCACAGAGCCCTGCGAGCAGCTGCAACTTTGCTCTTTTAAGCTGCCTTTTACTTGCTCGAATAGCTGTGGCTTTGATGAAACCAAGGAAAGCGGTGGTGAAGGGAATTAGATGCAATGGCTGTAAAAAGAAGTGAAGGGGAAAGGGGACGTCCGTGGCCTCAGTGTAACTTATCTTTGACAGGCTGATCTGTTATTTCTCACTGATGGAAAGGTTAAACCCATTAACTGGTGGTCTTCCACTGAGGACAGGGAGCTGACAAGGCATGAAGGGCTTGGGCCAGCCAGACCACAAAGTACTTGATCTTTGAATGCAGGGCTTTTCTTGTCAGCGGCAGAGACGACTTGACTTTCGTACGTTCCCCCTTACGCGCGAGGAAGTGAACATAAATTAATAGCTGCAGTAATTTCCTCTGGGTAAATCTATCTAAATGATCCCAAATACCAGGATGCTGAAAGGCTAATGGCTTCCCTGTCTGACATGATGAACATCTACAGCTGTTTGTGGAGCCAAAGGCAGGTCTGGGTGCTCGCTGTCTTTCAAAATCAGGTCACAGCACCAATCGTGTCTTTCTACACAAAACCCCCTTGATTTCAGTAAAATTTACATGAGCTGGATGACAGCCTGATGTACTGATGCTGTTTCTGACTTTCTAAATATTACAAGGCTTGGAAATGACTGCTCTGTTTGCCTTCTGAGCGATGTGAGACTATAGGTGGAGTGTTTTTATCCCCAGCTGTTGAATGTGTCACTGTTTTGCACTTTTATCTGTGCAACAGCCTGTAGCCACATAATCAAAGTGACAAATTAGCAAATCTGGGGGACCTGCTGCCCAGTAATGGTCACACACATCCAGCCTGGCCCAGCAACAAATAAAATTGATAAGCTATAAAGTTCTAATTGTACACTTAATACATGGCTACTTAAATAAATGAGTTTATTTGCCCCTGTAGCGAGCTGTGCAAGCCTGTGTGAGTTCCTCCACCACTGCAGTGAGAAGGAGAACAAGTTCCTGTGGTCTTCTAACCCTAGTAATCCACAGACAGGACTCTTGCTCAGTGATTTGCTACCAGCCTCTGCGGCCTGTGCTGTCAATTCAAATGAAAGACAAAAGAAAAATCAAGAGAGGAAAAAAACCCTCTGTTTTGTGTCCTTTCTTTTTGCCCTGGGTCTCTGTGACGTAGCAGCCGTCAGAGAGTACTCACAAATATTTCATTTTTTGAAATTGATTTGCAGTTTGCAAGAGGCTGAGAAGCAATAATGTCTAAGCTAACCTAACACCTGGTAGCATTAACTACAGTTCAGAAACTTCCAGCTAATATGAGGGAACATAATTTGGATTTAGCAAGAAGCAGGATTTATGAATTCTTCATTCACTGTGACTAACTCATGCCCTTGGGAAAGTTTCTCCCTCTCGACTTTACCAGATCCATGTGGAAAGTGAACTTAGCACTGAAGGTATTTGTGAACTTTGGAAATTCTACGTAAATAAACCCAAGTCGTCAATGATTGGTAAATGCATTTCACCTTAAAAAAAAATAATTTATCTGCTCTTGTTTGCCAGGGACTGCTGAGACGTCCCTGAGGTGCTGGTTGCCGAATGCTGACTAGGAGAGGGTAGTGCTTTGCCTTGTTTACAAAGTGGAGATGGTATTCCTGCATAATAAAAGCTGGCTTTAGCGGGGAACATCTCTTCCCCTTGTTGAGCAGCCTCCTCTTTTGGCAGAGACAAGCTCCATAAAGATCAAGTGCATGTTCAGCTTGACAGCAGAGAGCCCTCATGGGTTTGATGAACTCCATCTTTTAACAACAGACTTCGATAAACTCTAATTTTTAAAGACATGGAGTCCACGTAATCCCCGCTTTGTATAATTCAGCTCTGCCAAAATCCCGTTGTGGGACTTTCAAGCAAACACCAGCCTCAGCAAATGGGTATTGATGGCTGTGGGTGGTTAAACGTGGCATATTCCTGATCCTGAGGAGTAGGTTTTGAGACAGAAAACCTTAACATGAAAAGAAATAATGTTAGTAAATATTCCTACTGGCAGGAAAAGGAGAACATCTGCTCAAGTCACTAGTGGTTTCTTGCCTGAGTTAGCAGCAGGGCAGCCTACAGCTAATTAGCTATGGCTTGATAGGAGAGCAGGAGTGCAGTGGATAGAAATGTTCGTCATCTGAAGTTGCTTGAAATCCCTCTAAAAGCATTAAAAACATGACACTTGACTTTCCTTTCCAATTCTTTTCTCGGTGTCTTTGGAAATTGCTGCAATGACTGCTTAGTTATGAGTGCAGACCCCCACGGAGATCTCTGTGCATGAATTGCCCTGATTTGATCTGGTTTTCGTTAAAGCATTTCAGTGAGCACTTGTCCATTCCTACCCAGAAATTTGCGCACAAGCACACGCAAAGCACTGAGCACATCTCCCAAACTCCAGTTTAAACACAGATTTCCCCACATATGCGGAGGCAACACCGAGATCAGCCAGAGTATGGAATTTGCATTCTTCAAGCTTTTATTGTGGGTCTGGTCTTGAGAGCAGCAGAGCCAGGCTGAGTTTGGGAGCACAGGCTCCAAACACCTCTCCTGCTTTTTCCCTAAACTCTCCTTGTGCAGAGATCTCTCAGATTCCAAAGGATCTGTCCGTTCCAGCACCTTGGAATCTCAGATATCTGCAGCTGGCTTTGGTGTAAGGGTGAGGTAATTGTAGGTGCCAACATAATTAGCCTTGCATGTCATTTTTGGTAATTCCTAAGACAGGCCTGCTAATGTGTAGAAACAGGAATAATCTCCATTTGTTTCATTCTTTTCCTCAGATCCCAGCAGTCCAAGTCTGTAATTTATATTTTATGTAAGATGCCTCATTTTGGCATTGCTCCTGTGAGAGTTAAATGCAAAATTCCCTTGAGAAGAGTATTTAAAAAAATGATACCTATTTTTATAGGCAGAAAAGCTCCTTGCATTTGAACAAGGTGAGTAGCACTTGTTTTCCATTGTATTTGTGACTGACACACACCTCTGATGAATCTTCTTTGGTCGCCTGCACTCACTCAGCCTTTTCCTCAGCCAGAAGTGTGGTAAATGAGCTGCTTCTCTGATTATTCCTGAGTGCACGGATGACTGCTGCCTTCCAGTTTTATTACTGCCCAGACACAGTAAAGAACAGAAGGAAGTTGGGGAACATTCAGCAGAAGCCTGAGCTACCATATTTAAATCCCGGTTTTCCTTTGCTGTGTTCTGTTTCATTGTTCTCATTGATTTCAATTAGTTCAGACAGGAAACCTCATTGATTAGAGGCTTTCAGAGGGCTCCGAGTGAGGCGGAGGCACGGGGAGCACAACATCTGCTGCACACAACAATAGAAGTGAGGAGATCATTTAAAAACTGCATTTATAGCTGGAGGAGGCTGTGCTGATGTGGAGGGAGGCTTGGGGTGGATGGGGTGCAGCTGCTCTGGCCCGGGCTCAGGAGGGAGCTCCAGGGAAGAGGAAGAGGAGGGAGGCCTGGATTTAACCACACTCCTCCTCCAGGGCTCCAGGTGAAGCAAGGTGCCTTTAATACTGACACGTGAAGTTCTCAGGTTGCTTTGCACCCGTTGCAAAGCCAGTCCTGTTTCTGTGGCTTGTTGTCCCTGGCAGACGAGGGGCAGCGGAGCAGCCAAAGCCCTGTGGGCACTGGAGAGGCACCAGTGCTCTGGGGGGTCGTGGTGATGTCCAGCAGGACAGGCCAAGCTCTAAAATAAACCACGGTGCCGCTGCGTCATCGTGCTTGTGGCCTGGGGAAGAAGCGAATTAACCATGGGAATCAGAAGAGCCAAATCACAAAACCGTCAGAAGGAGATAGAAAGGCGCCCAAACTTTCGGCACAGGAAATTATTTATTGTTTAATTTTTGCTGCATAGTAACGATTTTTGCTTTTATACTAATTTGTAGAAGAATTGTTTTCTTCAACATGAATGAGGTAAGGAGGGGAAGTTAGGGAAGCCATTCATTTTCTTTTTCAAATGGCAAGAAACTTGCAACAAATGACTCGATGGTATTTTATCTGTAATGGAATAGGAACAGATTTCTTTCCTTGTCAGTCATTAATTTAAAAAAAGTATTTTATCTTGGAGAGCAGGGAACCTAGTAAAAATTGACACAAAGTTTTTTTTTTAATATTTAAATGCCAAATTATCTTAAAGGTCACAATAATCTTACATCAGGAGACATTCATGTATTTAACACCTCTTCCAGATCTGTGTCTAGCTGGTGCTTTTAATGACTTCTATTATTCTTGAAGAACATAAAGAACTGCTGGGAGAATCTATTCACAGACACAGGAAAAAAAAAAAAAGAAGTCTGCATTAATTTAACTTTATATTGGTTTAAGCTTAATAAACTGGCTTACTAAGGCCAACTGATAAACCATGTCTGAATAGACGGGGGAAAAATTACTGAAGAAATATGGAAGCAAAGGACAATAATGGGATAAAGATATCAAAACATCTCTCCTAAAGAGAGCTTAGGAAGTCAGAGAGTATTGAACAGAGCATAGAAAAGGATTGGGGATTCAGTGGTGAAGGTCACGTGGGCCTTAAGAGTGACAGGGTTGAGACTTTGTTGCGTAAGCAAAAGCATCCTTCAAAATTATTTGGAAAATTTAATTTGGCCATGAGAGTACTCTCTCTGGGGTTCAGAAAAGGTGCAAAAAGTGCTAAATAAAATTCTCAGCTAATTTGTACAATGAGATCTTGTATAAGATTTCATAAGTTTGGAAACTTATGAAATGCCAAAGAATATGTAGGTGGTATTTTTTTTTTGAACAAAATATTTAACTTTTTACCTCTTGTACAAGAAATCTGAGTTTAGAGTCAGGCACATTATTGCTTTAGTCCTACATCAATTTCTTGTCATTCATCTGATGCAAGGTCTGTGTGACAGTTTTAAAAAAATCTTATAATAAGATTAATGCTGGACTTGCATTCGAAATTACCAGAATGCACTGAAACAAGGTCATTAATCTGAAACAACGAGAGGTTAAAAAGTCCTTGAAACTTCCTTTGCTATGAATAAGAACCATCGGTTTCATCCCACCTGCCCCTCTCAGCCTACAAACTGTTCATTCTCCAGGCTGGTGTAATTAATAATCAACTGTACCCATGGAAGGAAGTTCCCTGGAGCTGCACAGTTGTGTAATTCCTATGAAATATGGAGATTTGCTCTTGCTCCACCTCCTTTTTCTGAAGGATGAAATGTCACAGACAAATTTCCCTAATACCACCTCCAAACCTTCCAAGTTTTTCAGGCAACTGGTTATAATTGGGGAGGGGGATGGCTGCTTTGCCCTGGTTTTCTTGGCTCAAGAATCTCCTGAGGATCACCATCATGTTTTTTAAAAGGCCTAAACCCGAACCTCTGGAAACTGAAAATTTATTTAATTATAGATAAAGCTGTGGCTGGACTTAACAAGGGAAAGTTTTTGATGTGACAGTCAAAATTTAGGTGACGCAAAATAGTGCTTCCAGCAGTATTTAGAGTGTACTTGAAGGACGCTGAGTTTCTCCTGCATCTCAGGCATTGCAAAGATATATGCTGTTCCATTTGGTCATACTTTGAGGCCATTCATGTGGAATTTGATGAATTAGATGTCAATAAAAAATATTTTTTGTTTCCACTTTTTTGTACGCTGGGCATCGGCTACAATATTGAGTTTTGAATTAAAGCGGAAAAATTAATGAAAAACTGTTGTTTTGTATGGGTTTTTTCCCCCCTCTTTTGTTGCTGTTCACTGTTTTCAAGTTTTTAATTGTAAAAGAAGCTGTAGATGAAATTTTTCTCCTTAGCACTGCTGTCCTATTTTCCCCGTGATATCCCCGGGGGATCTAACATGAGTTTAAGTAAGTCCATTTTTTCTCGACTGACAGAGCAAATGTTCAGATGCTTTAAAATTTAAAGAGCAAAAAGTAGGCATGGGTAAATCAGCTCTGAAGAGGTAGGAAATTCCCATTCAAGCCAAATAGTCTTCTTTGGCTTTTTTTTTTTTTTTTTTAATATTCT
>WBMY01015373.1:44119-80684 GCA_013397315.1 Donacobius atricapilla | reverse complement strand
TTTATTTTATTTTATTTTATGTTCCCAGTCCATTCCCACCATCCATCCCCCTCCATCTGCCTCCTTCCCCGGGAGCCTCCAGCTGATATTTTTGGGGAATTTTGACTCCGCCTCACACTGAGTTTTGCCTTCAAAGAATCCCTCGATGGATTGATCCCCAAAATCTTTCTTTGGATATTCAGCACCTGGAATAATAATTTGGGTGAGGACAGAGCAGATTTTCCCGAGGGAGATTTTGGAGAATACAAGGAAGAGAACAGCTTGTTATTCCATGGATTTCCCATGGCAATGAGCTCTGGGAAAACAAATCCTCAACTTCAGCATTTTTATTTCTCGGGATTTGCGCTTGGGAAACTTCCCTGGGAGTTGGGGAGGTCCCGGGACGCGCCCAGGGAAGGGCTCTGGAGCCTGGCTGGAGCTGGGATCTTCCCGAATCCCGGGAATTCGCGGTGAAAACCGGGACGGTTAATCCGTGTTTATCCCAGCATCGCAGGGCACAAATCGGCTCTGGCGTTCCCAGGCCCTGGGAGGAATCAGGAAACTCTGGAAGGAGAGGAATTTCCAATGGAATTAACTGCCTTAGGAATTTTAGCTGCTTTTCCCAGTTAATTTGTGTTTCATTTTAATTACCTGTTGGTGTAATTAACGGAGTTACTCCGTGCCGGCCTAAACCAAATATTCCCGTTTTTTCCTCTCCAAAGCCCCATTTCTTTGGGAATTCTATCCCAGCCTCTCCTCATGCTCCCAGCCAGGAATTCCTTCCCAATATTCCTGTCTCAGAGAGGCGTTCAGTGCTGGGAAAGCAGGACACAGGGAAAACCTCTGGCATTCCAAGCGTCGGTTAAGGAGAATCCCAAAAAAACCGTCACAAATAATGTTACAAAAATATTAATTGATAAAATAATTAAGCTTGGCTTAACGACAAATCAGGGAAGCCAGGAGGGGAGGGAAGAGGAGTCACAAAAAACAGGGAATTGTCACTTTTCTCCCTATGGAGCGAGAACGGAAAGATGGGAAAGTGGGAGCTGAAGCCCCCCAGGAGAATTGGATTTATCGGAGCGCGTTTCAGACCCTGCCTGAAGAGCAGGAATTCTGCAGATTCCTTCTCTCAGGATCGTGGGGTCACGTCTGCTCCAAAGGGGGAGGCATTGGCAAGCCGGGAATTTCCAGCAAATCCATTGGATTTGCTCAGGGACGTGAAAAATATGGAAAGTTTTCTTCAGAACCAGTCGGAAAAGTTAATGTTTGTAGCGATTAATTCAGTGAGGGAAGGCAGAGAGTTTGAACTCCACATTTTTTTATTGGAGTATTCCTTATGTTGTTCCCATAAAGGATTTTAATCTTCATCCTCTGAGGGAACATTTTCTGTCCCAAAGATTTCCCTGCACGCATTGAGTTTGGAAATCTGGAAAAGGGATGGAAATCTGGAGAGGCTTTGTGGTTTTGTGGAATGAGGGAAGGAGAGTTGGGCCAAAAAAAAAAGAGATTGTGACATGCAGGGACACGTTTTTTTAATTGATGTTCCTGGCTTCGGGAAGTTAAATTGGAGCAGGAACGGTTGTGATTCCCAATTTCCACTTTTCAGGGCTGAGTCCTCCTGTGCTGCTTCTTCCCAGCTCTGAGGCTGCATTTGCAGAGAGCGAGGCGAGGTTTGTTCCCGGCCACTTAAAACTGGTCCTGAGCTTCAGATGGATCAGGGAAATATTCAGGGATCATGCTGGAAATTAAATTTCTGCTGATTTTGTCCCGAGGAGCTCAGAGCTGGGAGTTGGAACTCCTGTGGGGAGAGGCTGGGAGAGCTGGGAATGTTCCCCTGGAGAGGAGAAGGCTCCAGGGAGAGCTCAGAGCCCCTGGCAGGGCCTGGAGGCGCTCCAGGAGAGCTGGAGAGGGACTGGGGACAAGGGATGGAGGGACAGGACACAGGGAATGGCTTTGAGCTGGAAAAGGGGAAGTTTAGATGGGATGTTGGGCAGGAATTCCTGGCTGGGAGGGTGGGAAGAGGCTGGAACAGAATTCCCAGATTGGCTGTGGCTGCCCCTGGATCCCTGGCAGTGCCCAAGGCCAGGTTGGACATCGGGATTGGAGCAGCCTGGGACAGTGGGAGGTGTCCCTGCCCATCCAGGATGGGATTTAAGCTCTCCTCACGTATCCGTGGGGAATCAGCCATAAAATTCGCACGTGACACCATCAGAACCCCTGGTCTGGATCCTAGAGCAGCTCAGGAGGTTCCAAATCCTCATGGATGGAGCTTTGATGGAAAAGGAGCTGGAAGGGATCCACCAGGATCATCGAGTCCAGCTCCTGGGCTTGTCTTCGAGAGCCTTTGGGCTCTGTGAGTTTCCCGGTGGGACCTCACCTCGTCTGTCCGTGGCGCACTGGGGTTTGCTTTGGGATTTATTTGGTGGCCAAAGGAACCAGCCACAAAACCGGGACACGTGGCACTGTCAGGACACCCGCCCTGGATCCCAGAGCAGCTCGGGAGGCCTCACGTCAAATGTGGCGCCTGCTTGAGGGTCAGGATTTAACACAGGGAGCCTGAAATTTTCCAACACTTCACCTGGAGATCCCGGAGCAGCTCCCTTCCTGCAGCCACCTCTGGCACCGCGTGGAGATGTTCCCTTCCCTCGCTTTTCCCGTCCCCAAAGACCCGATTCCCATTTCTCCCCGATAAACGACCACCTTTGGAGCCTCCCGGCATCCGAGGGGCGCCGGCTCTCTGATATTCCCCGGCAGCAGGATGAAAGCAAACTGAACCCCAGGGGATTTTTCCAGGGCAGCCGGGAAGGGCGTGCAGCTCTGATCTCGGCGGCGGCCGCTCGCAGCAGGCGAAGGAGTCGCAAAAATTCAGCTGGGCCCTGTAAACCGGACAGCAGCTTGTTCCAGCTCGTTCCATAAAAGATTCAAGCTCCCACCTTCCTTTTGTTCCCAGCCGCGGGAGCCTGGGAATGGGAATCTCTTCAGGCAGCCCCCGGCAGGATCCCAGGAACTCCCGGCATCTCCAGTTCGGTGCTGGGAGTTCCCAGCACCCCAAGGAGTTGTAGGAATTAAATCCTATTTTGTTTGGGTGTCCCGGGTTCCGTTGCTTTTCAATTATTTCCATATTTTTCAGCCCAGGTTTTCGGTGTTTCCCACATTTGGGAAGCAGCTCCTGGAATTACGGCCCCACTTCCAATGCTGGGTTGGTTTTCCAAGTGGGAAAACCAAAGTTGGGTGTGGCAGGCCTTGAATTTCGTTATTTATATCAATATATTTATATATTAATTACTTACATGTTTACTATTTATATATTTATATATTGATCTATTGATTTATTGATTTATTGATCTTCTGATCTGTTGCTAGATTGATCTACTGATATATTGATCTCTTGATATTTATTTTATATATATTTGTATATTTCTCTGGTTCTTCCTCCTGGTCACCCCTTGGATTGGGTGGATTTTTAACTTCTGTTGTCACTCAGCACTGAGCAGGGGCAGGTGGATTCAAATATCCTGGGAAAAGGGTTCCTGGGAAGACTGAGTGGTCACTGGCTGGAAAACGGAGACAGGAATTTTCCGTCAGCACCACAGGACAAATCCCATAGCCCTGGATAAACGGCTGTGGATGAAGGGAGTGAGGATACATTTATTGCCTTTCTGATTAAAGAATCACAGAATCCCAAAATGTTGTGGCTTGGAAGCCCAAATCCCATCCCATTCCATGGCAGGGACACCTCCCACTGTCCCAGGCTGCTCCAACCCCAATGTCCAGCCTGGCCGTGGGCACTGCCAGGGATCCAGGGGCAGCCACAGCTGCTCTGGGAATTCTGTTCCAGTCCCTCCCTACCCTCCCAGCCAGGAATTCCTGATTCCCAATATCCCATNAATAATAAATAATAATAAATAATAATCTGGCTCAGGACCGGCTGTTTCTGACACCTGAAGTTCTCAGCTCTCAATTTGGAGCCCATAAAAGCTGCATCTAAAACATTCTGCATCCTTGGACTCTGCGTTCCTTATTCCTAAAGACTTGGGGATTTTACTTTCTAAAATAAAAGCGGGAGGAAAGAGAATTTTTTAATGTATGTTTCACAGAAATCCAATTACACAACATGATAAACGTTATAAAATAATGAAATAATAAAAATGAATGGGAGCAGCAAGTCCAGGAGGATTGCTGATGTAATCCTGCAAGAAGAAAGTCGATTATATGCCCAGGATTGTTCTCCTGGATTAGGAATGGTTTAATTGGGAAATATTGTGTTATATTGGTTTTAGAGCAGAAAAGGCAGGGGAAGAGATTTATCATTCAACCTCCAAATCAGGGAATGATGGAATATCGTGAGTTGGAGGGATCCCAAGGATCATCCAGCCCAATCCCTGTCCCTGCCCAGACCCCCAACAATCCCACCCTGGGCACCCCTGGCAGCGCTGCCCAAAGGCTCCTGGAGCTCTGGCAGCCTCGGGGCCGTGCCCATTCCCTGGGGAGCTGTTCCAGGGCTTATTCCACCCTCTGAGGGAAGAACTTTTCCCTGAGATCCATCCTGAACCTCCCTTGGCACATCTGAATTTCCTCCTGTCCTTGGGAGCAGAGCCTGGCTCCCACTCGGGACACTTTGGATCGGTTTGTCCCTGGCTGAAGCCAAGCCTGGGCTGGGTTTGAGCTCTTGGTCCCAGCTGGATCCTCAGGAGCCGGGAAGCACCTCTGCGGGAGAGCAGGGAGGGTTTGGGGTTCTGCTGATTGTGAAAACATGAATTAAAGAGAGAAACGAGGGGAAATGATGGGAATTGTGTGAGGAGCAGCTGAGGGCGCTGGGGTTGTGCAGCTGGAGAGGAGGAGACTGAGGGGAGACCTCACTGTGGTCTTCAACATCCTCCTGAGGGCAGCTCCCATTTCAGTTCCCTGGGACAGGACCCATGGAAGGGCCAGGGAATGTTTAGGGCGGATTGGTGTTGGAATTCCGGAAACTTATATTTTAAGATTTTGGTATATAGTAATATGTGTGGGTCGAGATGGAAGACTCTGGGTGTTGTCCAGGTTCTCCTTCACCTTTTTCTTCCTTCTTCATGGGTTTGGGTGGTTTTCTGCAACTGGGTGAAAAAGATCCCCATTGCGGGTCTTAGGTGGTCATTATTGGGTCAAAAATATGAATAATATAGGTGTCATCTCGTTATTGGGGGATTATCACTTAAATAACCTTGCAAAGAGTCAGAGGCGCTCCATTTTACCTCGTTTCTCTAACTTGCTAGTGAGAGCTCATGGCCCGTGAGTCTGTAAATAGATAAGAAATAATAAACGTCCGAGACCGAACACGAACATTTCCCGTGTATTAACCCCAACCTTGAGAGAGGAAAGGAAGCCAGAGCTGTCACAAATGGTGCCCTGTAGCCCTGGTTTTTCAGCCTGAGATGTTTTGATTTCTAAAGCTCTGTTCTCACGGAACTTTCTGTAAACAAAAGATGTTTTTACTAATTCTATCCTGTTTTCATTCCTCTTTGGAGGTGGAGATAATTTGATATCTCTCTGTGCTGTGCCAATGTGATTGAATGGGTGTTACTGCTAACACCAATCGGTTTAGCTCTAGCGACCCGGTGTATAAAATAGTCAAATTTTTAATGAACTCAGTCTTCCAGCCTTCTGACAAATTCTAGAGCCCTGTGGTCAGATTTTGTGTCCAACAGCGACATCGCCCCGTGTGAGGAAAGGTGGAATAAGCCCTGGAACAGCTCCCCAGGGAATGGGCACATTCCCAAGGCTGCCAGAGCTCCAGGAGCCTTTGGGCAGCGCTGGGTGGGATTGCTGGGGGGTCTGAGCAGGGACAGGGTTGGGATGATCCCTGGGATCCCTTCCCGCTCAGGATATTCCATGATTCCACGATTCTCTGCCATCAAGAACAGACCATCCTTTACAGCTTGCCTGAATCCCAGGTATTTGTCCCCGAGTCATTCCAGGTCCGTCCTCAGGAATGAAGATGACACGGGAGCCAATCCACAATTTTATGTTCTCGCCTGGATAATTCTGATTATATTCCAGTCGGAATTATGAAAGAAAAGCAGGAATAACGCAAACACTCCCCAGCAATTTTCCCTCTGTGATGTGCAAATGGAATATTTGTCCATGAGCTGAACGGCCCAGTTTTAGATATAAAACTTCCAAAGGAATCTCTTATTTTTTTTTTAAGGAAAATCAATCTGTGTGGTTATAAATGTCACAGAAATTACTTTAAACACCGCCACAGTTTTTAATGGAGTTTCCAGTGGATTAATTGACTTGGTCATTAATTTTTTTGTCATCAATTAATGTTGTCATTAATTAAAGTGGTTCTTGTCCAGCTAGTGGAGTCAATGAAGGAATTTGTGCTGGGAATCAATGGGCCACAAACAACGGAGTGAGGAGCTCTTTATTTTTTATGAACATATCTGAACACACAAGGAATCAATCTTTAATCGTCCCAGAGGATCGACTCCTCAGGAAATGTGGAATTCCAGGGCTTTAAGAGAATAGATTTTGTTGTTTCCCAAAAAAAAAAAGACACAGAATAGACTTCCTTTTATTGGCAGCACCAGGGTGGTTCCAACCTTCTGGAATAAAAATCTGCCCCATTTACAGCCCCTTTTGCTTTTCTGTCTGCTTTGGGAATAAATATTCCTAAATATTCCAAGGAAAAAAAGGAGTCCCGTCCCAGAGAAACCTCCTGTGCTCCAAGTTTCTTGAGCATGGATATTCTCTGCTTAATTAATTACGGGATAATGCAAATAAATGCTCCAGGAACTGCTCCCAGTTTTCCTCAGAGCTTCATAAATATTCCCAAACCACTGGAAAATTATTATTCCAGCTTGGCCAAAGTCAATTCCTCACCTGGGTTTGATCTTTATCTTTGTGAGGAAAAGGGCTTTGATTATGAGACCTTTTTTCCCTTCAAAAATTCCTTTTCCAACCAAATCTTGGTTCTTATGGATATCCCAGCTCTGGACATAGGAATTGAGGCGCAGGGTTGTGTTTTACGGTTGTTTCTTGTGGATTTTCTCTTGGAAGCCTCAATCTTGGCTTTTTCATGGAAAAAGCACAGGCTCAGCCTTAGGGATGGGCTGCACAGGGAATTTTGGGAAGTAGTGATGAGGATTTGGCTCTTTCCCATCCAGGGGAAACAAAGTGGTTCCCAGATCTCCAAGGGAAACAGTCTTGGATGCTTCCAGCTTGGAATCAGAGCATCTCCAGTTCGGTGCTGGGAGTTCCCNACTTCTTTATTTCTATATTTATTTTTTATATTTATTTATTTATTCCACAGCAGAACTGGAAATTCAGGGTTGTTTTCTATCCAACACAGTGACAATTTTCTGTTGTTTCGGATATTTTTTTTTGTTGTTTCCATGGTGAAAAATAAGGAGCTAGTGTTGATTGAGAGGGGAAAAAAAAAATCAAAATCTGTGTTGTTTCCTATGGAGAAATATCAATATCCAACCCTGGCTTTGGAGGGATAATCCTGAAAGGGAAAATCCAATTGTTCTCCTTTCCAAAAGGAGAAAATAATGGAGATTTTATTGTTTCTGGTAAGAAGGGCGAGGATTCAAACCAGAGGCTGAATTTGATAGAAATTCCTGTCTGGTTTGGGTAATTGCAAATTTTCCTTGTTAATTATTGAAATTCTTTGTGAAATCTCTGTTTCTGTGGTTCCTTAGCCAAGGATGAGGTGGAATAGGGAATACTTTTCATTTTTGTCCTACAGTGCTCACAGATATCATTGACGTAATGACATAAAATGTGGCTTAAAAAGCTTAATTCTATTTATTTTTTAAAACTTAATCACCACAAACTGGCCCTTGGTCCTTTGCAGTAATCCCTACCTGGTGAGCATCCAAAATCCTCAGGAACTGGGGGAACTTCCCACTTTTCCTGCCCCAAAACACATCCAAGTGCCATTGGCTCTCTGGAAGAAATATTCCTGATTTTTGGCTTGGCTTGTTCCAGAAGTATTCCATGGTGGGACAGTTGAAGAAGCTCATTCCTTGTTTAATCCCTTGTTGTATTCTTTGTTGATTCTTCTGGAATTTGCCCAGGTCTGCTGTGTTTCCTAACATGGGGACAAATCCCAAAATCTCTGACCTTTAAATCCTTTGGACTGCACGCTGGACAACAACTTTGAAAGGAAAAATAAAGATCTTTCAGATTCTGACAAGCCAATTTTAAGTGTAAAAGACAGATTTTCAAAGAAATTGTGAATTNTTTGGGAAGTAGTGATGAGGATTTGGCTCTTTCCCATCCAGGGGAAACAAAGTGGTTCCCAGATCTCCAAGGGAAACAGTCTTGGATGCTTCCAGCTTGGAATCAGAGCATCTCCAGTTCGGTGCTGGGAGTTCCCAGCACCCCAAGGAGTTGTAGGAATTAAATCCCATTTTTGGGTGTCCTTGGCTCCATTTGTTTTCAATTATTTCCATATTTTTCAGCCCAGGTTTTTGGTTCTTCCCAAGTTTGAGAAGGAGCGCCTGGAATTGTGCTTCCACTTCCAATGCTGGGTTGGTTTTCCAAGTGGGAAAACCAAAGTTGGGTGTGACAGTTCTTGAATTTCATTATTTATATCAATATATTTAAATATTAATTACTTATATATTTACTATTTATATATTTGCATGCTGNACCTTTAAATCCTTTGGACTGCACGCTGGACAACAACTTTGAAAGGAAAAATAAAGATCTTTCAGATTCTGACAAGCCAATTTTAAGTGTAAAAGACAGATTTTCAAAGAAATTGTGAATTTCAAATTTAAAAAATGCCACAGGACCTGCAGGGTGTTTCTGGGCCCCCACAAACTGGCCCTTGGCCCTTTGCAGTAATCCCTACCCTGTGAGCATCCAAAATCCTCAGGAACTGGGGGAACTTCCCACTTTTCCTGCCCCAAAACACATCCAAGTGCCATTGGCTCTCTGGAAGAAATATTCCTGATTTTTGGCTTGGCTTGTTCCAGAAGTATTCCATGGTGGGACAGTTGAAGAAGCTCATTCCTTGTTTAATCCCTTGTTGTATTCTTTGTTGATTCTTCTGGAATTTGCCCAGGTCTGCTGTGTTTCCTAACATGGGGACAAATCCCAAAATCTCTGACCTTTAAATCCTTTGGACTGCACGCTGGACAACAACTTTGAAAGGAAAAATAAAGATCTTTCAGATTCTGACAAGCCAATTTTAAGTGTAAAAGACAGATTTTCAAAGAAATTGTGAATTTCAAATTTAAAAAATGCCACAGGACCTGCAGGGTGTTTCTGGGCCCCCACAAACTGGCCCTTGGCCCTTTGCAGTAATCCCTACCCTGTGAGCATCCAAAATCCTCAGGAACTGGGGGAACTTCCCACTTTTCCTGCCCCAAAACATTTCCAAGGGCTATTGGATCTCTGGAAGAAATCCAGATTTTCTTCCTCTGGAAGAAACGTTCCTGATTTTTGGCGTGGTTTGCTCCGGAAGTATTCCATGGTGGGACAGTTGAAGAAGCTCATTCCTTGTTGAATCCCTTGTTGGATCCCTTGTTGAATCCCTTGTTGTATCCCTTGTTGATTTTTTGGAATTTTGGCGGTTGCCCAGGTCTGCTGCGCTTCCTAAAATGGAGACAAATCCTAAAACCTCTGGCCTTTGACCCCTTTGTATTCCAGGCCGGCCAGCAGCGCTGGTGGGAGCAGGAGATCACGGTGAACGGGAACATCCAGAAGGGGGAATTGATCACCTACAACCTCACGGAGCTGATCAAGCCCGAGGCCTACGAGGTGCGCCTGACGCCCATCACGCGCTTCGGGGAGGGCGACTCCACCATCCGCGTCATCAAGTACAGTGGTAAGGGTCCGAAACCCGGGGAAAGAGCGGGCCGGGAATGTTCCGGAAGGCTCGCGGAGTGGTGCGGTCGTTCCCGGTCCTGGAATAACGTCACGGGCATGGTCATTCCCGAAAGGAAGCGGGGGGTGTTGGTTTTCTATCTTCTTTTCTTCTGTTAGAGCCGGGATTGAACGCTCGGGAGATGCAGATTTGTGTTCAGGCTCAGATGTTTATTCATCCTTACCGATGTTACGCTCTCACAAGCTGCGAGTTCTAATTACAAGGCAGAAAATGGCTTCTTCTCTAACTCTTTCCAAGGTCTTTTAAGGATAAATTATCCAATTATGAAATGACACCTAAATTATTTTTACTTTTAACCCGATAACCAACCACCCATGGCCCGCAATGTGCATTTTTCTCTCCAATTACAAACCACCACCCAGAGCCATGGAGAAGAAGGTGAAAAAGAAGGACTTGGACTCTGCCCTAAATCCTCCATCCTGCTTTATATCTATTACTGCATTCTAAACCCTTAAACTCTAAGTTTTGCACCCTGTGACATCACACACTTCTATCCAAACTCCACACCCACAATACCAGTGCTGTCACTCAATTTTGGGAGCCTTTTCCAAGGCCTGAGGTCAATGCAGTGTTTGCTTGGGGGCAGTGCCTGCCAGCACAGAAATCTGAAATTCCCAGTGCCCAGAGTTCCAACAGGGGAGAAATGGGGAGAGAGGAAAATCTCCACCTCTTAGATGATTCATAATACACAAAAACGCCCAACTGATAAAATTCTGAACAGCCAAACCCCAAAATCCCTTCCATTTTTTTTTTTTTGGGTGGGAAATAAGGGAAATTTGTAATAAATCGATGTCAGCTTCATGAAATTGGAGGTGCCAAGTTGATTCTTGATGAGTTTTGAAGAAAAATCTACACAGGTTTTTTTCCCCCCAGAAAGAGCAGTTTTTATTTTAATGTGAATTATTGTCTTTAAAAAAACAGTGACTGTGTGTGGTCCTTTGCAAGATTACGAAATCTATAAATTTGTATAAGAAATAATGGAAGGGCTTTATAAATTTCCCACATCCTGAGTGTGGTCATCCCAAAAGGAAGGGGACAAAAACATTCAATCAAAATAATTCTGAACAGCCAAACCCCAAAATTTCACCAATTTTTCTGAGATATAAGGAGAATAATTGATAAATGAATATATGAATAAATGAATGCCAGTTTAATAAACCAGCAGACTTCAAATTGATCCTTGTTTTGAAGGATGAGTTGTGAAGAAAAATCTGCAAACAAAGTTGGTTTTCTCCCCCCGAATGAGCAGTTTTTATTTTCATGTGAGTTATTGTCTTTAAAAAAACAGTGGCTGTTTGTAGTCCTTTGCAAGATTATAAAATCTATAAATTTATATAAGAAATAATGGAAGGGCTTAATAAACTTTTTCCTAAAAGGTCACCGTGACAAAGATTAATCCTCTTGAATTTAACAAGAAAACCACAGTATCCGTGTATCCTCTTTCCCATATCCGCAGGAATTCAATCCTCTCTTAAATCCCTCCAAACACCTATTTTTGGGTGTTTATCTCATGAATAACTCAATTTCTTCCTTCATTTTGTTTTTCTGCTTTAAAAACTGCAATGAAAGGACAAGAGGGACCCTACAGAGGAGGCTGGAGGATCGTGGGGCTGTTTGGGATAGGAATGGGATTCGTTTGGGGGAATTCTTTTCCTCATTTTAGTGGGAATTTTGTGGCAGGGAGATGGTGGCCAACAAGGAATTATGGAAGCGTCACATTTAGGGAGACATTTTGGATTAGGAGCTGGAGCAACAGGGCAAGGGGTGATGGTTTTATATTCAGCAGATTCAGTTTTGATCTAAGGAAGAAATATTTTAGGATGAGGGGAAAATCCTGGCAGGGGTTCAGGGAATTTGTGGCCGCCCCTGGATTTCTGGAAGTGTCGCAGGTCAGGCTGGAAGGGCTTGGAGCACTCTGGGGTAATGGGAAATGTCCAAGCAGAAAATCCCAATCAGCAGAATGTCCATAAGCATCCCGGAGATCCAGAATTCCTTTCCAAAATCATCAGCAAATTAAAAAAAAAATAATAAAATCCAATGGACAATAAAAGATAATGAATAAATCCGGGGAAAATTCAGTGTCTCGAGCATCTTGTGCGAATTCTTTGGGATCAGAGCTGAGCTCAGCCCTGCTCCAGCTCATCCTCAATTATTTTTAATAATAATAAAAAAGTTTTGATTTTAAAATGACATGAAATGTCCCTGAAACATCAATTCTAGAGGACGTGAGGGGCCCATTTCCCTCAGTGCCGCCTCTGCTGCTGCTGGGGACGGGTGCAGTTGGGGTTTCACCTCTGACAGGGAAGTGTTGGCCAAGTCTGCATTTCCCAAAGCTCAGGAGAGGAAAATCTCAGGAAAAGAAAGGATTTGGAATCATGGAATAGTTTGGGCTGGAAGGGAACTTAAATCCCATCCCGCTTTCATGGGCAGGACACCTTCCACTATCCCAGGCTGCTCCAAGCCCTGTCCAGCCTGGCCTTGGGCACTTCCAGGGATGGGGATGGACGGGATAAACAGGGATGGGCTGTTCATTAAATCTATGAACGCACAAATGAGAGCATGGAGATTTTCCTGCCATTCCTGTCGGATTTTGGCTCCCTGTGGGACCCCTTTGCCCTATTTCCTGACACTGAGTCCAATCTCTCTGCACACACATATGGGAAAACCCTGGATTCTTCCCAAAAAAAAAAAAAAAGCCAGAAGCAGAAGCTTCATCTAAATATTTGGGATTTCTTTGCAGGAAACCCAACCTGGCTGTGATGGGGAGACAAATCCTCCCAGGCAGCCACTGCCCTCATCCGTGGAGTTCCCAACTGATCCCATGACTGATGGACTGACCAGCATTCCCACCAGGAAAAACCCCACCCCTCCAGTCGCTCCTGCTCTTTTTAGTGCTGCTTTCACTCTGGGAACTCTTGGGAGGTCGACTGAGGTTGCGGCTCCCGGCTGTGCTGAGCTCCAGCTTTTCCTGGCTCTTGGTGGGGCTTCCACTCCCAGCCTGTGGCTGGCGGGGAGGACATTCCCATGCAGCAGAAAAGGTGGATTTGTCCCCTCAGATATTCCTGCTGGGATGTGCCCTTAGCGCAGATATGAGGAACATCCCGTTCCAAACTTGCCAATGCCAATTCCAGCCTCTGGGAGAGAGGAGGCAGCAGATTTTGGAGCAACACTTGGATGCTGACAAATCCAAAGCCTCCAAAATCCGAAGCCAGGTCTTTATCCGTGAGCTAAACCTAAAATCTGGCTCATGGATGCCCCTTTGAAGAGAGATGCCAGAATTGCAGAGGCTTTTTTTTTGTGCTTAAAATGGGCATTTTTATCCTGGCATTCATCCCGGGAATGGTGTCAGCAAATCCTTACCAGGGTTTTTAATGGATGTTGAGGCGTCAGCTGGAAAATAAGGATATCACAAGCGTTATCAGAGGGAAAAAAGTTACCATGTGGAATGCTGTCATGTTGGAAAAGCAGTTAATGGGATGTGGGGATGCAAGAAATAATTGCAATACCCGGAAAAGACATCAGGAAATTATTTTTTAAAGAATTAAGAGAATTTTTTACATTTTTCTCCCAGAATGTTGTGGGGTTTTGGTTTTTTTTTGGGAAGACCTCAGGCATGAGGTGGATTATTTGCATTTCCAGCTGTTCAGTGGGATTTGGGATGTGGGTGTGGCTCTGTGGATTCGGTTCTGAGCAGTGCCAGCCCTTCTCCCTCATCCCACCTCTTCGGAATATTCTTTTCAGAGGAGCAGGAGGAGGCCATGGAATCATCCTGGAATGGTTTGGGTTGGAAAAACCTTAAATCCCACCCAGTTCCACCCCATCCATGGGCAGGGACACCTTCCACTATCCCACGGAAGTTGGATTTTGTCTCTGTCCAACCTGGCCTTGGACACTTCCAGGGATCCAGGGGCAGCCACAGCTGCTCTGGGAAAATCCAGCCCCTCTCCACCCTCCCAGGGAAGAATAAAGATTTCATTTTCCCATATTTTCTGCTATCCTTAGGGAGCAAATCCCCCTATTTTTTAAAGGGGGGACAGCCACGATCTGTGGGAAATGTCACTGTCACCACATCCATGAGGCTGCACCTAAAAACATTGGGAAAACCCACTCAACCCAAGAGTTCTTGCCCAAACCAGATCAGCCCAACCCAAATCCCACCACCAAGCTGAAATTCCTGCAGTTTTTATTCTCCTTGTCGAGGGAAGAGCAGGAAAATTAAGGAGTATCTGTCCTGGCTCTAACCAAGCCCAACCATTCCCAACACTTTGTGCTCATCCCGAGATCTGCCAGCAGCAAAAAATTCCCTCCCTGCAGGGCCAGCCCCACCCTGAGAGGCGCATGGATTTTCCAGGCATTTCAGCCAGCTTTGGGAATTTAGAGTCTTGATTATCCACGAAATTCCCTTTCCGGTTAATTCATCCTTCACGGTGAGCACTCACCAACCTCTCCTCACCATCACACCTTGTCCTGCAGCTTTGCTGCTCCTAAAGTGGGATTTTGTTTGTTTTTTTTTTTTCCTGGCTGTTTTTGGAGTTTTTTCCCCAAGTTTATGATGCTGGATAAATTCAGCTTAACCACCTGCATTTTCTTGTCTGCTTTTGTGCCTCGGTGTGACACAGAGCGTTGGTTTTTCTCTGCTGGGAACAATCCAAATCGTGTGACTCGAGGTGACGCCTGATGGGATTTTTCCGTCCAAACCCCTGCATTTAGTTACAAATCAAGCCTCAGTCGATGAAGCTGCCAGCAAGTGCAGCTAATTCCGGGTTCAATCACTCAGGGATGCTGTGAAATAAAGGGGTTTTTGGAGAATCAGAGGTAATTTGTAGGTAAAAGATGTAAAAAAAATTCGGGTTTCTCGGGGAGATTGCGCTGGAGCAAATCACTGCTCGTGTTTCAGACAAACTGAGGCTAATTTAGAGCTGGTTTGGAAAGTCCAGATTGAATTTAGGATTTTGCTGAATCTTAGGCTGGGATTAAAGCAAGGAAGGGCAGCAGGAAAACCTGGAGTGATGCTCTGGCATTGCCAGATGTCCCCAGTTCTTGGAGATAAAATTAATTTTGGGTTTTCTCTGAATAAAATTCAATTGCAGCCCTGAGCTCAGCCTCCTTCTGCTTCCCACATGTGTGGGGCTGTGGCAGAAGGGCCTTTTCCTAAATCATCCACCCTCAAATTTATCCTTCTGGAAACAGAGACAGGGAATAATCCCTACTTCAATCCCATTCCCAGGTTTTAGCATTGCACAGATTCCTCTGGATTAACCTGGGAAGCCATTCCCATTCTTAGTGGAAATTGTGAAGGTTTGGATTTCATTCTCTTCCAGCCTATTAAGGTGTGAGGCAGATGAATTCCAATATTCAGCAAGGGGAAATTTAGGATAATCTGAATATTGATGAATTAGAATTTTTTTTCTCTCTGCATTAATTTTATTTTCCCTCTGTTTTCCAGCTCCGGTGAATCCACATCTCCGTAAGTATTTACAGCATTTATTATTTTATCTTTCGTGCCATGAAGAGCAGTCCTTGCATTGGTTGTCCCTCAGAGTTCGAGAGTAAATTTGAAGTATTTTACTTCCAATTGCAGCCTGGGGGAGGCAGGAACCACCTGAAGGTGTCATTTGTGATTCCTCTTCTTCCAACGAGGATAAGGAAAGGAAAATCACAGCTCCAGCTCAACTTTCTCACTGCTCCAGAGAGTTCATCCAAAGGAAAATATTCCTGGGCTAAAATTAAGATCCAGCTGCGGGGGAGCAGCTCAGGAGGTGTTGGGGATGCCATGGGAAATCATGGAGGGGCAGGAACACCTTCCACCATCCCAGACTGCTCCAAGCCCAGTGTCCAGCCTGTCCTTGGAAAATTCCAGGGATCCAGGGGCAGCCACAGCTGCTCTGGGAATTCCAGCCCAACCCCTCCCCGCCCTCCCAGCCAGGAATTCCTCCCCAATATCCATCCAAATCTTCCCTCCTTCTTCTTCAAGTGTCCTGTCCCTCCATCCCTTGTCCCCAGCCCCTCTCCAGCTCTCCTGGAGCCCCTTCAGGCCCTGCCAGGGGCTCTGAGCTCTCCCCAGAGCCTTCCCTGTGGCTCTTGAGTTATTTCCATGGTTTTTAGGGAAGATGGAAGCCAAAAAGAAGGAAGTTCTTCCCCACGGAGATGCGGGGATCACGGATTCATTGCACAGAGGAATGCGGAGACCCCAAGTGGATCTTGGCTCTCCCCGAATTCTCGGGACACTGTTCCTCAGGCATGAGTGGAAATGCAAACTCCGGCGTGATCAGGCACGGGGATGTCCCAGGCTGGAAACTTTGCTCTTCCACTTTTCCACAGGCACCAAATCCTTGCAAATTTACCAGCACGAGACTGGGACGGAGCTTTGGCACATCCCAGTAGAATCATGCTGTTCCCACTGTCCCACATCTCCCTGCTCCATCACCTTCTCCCAAACCCCCACACATCCATCCTTTCTGTCACAACGTATTCCCGTCCTTAACGACACGTCCCAAAATGATTCCTGCCTAAGGAATGAGGTCCGGCCTCCCATTTTTCCTGCTGCAGGGCAGAGCCATCAGGCAGGAGCAGGCTCTGCTCCATCCCTCGGACTCAACTTTGAGCCTCTGTGTAAATTTTAAACTTATTTGCAGAAGATCTTGTCCGACACGTTAATAATTAAGCAGGGCTTAGCTCAAAGCTCCCAGGAGCTGCAGGAGCCTCTCCCATGGAGACTAACGAGCAGGGAATGGAACCCTTGCTAATTAATATATTAAATCTAGGCTCTGATGGGGAGAAAAAATACAATCCCAAGTGTTTCACGCTCCTCTAGGACTTTAAGAACTCGAACTAATTTTCCAAAAGTCTTGTAGGATCATGGTGGAATGTGGGTGGAATGCGAATGGGAATGAGGAATGTGTCAGCTCAAGGGAGGGATGGGAAGGTTTTTCCACCAAAGCTGCAGGGTCCCCAGGGTTGCTCCTTTCAGTTGGCCCGAGCCATGGTGGAATTCTGCTTTGCTTGTTTTCCCTGGAGACTTTTTGAGTGGAGTCCCTTGGCAGGAAAGAAATCCCGATCTGCATCCCATCCCCATTTCCCAAGGCCACCACTGCCCCATGGCTCCGAGTGCCACCTCCACACGGCTTGAAATCCCTCAGGGATGGGCACTCCAAACCTCCCTGGGCAGCTCCAAGCCCTGAGCACCCTTTCCATGGGGAAATTCCTGCTGCTGTCCACCCTGAGCCTCCCCTGGCCCAGCCCAAGGCCGTTCCCTCTCCTCCTGTCCCTGTTCCCTGGGAGCAGAGCCCGACCCCCCCGGCTGTCCCCTCCTGGCAGGGAGTTGTGCAGAGCCACAAGGGCCCCCCTGAGCCTCCTTTTCTCCAGGCTTAGCCCCTTCCCAGCTCCCTTTTCTGTTCTTCCTACAAAATCCCTGTGGTTCCTAAAGCTGTTGGGCCGATTTCTGGGGGTTTTTTATGCTGTGTGAACGAAGAGGAGAAGCTGTATCCAACCAGGACAAGATTCCGGACTGGGAATTGCAGTCAGGCCCTTCCTGCTTCACTTCGGGAATATTCCCATCCCCTAAATCCTGCCTTTGGATGCATCCTCTGCGATACCCAAGCAAGAAACCTCAAAAGACTTCAACTCTGAGGTGGAGCCGCACATCTCCACTTCATTTTTTTTACCACCTAACAGAAACCATTTAATGTAAACCAGAGGGATTTTAGATCAATTTGTACAATTAGAGGTTGCCCCTGAATAATGGAAGAGAGGAGACGTTCAGGAATCAAATCCAAGCTGGAATTTATGGGAATAGACGACACAAATCCACGCTACAATGAAGGGTTTCACCCCCAGAACAGCTCCAGCTTTTGCCTTAATTGGCAAGGAAATTATTAACGACCTGAATCCACTTCCAGAGCTGCCATGTGCCCTGACAAAAACCACCACTCTCATTAACGTTAATTAGCACCATCGTTAGGGCCATGGCTGGAGCGCCATGGAAGAGCTGCTTGTTCCTCCTGCCCTCCTGCTCATTAATTAACAGATCCAGACCCTCCAGATCTATTTAAATGCTCCTACAAAAGTATGGAGCAAAGCCTGAAGAGCTTTTCCCCATTTTACTTCTTCTGTCGTTTTTTCAGGAGTGTTCAGTGCCAAGAACATTTAGCGCTAACCTTTTCCAAGGTATTCCACGTGAAATCAATGTTTGACTATTAAATAAATGGCAAACTTTGACTCTTTTTTTTTTTTTTCTCCTCCCATCTGGCCTGAATATTTATTTTATTTTTTTTTTCTTCACCTGAGGAGAAAACCTTTTGTTCTGCTTATGTGGAATTTCTTAATGAAGCTCTGAGGGCACAAAAAGTTGATGCAGCTTTTAAGGCACTGGAGGGGCAGTGCAGAAAGTGCTGAATGGCTGAAAATTCTTTCTTTTGTTCACTTTGCTCCAGGACCGGATCTGGGAATCAAAACTTTGCTCCTTCACTAAAATTTTGCCTTTTAGTTTCATCCCTTTGTGTAGAAGCAGCAACTTCTGTGCTGCGGGAAGATGCAGAAGTGGAGGTGGAAGCAAAACCCACAAAACGTGGGGTAAATCAAGAGAATGTGGAGCTCAGATTTTAAAAGAGTTCATGGAGACGAGAGGCACAGCTGGCTCTTGGTTCAGAGAGCTTCGTTTGAGTCCTGGAGTGTTCCAAGGGTTTTGGCAGCGGCTTGGAATTCCCTTCCCAGCTTTGGGATGAAGGCGGAGATGTCGATCGGGCGACTTCTCTCCTGAAGGGCTTGGGTGCGCTCATGGAACCCCCAAAGGATCAGGGGCTGGTTTGGGTTGGTGGGACCTGAATCCCGCCCAGTGCCACCCCTGCCCTGGCAGGGACACCTCCCACTGTCCCAGGCTGCTCCAAGCCCAGTGTCCAACCTGGCCTTGGGCACTGCCAGGGATCCAGGGGCAGCCACAGCCGCTCTGGGAATTCCAGCCCAGCCCCTCCCCACCCTCCCAGCCAGAAATTCCTTCCCTGGTCCCCAGACCCGCTCCCGTCATGCTGAGGTTACCAGGGATAAGCAGAGCCCCACACCTTAGTCCTGTCAGGCAATAAAGGAACTGCGCTTCAGGGAATGGATTCTCCTGGAGGGCCGGATGGTGTTGATGGATTTACTGGGAAACCAAACCAGTCTGCTCGAGGTGCTGACAGCCAAGGAAGTTTCTGGGAGCGGCATTCCAGTGATAACGTGGTTGTACGGGATTGTGTTTTATACTGGCAGTTCTGGAGGGGCGCAGAATCCCAGGATGGGTCAGGCTGGGAGGGACCTCAGGGGGTCCCTGGTGCCACTCCCTGCTCCAGCAGGGCCATCCCAGAGCTCCGGGCACAGGGCTGTGCTCAGGGGGCTCTGGAATATCCCAGGAGGAGACTCCAGCCCCTCTCCGGGCTCTGCCCAGGGCAGAAGTTCTGCCTCCTGTGCCGGGGAATTCCTGGGCTCAGCCCCTGCCCGTGGCTCTGGGGCCAGTGCTGGGCCTGGGGCAGAGCCTGGGGCTGCTCTGCCCTCCCTGCACACGGGGACGNCCCAGGGACACCCAGGGACCCCCAGGGACACCCAGGGACACCCAGGGACCCCCAGGGACACCCAGGGACACCCAGGGACGCCCCGGGCTGAGGGCCCCCCTCAGCTGGGGCTCCTCTCCAGGCTGAGCAGCCCCAGCTCCCGCAGCCTTTCCCGGGCACGGAGATGCTCCAGCCCTTCCTCATCCTCACATCCCTCCTCTGGCCCAGATCCAGGAGCTCCAGGTCCCTCCTGTGCTGGTGCCCCCAGAGCTGGGCACAGCACTCCTGTTGTGCCCAGGGCTGAGCAGAGGGGCAGGATCCCCCCCTGGTTTCCTCCCTAATCTCCCCTGGACCCTTTGGCCTCGTGTTGTTCTTTGGAAAGGCGGGAGGAGAACCAGGAATATTTAGAACTCACTCCGAGTGCATCCTGTGATTTGAAGGGAATTTTCCAAGCTTATTTCTGAGCCTGCAGCCTCACCTGAGTGTTGCAGCACTAAGCTCCAGGTCCCTCTCTCCTCACTGATTAACAGGGAAGCTCCAGTGGCTTAAGTGGATTTAGAGCTCCCCAAAACCCCCAACCTGCAAACATTTATCCGCCTCCTCAGTTTAACAGGGATGAACAATCCCCCGACACCGAGGGTTTGAGTTTCTCCTACCAATGAATATAAATTGCACCCCTCCAGACTGACACCGTGAACAGGCAGCTGCCTTCTCCCCGGAGAAGGGAGATTTCCTTCTTTTCTCAGATAAATCAATGGACTTTGCAGGAAGAGTAAACTCTACAGGAATTGTTCATGTGGTGAAATTCAGCTTTTGCACGTTTTACTCCACGGGGCCTTGTTATGCTCTGAGTGAGAACTGAGCCTCCAAGCTGGGCTTTGTTTTGGTGCTGAAACTGCAGGAGGAATTTCTCATCCTACCATAACCCAGCAGGACAGATCACTGGGCTCTCACAACTCCATGCAGGAGAGGATCCCAGGAATCCTCATTGGGGTTCTTGGCAATTTTTATTCTTTAGACCTACATGTTCACCATTTTCTTCAAAAACATCACAGAAATCCCAGTGAAAATCCAGGAGGTGTGGCCAGGACATGATGCAGTCTCCTTTCCTTCCCATATGGATTCAGATACTCCTCCCCGGAATTTCGTATGATAATCTGGTGATGGGGACTCAGTTCCCTTCCTGATATCCCTCCATGTGCTGCAGTGTCCTGATTTTTAGAGATTCCCTTCATGTCTATCCCAAAGCTCCTTTGCCTTGTTTTAGCCACTTCTTCTTTTCCCATCCCTATTGAAATGAAGGATAATTTTGGAGATGCCACTTGGAGATAATGTTTATAATTTGAAAAGCTGCTGTCTCTTATTCCTAAACCACATGAACCCACTTCCCACATTTTTCCTCCCATATTTCATGTTTTGTGGGAACGCATCTCTTCTCCTCAGCTTTTTAGAAATGTAAAAAGAGACAATACCTCTAAAACCCACTGTATAAATCTGAATATGTGAGGAGGGGCGCTGCAAAAAGATGTAAATATCATTTCAATTCCACCAGCACAAGCTGATGACCCTGATTTAATTTTTTTTTTTTTTTTTGGGGGAGCTTGCTGCTAAAGAAAATGGGGGATAGTTGACAAGGAATTTGAAAAATAAGAACTGGATGGAAAATTTCGGCCCCTGAATTCCCGTTATTTGTTTTGGCAGGGGAGTTCCACTGTGGCTTTGAGGATGGGAACATTTGCCTTTTCACCCAAGACGACACCGACAACTTTGACTGGACAAAACAAAGCACTGCCACGAGGGACACGAAATACACGCCCAACACGGGGCCCAACGCCGACCGCACCGGCTCCAAGGAGGGTAAGCTGGAATCTGGGAGGAAATTGGGATCAGGGAAATGGCCAGGATGAGGAGTTCAGCCATTTCCTGCTCATGGAATCCCAGACTGATTGGGATAATAAAGAATTGAAGTTCACCTTGTTCCACCCCTGCCGTGGCAGGGACACCTCCTGCTATCCCAGGGTGGTCCAAACCAATGTCCAGCCTGGCCTTGGGCACTGCCAGGGATCCAGGGGCAGCCACAGCTGCTCTGGCAATTCCCGCCCAGCCAGGAATTCCTTCCCAATATCCCATCTATTCCTTCCCTCTGGCAGTGGGAAGCCATTCCCCCAAATCTGGAATTCCTCTGTGGGGAGCTCTGGGAAACAACGGATCAAGTCCCTGTCCCTGGCAAGGCCCCACTGCTGCCCTGACCCTGTGTCACACCAGGCAGGGACACCTCAGGCTCCTTCTCACCTTGGGCCTGGAGTTTAAACGGAGAAGATCCCAGAATTCCAGACTGGATGGGGTTGGAAGGGACCTTAAATCTCCCCCAGTGCCCCCCCTTTCCATGGCAGGGACACCTCCCACTGTCCCAGGCTGCTCCAAGCCCAGTGTCCAACCTGGCCTTGGGCACTGCCAGGGATCCAGGGGCAGCCACAGCCAATCTGGGAATTCCAGCCCAGCCCCTCCCCACCCTCCCAGCCAGGAATTCCTGATTCCCAAAATCCTGTCTAAATCTACCCTCCTTCACCTTAAAGCCACTTCTCTTTGTCCTGTCCCTCCATCCCTTGTCCCCAGTCCCTCTCCAGCTCTCCTGGAGCCCCTTTAGGCCCTGTAAGGGGCTCTAACTTCACACCAAGATCCTTCAAGGACTTCTAGAAGGAATTACTGGTGCTGAGGCATGACAGGCCCCAAAGCACAGCCCCTGATGATGCCATTCCCACCTTGCCTCATTTTTATGGTGCCATTTTCAAAGTGGTTCCCTTCACATTAAGCTCAAGTGGGGAAATCTGGCTCGTCTTAAAATACTCGTCTGCTTGATGTCGTTTAAATTCTCCCTTGGGCTCTCTCAGCCTGTCACAACGAGGTGGTTTTTGCCCCATTTTTGCTCTGGCTATTGTTCAAATCTGCAATTTTCAATCTGCTGCCCCTGTAAATGCGTGCTCCTGACTGCAGTGTGGATTTGCATTTGAAAAGTCTGACACATCGAGCTGAATTTATCCAGACCCGCAGTAATTCCTGCTATTTTATTGTGTGCCTTTCCAAAGGGGAAAAAATTGGTCCTGCACCACATTCATTTGGTTGGATTAATTCAATAATATCTCTGTGGTTGGCACTTCCAGGAACGGAATAAATGGATATTGTCTGCTTTGGGATTGACTTGGCAAGTTGAAAATATTCCTTGAAAGGTTTCCATCATGACATTCTCCCTTTATTTTACAAGTCATGTTTCCAGGGACAAATTCCTCCCTCAGGACTGAAGGCTGAACCCCCTCAGATCTTGTGCAAAGGTTCATCAGTTTGGAGATGTTTTCCAGGACTGGCCTGCTCCCTGGATTTTACTTTTCATGGAAAACATGGCTGTGGAGCAGCTTTTGGAAGCACAGGAACTTCATGCAGGAAAAAAAAAGAGTCCTAGAAATGACAGAGTGGGAGAGGGAAGTAAAAATTCATCAGGATGCTTGATAATTCCAAGGTGTTCCTGCGCTAATCAGAGTTGGGTGTTGAGGGCCTCACCTTAAGGACTTCTCTTTGGTTTTTTCCAGATTTTCAGTGTACATTGAGACGTCCCAAGTGTTAAGGGCCTCATCCTAAGGATTTCCATCTGTGTTAGGTGCTGAAGGCCTCATCCCAAGGATTTCCTTTTGGATTTTTCCAGGTTTTTCCGTGTACATTGAGATGTCTCCGGTGTTGAGAACCTCATCCCAATGATTTCTCTTTGGATTTTTCGAGTTTTTACATGTACATTGAGACATCTCAGGCTTTAAGAACCTCATCCCAGTGATTTCCCTCTGGATTTTTCCAGGTTTTCACATGTACTGAGGTGTTGAAGGCCTCATCTCAATGATTTCCGCGTGGATTTTTCCAGGTTTTTACATGTACACACGTGTTGAAGGCCTCATCCCAATGACTTCCCTCTGGATTTTTCCAGGTTCTAACATGTACATTGAGACATCTCAGGCTTTAAGAACCTCATCCCAGTGATTTCCCTCTGGATTTTTCCAGGTTTTGACATGCACACAGATGTTGAAGGCCTCATCCTAAGGATTTCCCTCTGGATCTTTCCAGGTTTCCATGTGTACACACGTGTTGAAGGCCTCATCCCAACGATTTCTCTCTGGATTTTTCCAGGTTTTGACATGTACTGAGGTGTTGAAGGCCACATCTCAATGATTTCCCTCTGGATTTTTCCAGGTTTTTACATGTACATTGAGACATCCCGGCCCCGGCTGGAGGGGGAGAAGGCCAGACTCGTCAGCCCCGTTTTCAGCGTCGCTCCCAAAAATCCCTACGGAGCCACCAACACGGCCTATTGCTTCAGCTTCTACTATCACATGTATGGACAGCACATAGGTGAGAGAAAGCCAATCCCTTTGGGAAAAATTCCTGGGAAAACTCCCTCTTGTTCAAAGGAAAAGCGTGTGAGGGGCGCCAGCTCCTCCGAGAGCACCCAGGGAGGTGCTCGAGAGCATCCAAATTGTGGCAACGTTCTGTTTTCCGCTGATCAGGAATTTGTAGGAAGGAGGAATTTCCCTCTTAGGGCTGGGAGGTGTTTCCTGCATCAGGGAGATTTTGGGCAGGGAATTGCACGGGAGTCCCGTGGTTCTGAATGGGAATTTTGGGGCCTGGAAAGGGAAAAGTGGATTTTAACGAGGATTTTTCCTGATTCTAATGGGATGTTTTAGGCATTCCCAAGTAGAATCAGGATCAGGTAGGGAGCAGCAGCAGCATTCCTCAGCTGTTTTGTGCGGAAAAGTAATGGAAAATTTGCTCAAAAGCCACAGGAATATGGATTTTCAAGGAATATCTGTGAGTGTTTTAGGCATTCCTGACTGGATTCAGATCTGGCAGGGAGCAGCTGCCTTCCTTACGTATTTCTTGTGGAAAAGTCATGGAAAAATTGCTCAGAAGCTGCAGGAATGTGGATTTTCAAAGAATACCTGTGAGTGTTTTAGATACTCCTGAGTAA
The DNA here is from genome assembly GCA_013397315.1 of Donacobius atricapilla. Taxonomy (NCBI): domain Eukaryota; kingdom Metazoa; phylum Chordata; class Aves; order Passeriformes; family Mimidae; genus Donacobius; species Donacobius atricapilla. Next base: position 56,296 of record WBMY01015373.1, on the reverse strand, counting down.
ATTTAGGATCAAGTAGGGAGCACTAGCATTCCTCACATGTTTCCTTTGGAAAAGTCATGGAAAAATTACTCAAAACCTTCAGGGATATGGTTTTTCAAAGGATATCTGTGAGTATTTTAGGTATTCCTGACGGATTCAGGATCAGTCAGGGAGCAGCTGCATTCCTTAGGTGTTTCCTTTGGAAAAGTCACAGAGAATTTGCTCACACACTGCAGAAATACGGATTTTCAAAGGGTATCTGAGAATTTATTTTTAGTCCTGGCTCTTTCAACACTCAGGTTTCATGTCTTTTTATGGTATTAAAAAAAAAAAAAAAAAAAAAAAAAAAAAGTGGGAAAATATAAAAGCCTAAACACCCAAAATCCAATTTTTGGAAGCCCTTTGCGGGTTCCTTGGTGCTCCCAGTGTGCCAGGAGGTTTTCCAGTGTCAAAGTGACCTGGTTGGATGTATTTTTATCTCTGCTCCAAGGGCAGATTCATCCTCCCGGAGAGTTCTGGTGCTTGCTTTGTCCGAGCTCCCCCTGCCCCCAGGCAGAGCTCAGATTTTAAGTGGAGCAGACAAGTGCACGCAGGTTTTTTCCCCCGCCCCGTTGTCTCTGTGCTGCAGGAAAGTGGATGCAGCCCCAGCTCGGAATTCTCCTGGCTCTGTGCTGGGTTTTTCTGTCGGAAGGAAGGGATTCAGCCACTCCATGCTGAGAGAAAACACAGAAATTGCAATATCTGCTCGCGTTCTGGTGGTTTATTTGCGGTGTGCTACAAAGAACAAATTGCAAACGTAAAAGGTTAAAGGGTGTTTCTGGAATTCCTGGTAAACATTTGGAGTGTGGAGTTATTTGGGATAACATAAAGAAAACAGGCACTGAGGTTTGTCTAAAAACAGCGAGATTTGTTTTTTTTTTTCCCCTGGACTTCCTCTTCAGCAAGTGTCTGTCCTTAGATTTGGGTTTTTTTTCTGGGATCCCCCCTTCCCTAGGGAATTACTTGAATTTTGGCGAGGAAGCAAGGAAGGATCCAGCCCCAGGTGACAGTGGTGATCCGTGACTACAATTCCACTGGATTTATCCCTGGAAAACGTGGGCATGAGTTCCCAAAATTCCAGATTGCTCGATATCATTTTGATCCTTTATTTTAAAAAATAATACAGTTCCCATCATTTTAGCTGATGTTCAAAATTCTATTCTTTTATAGAATCCCAGAATCCCAGACTGGTTTGGGTGGGAAAGGACCTTAAACTCATCCTGTTCCAACCCTGTCCATGGGCAGGGACACCTTCCACTATCTCAGGATCCTTCCAGTCCTGTCCAACCTGGCCTTGGAAAGGCTCAGGAGGATCTTATCCATTGGATAAATTCCTGAAGGAACGGTGTGAAGAAGCTCAGGGATGCTCAGGGGCAGGAAAAGCCGCAATGGGAATAAATTGAAACGGAGACAATTCCGTTGAAACGCAAAACCACTTTTTTTTGTTTTAGCTAAATGAGTCAAACACTGGCACAAGCTCCTCAGGAAGGCTGGGAAATCCCTGTCCTTGGAGATCCCAAAACCCAACTGCCTCTGGTCCTAAGCACCTGCTTTAATTAAGCCGTGCTTTGGATGGGATGAGCTCCAGAGGTGCCTCCAACTCCTGCGGTTCAGTGGGAAATGTTGAATTGGTAATGGAATTTTTGAGAATTGCATTTTATTAAGGATTAATCCCCCTTGGATAATTACAAATCCCATTGCTGGGACGGATTAACTGTTCCAGCTGTCCCAAGCCTTGACCCCTCATCGTGGCTTTGGAATTTGCTGCCAATGTGGAGAGGAGCTCCCAATCCCCCTTGGGGAATGATCCTGCCACTCAGGGCAGCTCTTGGCTTGGACAGTCCCAGCTCATGGATTTATCCACCAGGGCAGGGTGGGAGCTGCTAACTGAGCTCCAAACACCACAGAATCCTGGAATGGTTTGGGGTGGAAGGATCTTAAATCCCATCCAGTGCCACCCCTGCCATGGCAGGGACACCTCCCACTGTCCCAGGCTGCTCCAACCCCAGTGTCCAACCTGGCCTTGGGCACTGCCAGGGATCCAGGGGCAGCCACAGCTGCTCTGGGAATTCCAGCCCAGCCTCTCCTCGCCCTCCCAGCCAGGAATTCCCAGTTCCCAATATCTCATTTATGATCTCTGTGTTGTGGGATCCAGAAGATTCCCAAGCAGTACCAGGGTTGTTATTCCCAGGATTCAGGTACAAAGCACTTGGTTTCCAAAACGACGCTCACCAAATTGTTTCTACATTTCCAGTAATGCTTGGGAAGATCCCTAAGAAAATGGGATGTGATGCTGGAATCATGCTCTGTTCCTGGTATGGATTCATCTTGGGATTTACCGGAAATGATGCTTCATCCTCCTTTCCTAAAACCAAGGGATCCCAGTGGCATCCATAGGAGAATATTCCTATTTTAAGTAATTAAAACCCCTTCCCAGTTTCTCCAGCTCAGCTGCTGTGCCTGCTGGTCAGCTCTTGGGATTCTGTGGAGAAGGGGCTGAAATTTCCCAGGAGACAAGGAGATGTCCTTGGGAATCTTTGCAGGGAGTGGAGTGCAGAGATGAGGTCATCACTGCGGTCATCACTGAGTGTTTTATCTGGGAGAAAACCAGGGAATTGTATCCTATTCCATGGCAATGGGATTTGGGAAGAGAAGGGGTTTCACCTGAAAAGGGAGCTCCTGCTCCCAGGTGGGATTGGAATTCTTGACAGATCCCAAAGTTCCCCCTGGGAGCGCTGGCTGCCACAGAAACCAGGGAGATTATCCCTGAAGGATGAGAGAAATGGGAATCCCCTTTCCTTGATTTGCAGCAGACAAGGAGCCGTTGATGGAAAGAGGAAGATGAAGGTTCTCCGTCCTTTCTGTGTCCCTGAGCTGAGGCAAAAGGAATTTGCACATCCATTGGAGCAGTCACCACCTTTTCCACCAATCTATACTTCCCATTTTTCCATCCACGCCTCAAAATGGGACATTTCCAATGGATGCTCCAGGAACGATCGCTTTTCCTGCCATTAGAGAGCCAGTCTGTTAGAATTTTAGAAGTTAGAAATGCTAAGTTTTTTGTGTTAATAGGTATTGATTTTCCAAAAAAAAAATATATCATCGATAGCACTGGGATTATGGGTGTGAAATTTAAATAGAAGTGTGTGATATCACATGGTGAAAAAACTTAGAGTTTAAAACTTTGTGTATATAGTAATATATATAAAGCCAGATGGAAGATTTAGGGCATGGGGTAAGCTCTTCTTCACCTTCTTCTTCAAGGGTTTAGGTGGTGCCTTGTAATTTAAAAAAAAAAATCCACATTACAAATGACAAATAATGTCTGTGCTGGCACCAGTTACTTATTGGTGGGCAGAGGTGCAGCTCTGGGTGGGTTTTCCTGCACCTTTGGCCACCAGTAAGTGACTTCTGGTCCTCTTGGTGCGCCAAAAGAATTAACAATTCTCTTTTCCTTTTTTTTTTTTTTTTTTTTTTTTTNTTTTTTTTTTTTTTTGGCTTAGACATTCCCGGCTCATGGATTTATCCACCAGAGCAGGGTAGGAGCTGCTAACTGAGCTCCAAACACCACAGAATCCTGGAATGGTTTGGGGTGGAAGGATCTTAAATCCCATCTCATTCCACCCATGGAATGGGTAGGGACACCTCCTGCTGTCCAGGGAGGTTTAATGCCAATTCCTCGCTCTAAACCACAGAAAATTCCTTTCTGCCTGTTTCCCTGGGAATCCCCATGCCTTGCCTGAGCTGCAGGATGGGTGCTCAGTTCCCCTCTGCTGGGAGCTCCCATCACCGCTTCCCAGCATTCCCGAATTGGGAAAGGCCTTTGAATTTCTGCCAAGGAAGCTCCCACAGCACAGATCCATGGAAAAGGGGCGAGGAGGGCGCTGCAGAGCCTTCCCAACCCCGGCTCTCCTCCTGTTTTCCAGGAAGTTTGAACGTTTACCTGCGGCTCAAAGGTCAGACGGCCATAGAAAACCCCTTGTGGTCTTCGAGTGGGAATAAGGGGCAGCACTGGAACCAAGCCCGGGTGAACATCAACCCCCCCACCTCATTCCAGGTAAGGCCGGCACCTTTAGGAACCGGGGATTCGGGGCTGGGAGGGAGGCTGGGAATATCAACACTTTTCTTTAGGATTTCCCCGCTCTGGGAGCTGCTCCTGGACAAGATAATTGCTTTCCTTCAGCACCACGGAGCTTAATAATGCTTGAACTCAAAACACTTCCCAAAGATGCCGGGAGCGATTCCAGCAGGTTTTGATTTCAGATTGGCCAGCGGAATATAAAATTATTCACTGGGAGAAATTACTTAGGGGCCCTGTGTTAGAGGTTTTTGGAAATGCGTGGATTTTCTGCGGGAAATGGAATGATCTGGGAGTGCTGGCTGGGAGCATGAGACACATGGGGGTTGTGACAGGTTTTTCACACATTTCCTGCTGGGGTTGACAGGGAGGTGCTGATGGACCTTTGGGGGCAATTCCCAGGCACGCCGGGAGCTGTTTGGGACTGGAACACTCCCAAAAAAGCAGCTGCTGCCAGCAGGTCCTGCTGTGGGCGAGGCTGGGAATGTCCTCATGGAATGTGGGAGTCACAAGCCGTGCCCTGAGCGCAGTGTTCTCCTCTGAGCCCTCTCTGTCACCTCCAGGGCTCCTGGGGGAGAAAATGTATTTTTGGGAAAAAGTCACAGGCTGCTTTGGGTTTGAAGTGACCTTGAATCCCAGCCCACTGAATCCCATCCCATCCCACTCAATCCCACGGATGCCTTGGGAGGGCTGCCCTAGAACAGAGGCTGGACAGAGCTGGAGAATAAAGCAGAGATTTATTAAAAGGCCTTTAAGGACACACCTTGGGCAGCACAAGAGCCTGGCCAGGGCTGCACCCAAGGTGGACCCAAAATGGGCACAAAATGGACACAAAATGGACACAAAATGGACACAAAATGGACAAACGGTCACGAGGCCTCACACTTTTATAAGTTTTGGTCCATTTGCACATTGGGGTTTAATTGCCCAATTCCAGCTCCAGGTTCTGCAGTCCCACCCTTCTTGTTTTCTCCCTCCAGCCCGGCCTTGTTGGTGCTTTTGGGCCTGAACACTTGTCCCAGCTGTCCTTGGTGTGCAGCAGGAGAAGGATTTGTTTTGTGTCCCTGCTGTGTGCAGAGCTGAGTGACACTGAGTGTGAGCTCAGAGCTGCGCCCCTGGGCAGCACAGAGCTTGAAATACACGGGAGATAAAACTTCAGGCATCACCATCCCAATCAATCCCATCCCAGCCATGGCAGGGACACCTCCCACTGTCCCAGGCTGCTCCAAGCCCCAGTGTCCAACCTGGCCTTGGAAGATTCCTTCAGTACAAATCCAAACTGCTCTTCTAAAAATCCACACAGGGTTTCATTTCCTTTATTTCCAGGGAATTCCTGATCCTCGCTCTTTTTTTTAATTTCCATGCATGAGAGGCATTGACAGGAGAGAAATGGTTTGGTCCATGGGATTGCAGAGCAATTCCAAGGATGGGAATTAGGGGAAAATTGAGAGAGAGGGATATGTGAGGTACAGTGGGACCTGACAGAGCTGGGAATGTTCCCCTGGAGAGGAGAAGCTCCAGGGAGAGCTCAGAGCCCCTGGCAGGGCCTGGAGGGGCTCCAGGAGAGCTGGAGAGGGACTAGGGACAAGGGATGGAGGGACAGGACACAGGGAATGGTGTTAAATTGGAAAAGAGGAGATTTAGATGGAATATTGGGCAGGAATTCCTGGCTGGGCGAGTAGGGAGGGGCTGGTCTGGAATTCCCAGATTGGCTGTGGCTGCCCCTGGATCCCTGGCAGTGCCCAAGGCCAGGTTGGACACTGGGCTTGGAGCAGCCTGGGACAGTGGGAGGTGTTCCAGGCTGGGAGTCTGGGATGTTTGATGGGAACAAAGTGTCAGGAATGGGGAGAAGAGGAATTGCAGAGTTCAGGAACACTCAGAGCCCAGGCCAGGCACAGAAAGGTCGGAGTGGTTGAGTTTTTCATTGGTGAAGTCAGGATAAATCCAAGGATTCTGAAGAGTGAAGGAGAGAGAAGTGATTTAACATCTGAACATAATAAATATCCTGGGAAATGGAAGGAAGAGATGGGTTTGAGGGTTCCAAAGGGGTTTTGGTGACCTGGGAAGGGCTTTGGAAAATCTGGGAAGAATCAGACCCTTGGGCAGGGAAATGCAAAGGATTTGGCAGCAGCAATCCAGAGGGGTGGAGGAGGGAGATTCCAAAGGGAAGCTCCTCTCCTTGGCTGTTTCGCACCTTTTACATTGTTGTGTTTAAAGGTTTCAGCATAAAACAAATGAAAAGCTCTGACCAAATATAACAAATAAATGTCAGAGCTCTTGAAGCCTTAAATTACTTTTTTTTAGCATCTCTTGCATCAAAGCAAATTTTATTTTCCATTGAGGAGTCTAAGTAGGGAGGAGTATAAAGCTCCCAGTTAAATTTAAGGAGAGGGAATGGAAGTGAATCTTTGCAGTAAAACACTGCAGTGACATGGAAATTAAAACTTTTTATGGGGTAATTTATAGGGGTAAAAGATTTTATACCTTGTCAGTCCCTGTGATATAGAACAAAGCTTTTGTCGTGAAGATCTGGGAGGACTGCAGTGCTTTAAATCTCAGAAAAATTGCATAAATCTGGCTCAGATATTCAGATATTCAGAATTTTTAAAGAACGAGCACCCCAAAAATAGAGAGCCCTAAAATGAGAGGGACACTTTGGTTTTGTCACCCAGGAAATGTCAATTTTAGTTCAGGTTTGAGCAGCGGGACATGGTGATGGTATGGATGATTTGGATTGGATTTACTGCTGATTTAGGATCGAAATATTGCAGTATCCAAATAAAAATTCCAGGATTTATCACAGAGGGTTGGGATCAGCGGGTCCTGGTCCCTCCTATTGGGTCAGTGCCACCCCCTTGCTCTGAGCTCCAGATGGGGCTCAGCCCCCCCAGATTTGGTCACTTTGTGTCCAAAGAATTCCAACACCAGTGGGATGGGCTGGGAACATCCAGGTTTGCAGCCCTTGGCCCGGCAGGATTCCCAATCCCAAATCACAAACCTGTCGTGGGGCTGCTTTAGGATTTATCTCCGTGTTTGGATGATCTCAGCACTTCCATTCTCCCACCCAAAAGGGAACATTCCCAATTTTCAGGCTGGATGTGTCCCTGACCGGGGGACATCAGGAGACCAGTTGGTCCCAGTTTTCCCAGTCTCCTGCAGCGTTTTAACCCCTTTTCCAGGTCGATGTGCACCAAGCTGAAACCTCTCAGCTCCCCACTTTTTGGGGCTGTTAGTGACATCCTAAAACCCCTCCTGCACCCTGCAGCTGGGGGGATTGTCCTGGGACACCCCAAGCCCGGCAGGGAAAGGGAGGAGGGTGAGCGGGGCACACAGAGGAGGATAAAAATCTGCCTGAAATCCTGTGGAAAAATCAGAGAGTCCCAGCCTGGTTTCGGATGGAAGGGATTAAATATCCACTCATGCCGGCCCTGCCATGGGCACGGACACCTTCCGCATCCCAGGCTGCTCCAAGCCCTGTCCAGCCTGGCCTTGGACACTTCCAGGGATGAAGCAGAAGCTGAATCCTCCCAAAAACACCCAGGATTGGCTTTTTAGGATCATTCCATTAAGAGCAGAGCGACCTTTCCCGCACCCCCTATTCTCCAGTTTGATGCGGTATTTTTAACAGAGCTTTCCAAGAGCATGATGAGTTTTTTTTCTTGGGGTACTGATAGGGAATTCTGCTCAGCTGGCACCTCCTGCCCGTCCCTGAGAGCTGCAGGCTGGGTTCTGCTCCGTGCCCTGCCAGCTCCTGTGCCGTGATTTGTTCTGAGCGTGGAGCAACCCCTCTCTGAGGGCCGCCGAAATCACTGCCAAATGCAGCTTTTAATTAAACGCTGCCTGTTGTGTTTGGACACAGCCCTTTAGGCTGGAAATTGTTTTCCATTGTCAGGAAAAATTGGACTTTCAACTCCACTGATTGGTGGTGTTCCTGCTGCCAAGGAGGAACAAAACCCAGCAAAATCCGGGGGCTGGATTTTGGGGGAGGAGATGTTTTCCTCTCGAGATCCAGGCGTGATTTCCTCTTCCAGCAGTTTGGTTTCAGACAAGGAATATTGGAGAGGAAAGTATCAACAGGACTTTAAAATCCCAGTCATCAACTCAGCAGAGGTTAAAGTTCCTCCTAAATTGGAATGAAATCTCTACTGTGTCGCTTGCTGTGATAAAACTCATCCCAATTCCTCTGAAAAACCATTCCTAGATGGAATCAAAGCTCCTCAACCTGATGAGAACCCACGCGTTGGGAAAAACAGATCCTAGCATGGAATTTACCCTCACAATCTGAAATTAGATGCTTGCATATGTCTTAATTTGAAGAAAAGCCCTTTCTTTTTGTGCTGGTTTCTGTTTCAAAAGGGGCAGGAGAGAAGTGAGGCTGTCCTTGCCACCAATTCCTGCCCCGGCAGGAGATGTGGGAAGTTAAAATCCACCCGGAAGATCCCTGGGGGATCCAAACAAAAGGAATTCCCTTCCTGAGCCCTCGAGATAAAGATAACTTTGTCTTATGGATGCAGAGACGCCAACCTGGGTCCTGGGAGGTTTCTCCCAAGCTTTGGGCCTGGAGAAGGATGCAGGGGACAGATCCTGTCCTGTCCACCAGGAGCAGCTGAGGGTCCCCAGGGCGGGCAGTGGGATGGGAGGGGCACCTCCAGTTTTCCATGGAATTTCTCTGGCTCCTGTATGTTTCCATGGAATCTGAACTTCAGTGGACGCTCAGTCCTCCAAGGCAATCCTCAAGCTGTGCCTCTGCTGCTCGCTTCAGGTGGCAGGAATTTCTGGGAAAAATCTCCTTAAAGCTTTAATTCCGTCGAATCCTGCTCTTTGCCGGAAACCTCAGTTTTCCATGGAAGTTCTCCAGCCCCTGAGTCTGAATGGACTCTGAATTTGAGTGAACGCTTGGTCCTTCAACACATTTCTCATGCTTGTGCCTCTTCAGGTAGCAGGAATTTATGGGAAAAGCACCCCCAGTTTTAAAGCTTTAATTCCATTGAATCCTGCTTTTTGCCAGAAACTTCAGTTTTCCATGGAATTTCTCCTGCTCCTGTGTGTTTTCATGGAGTCTGAACTTCAGTGGACACTCAGTCCTTCAACTCATCCCTCAAGTTGTGCTCTTGAGGTGGCAGGAATTTCTGGGAAGAACAATCTCCTTAAAGCTCTAATTCCATTGAATCCTGCTCCTTGCTCCAGGAATGTTGTCTTCACACGACCGCGGCACCCAGTGCTGGAGCTGCTCTGGGCACACCAGGCGACAACTGAGGATGATTCCCAGCTCATTCCAAAGAGGAAAAGCCCTCAGAGCTTACACCCCCTCCTCATCCACCCTCACGTTGATGAGAACTTGGCTGAATTGCTTTTCCCACCCCAAAAGTGTCCGTAGAACATTCCAATCCCTCTGAATTCCCTTTCCCACCCCAGAAGTGTCCGTAGAACATTCCAATCCCTCTGAATTCCCTTTCCCACCCCAGGAAGTGTCCGTAGAACATTCCAATCCCTCTGAATTCCCTTTCCCACCCCAGGAAGTGTCTGTAGAACATTCCAATCCCACTGAATTGCTTTTCCTACCCCAAAAGTGTCCGTAGAACATTCCAATCCCACTGAATTCCCTTTCCCACCCCAAGAGGTGTCTGTAGAACATTCCAATCCCACTGAATTGCTTTTCCTACCCCAAAAGTGTCCGTAGAACATTCCAAACCCATTTAATTGGGTTTCCCACCCCAAAAGTGTCCATAGAACATTCCAAACCCGTTTAATTGCTTTTCCCACCCCAAAAGGGTCTGTAGAACATTCCAAGCCCATCCTTGTGGCTAAGCCAAACACAACATGACTGTTTTTATTTATCCCCCCTCCGATCTTCAGGACATTTTTTTTATTTGTCCCCCTCTGCTCTGCTGGATGTTTTTTTATTTATCACTGTTTTGGTTTGGAGTAAATTTGGGAGTAAATTTTTCCTTTGGAAAAGTAAACATAAACGGCCGCTCCCCCACAAAGTATCCACAGGTACACAAAATAGATAATATAAAATAATAAATTTTTCGTTCTAAAATAAGATGATAAACTAAAAAAAGTCCTTATTATAAACACAGCTTATCTTTCTCAATCTCTTATCGATTCCTCCAGCACTAAAAAAAAATATCGTCTTAAACCCCAAAAAATACAAGTGTAATTTCTCGGTTTTCTTCTAGGTGTTTAGTTTAAAGCAGATTTAAACAGTCTCAAAAAATCAAACAAAACAAAACAAAAAAACAACAAAAAAAACAGTTCAAAGATCTTTTCTACCTTAAATAATTAAAGCTAACTAAAAAGCACAAAAAATTCTCTGTCCTACTACAATCTATCTAAACCTTAACTAAACACATCATCTAAAAGAAAAACACAGAAAAATAAAATAGTTTTTTATAGCGAACTGTACACTCTAAAAATCAGCCTTAAAAATACAAAACACAATATATAAAACGAACAATTCAATATACAAGCATCATAAAGTCACTCTAAAACAATCACCCTCTTGATCTTCTGTTTTCCAGCTCATCTTTGAGGGGATCCGTGGCCCTGGAATCGAAGGGGACATTGCTATTGACGACGTGTCCATTGTGGAAGGGGAGTGCATGAAATCAGACCAGCCGGCCAACAGTAAGTGGCTCTTCCCCACAGGTTTCTCCCTTGTCTTTTTACTTCCCGGATGGATTTTTCCAGCAGAACAATCCCTGCTTGGGTTCTGTCGGGAGGTTGAAAGTGGAATGTTGTCCTTGGAAGTGCTTTGCTGGGATGGGAAGATGCTGGGTGCGTGTGAGGGGGAGGTGAGGGCGGTGGGTGAGGCTGGGCTGGGTTTGAGAGACTCAGGCAGATTAAAAAAAAAAAAACCATCAAAACAATGTCCAGGGGGCCTAGATGATGCGAAATCCATGGAAATCACTGCTGGGATTCCCTGAGGGCTCGGCCTCATCCCTCCGAGCCGTGTGTGCGTTAAAACAGAGGCGGCCACGCAGCCAGGCGGATTTTCATCCCCGCTCTGTCCAACTGGGGAGGGTTGTCCCTGTCCCCCCGTGGTGGGAGGTGGCTTTGGAACACCGCAGCAGCGCTGAGGGGGTGTGGGCACCTCTTTAATTCCATTTTTCCCCCCTTCCTGTAGATCTACGATCAGGTGCTGCCGGGCCGTTAGCACATATACGACTTCTCCCGCTCCTCATCCTCATGTCTGTCTTAAGTCATCAGAGGTGACCTTATCCTGGCAGAGGCTACAAAAGATTCACCAGGCACTGGCATGAAGAAAGAGTCTTTGTAAAATGGACATTTCCAAACAAACTACCAAAGATTCCTCCACTGACTGACTCGAAAGTTAAATAAATACGTAAATAAATAAGTTTAAGGAAAAAAAAATAAATAAATAAGCAGATTAAGAAAGCACTGGGGACTTGAAAAGGCATCACGGGAGTGGAACTCACTAAGAACCAAGCTTGAGACCGAGATCTGGCCTGAGTAAGGAAGAGACTTTCAGGTGCTTTTGTGGTCGCTGATGAATTCAGCATCGTCTGGTTGGACTCTCGGCAAAGAGCTCTAGAAACCCTTGTCAAAGCACAAAGTCATGGCTGGTTTTGTTTCAAATGAATCGTTTGCTTGTTACCATGGAAACCGAATGGCCTGCCAAAAAAAAAAATAAAAAAGGAGGAAGGAGAGAGAGAGAGAGAGAGAGAGAAACACCTCACTGTAAACAGGGTACGTGAAGAGCTGGCGTTCATTTTCCCCTCCCGAAGGTTTTTAGCGTAGAGTCAAACGAATGTCGGCCCTTTCTACTTCGGCCATCTCCTCCCCTGGAGGACAGCTCGGAGCCGGAGCTGTTGGCAGACATTCCCGCTCCGTTCCTCACGGCTCTCTGCTTGGCGACTGTGTGCTGTCTCCTTTTGCATGCATTCCCACCCAGGATGTGCCACCTGGGCTCACGTTTGTCACAGGCTTCACCGGGAGTTTGCTGGCGGCCGCTGGAAGATCCCTCTCCCCCTTCCCCGCCGGAGTCATCGGCTCTACGGAAGTGAAGAAACCAAACCACCGTCTTTTATAAATTGCCATGGAAACCAAGTGCCTTC
>WBMY01015373.1:20138-43907 GCA_013397315.1 Donacobius atricapilla | reverse complement strand
TTATAATTATTATAATTATTATAATTATTCTGTGTTCTCTCGACACCCTAGGATTAAAAACAAAACCTGATATGCAAATAATTGGAGTACAAACGTGAAAACAAACAAAAGATGGGTATAATAATTGCAAATACGAGTATAAAAAAGCACAACGAGATGCAGTAAAACAATGACAAGGCTTGATTTTTTTTTTTTTTTTTTATTTTGTAGAGAAATGTTTGTGCAAAATTCAGTAATTCCACTGAAGAGATAATTTTCCAGCTCTGTTCAATAAAGCCTCTTTCCAGGTAAGGCAGCCCCGTGGTGCGTGTGTTTGTTGAGGCCCTGGCAGGCTTTTCCTGGGCCAGCTGGTGTCAGCTGGAGTTGTACTGGTCCATACTGGCGGTGCTCGGGGGCTGGATGCTCTTGGCTCCCTGGTTTTTGGTGTCTTTAAGTTCCTGGGCTCGGAAAACAGTTGGAGCTCCAAGTCAGGACATTTTCAGAGAATCCCAGATGGTTTGGGTTGGAAGGGACCTGGAAGCTCATCCCTGGAATCATGGAACGTTCTGGCTTGGAAGGGACCTGCAAGGATCACCGAGTCCAAAACTGAGCTGGATGGTCCATCACAGGGATCGAACCCAAAACCTTGGGGTTATAAGCACCTCGCTCTGTTCGGAAGTGGGAACTCCAAGTCTGGATGGACCGCGGGGTTTGGAAAGCAACGGGAGTTCTGAGCGTGGATGGACCACGGGGTTTGAAACAAAGTGGGAAGCTCCAAATCTGGCCGGACTACAGGGTTTGGAAAAGAGTGGCTCTGACTCTGATGGACCGTGAGGTTTGGATGATGGTGGGAACTCTGAGTCTGGTGGCCTGTGGTGTTTGGAAGATGGTGGAAGCTCCAAACCTGGATGGATGGACTCTGTGGTTTGGAAGACAGTGGGAATTCTGAGCCTGATGGACTGGGGTGTTTGGAAGAAAGTGGGAACGCCAAGTCTGGATGGTCTGTGGGGTTTAGACGACAATGAGAATTCAGAGCCTGATGACCCGTGGGGTCTGCAAAGCGGTGGGAACTCTGAGTCTGGATGGACCTTAGGCTTTGGAAGAAATCTGGAACTCCAAGTCTGGATGGAGCGTGGGATATGGCAGAAAGTGGGAGCTCTGAGCTCTGCCTGGACCGTGGGGTTTGGACGATGGGGGGAATTCTGGGTCTGGTGGCCTGTGGGATCTGGAAGTCTTGAGTCCGGATGGACCGAGGTGTTTGACACCCTTAATGCAAATCACCAAATTCCTCACTGGAAGCTCTGGATTTTACCTGTGGCTGGATGGAAGGATGGATGGCTGGATGGATGGAGGGATGGATGGATGGAGGAGCAGGTCAGGTGTGGTGAGACCCTGAGGCAGATTTTCCTGTGTGTTTCAGAGCTCAGGATCCAAACCTTGCCGTGCATCTTCCCATGGATGTCTCCTGAGAGCCACGGAACTGAGGGGTGATCCAAGAGGCTTCTCCATGGCCGATTTTGGCAGGACTCTCCTTGGAAGGGCTGGATCTGCTGGGAGCCAGAGTGGCCGCCTGTCAGTCATTTCCACAGAATCCCCGAAGGTTTTGGTTGGAAGGGACCTTAAATCTCATCCCAATCCAACCCCACAGGCAGGGACACCTTCCACAGACCAGGCTGAAGGAAACCAGGAAGGATTCCATTGCCTTGATAACACTTCCCTGCTTTTCCCTCGAATTTCCCTTGAAAATCCAAACTGAAGCTTAGATGCCCATTGGAGATGAATTTTCCAGGCACAGGGCGGAGCTCTGGCCGCAGGGCTGGTGGTGGTGGTGGCGTGATGGGAACTCTGAGGGAAGTTTGGATTTGGGAAGTGCCCTGTGATTCCCAAAGTGATGAAGGAGTTGGACAATGAGGATCGGGAGATCCTGCTCCGTTGTTTAGATCCCAAGCTAAAACTGCAGGCTGAAATCCATGCTTCCTCTTTCCATTTGGATTTTCCTTTCCCTCACTCCCATGGAATACTTGGTAAAGAATTTCAATTGACAAAGACCGCAGATGTCTTTTTTTCAGGGCAGAACGGTCGGTGTGTCCTGAAAATCCCAGGTTTTTGTGGGAAAGAAAATGTATTCCCATGCCTTTTCCCATTTTACTCTGGGGTGCAGGAGGTGCTAAGAAAAGCAGGATTTCTCTCCCTAATGTTGACTGTAGGAGTAGTTTTATCTTCTTTTACATCCCCAAAATAAAGCCCTGGAAAGGAAATGGGATTTTACTCCAGGCCATGAATAAGAAGAACAAATTGAGATATGAATTTCCTACTCTTGGTTTTTATTTTATTTTACACTTTGGACTGAAAATGGATGTGAAAATGTTGGATCAGCGATCAAAGGCAGTTGGAACCGCCAGTTCCCTGGAATTTGAAACTCCTCTGATTCGGTTCTGGGGAATCTAACCTTGAAATGTCCCTGATGGATTTTTAAACCGGACATCAAATACTGAATTGTGCAGCAACTGAAGTCCTGGGGCGTTGGGAAAAGCGGCTGGGTTTGATGGGATGGCTGCAGGAATTATCTGGGTGTTCCCAAAGCTGAGGAGGGTGGAGCACAGGATGAGTTTTCCAGGTTTTTTCTCAGTTCTTTCTCAGGCTGATCTGGGAGGACAAGGATGATGCTGGAAAACTTCCCTTTTTCTTTCACAAGGCACGCCGAATGGGAAATCATGGAATTGTCAAATTATGGAGTAGTTTGGGTGAAAGGGACCTTAAATCCCAGCCAGTGCCACCCCTGCCATGGCAGGGACACCTCCCACTGTCCCAGGCTGCTCCAAACTCTGGTCAGCCTGGCCTTGGGTGCTTCCAGGGATCCAGGGACAGCTTCTCTGGACAACCTGAGCCCCACAAAAAATCATGGAACACTCGGATCTCACCATGCTACCAACCCACCTCTTCTCCAGCCTGGCCCGGATCCTGGATGGGACACAAGGAGGGATAAAAACATGGATTAGAGGGAGTGAACCCATTCCAATGACATCATGGATGCACCATTAGGATTTGGAGGCCACAAATGCCTGGGAATGTGAAGTTTCCTTTTGATTTGGGATAGGAACTGCTGGCTCCCCAAAAAGTGATGGAGCTGCGTCTTCCAGCCCCCAAATATCTGCAAGTCCCAACCTCCACTGATCCCAGAGTTTTCCTTGACATCCAGCACTGGAATTCCTGCTGCATCCACTATGGAGACGAAAGAATCAGGTTTGGGGTGATTGGGATCCCCAAACCTTACAACAAAGTCAATCATCAACTCCTTGTGCATTTTCTCTTTCCCTGCCTGGTCAGGGCAGCGAATTCCCTTTGTAGGGAGCAGTTCAGGCAGAAGGATCCGATTTTTTTCCATGCTGAGTGGAAGAGGTTTTCCTGGTTTTATTTTGGGAGAGTTTACCTGCTGGGAATGGTTTTTTTCATATACTGAAGGGTAATTGAAACTCTCTTCCTCCCCAAGAAGTGTGTGATACATCAGGAAAATGGCTTTTTGGAGCATTTCCATAAAAAAAAACCTCTCCAGTTTGGAGTTACAAGCACTTCCTGACTCTCCATGCTAATAAAGTGGTGGGGAGCCATCTGGAATAATTCTTGGATTTTTCCCAGAAAACTATCAAAAGCTATTAAAGAAATGTTATTTTTACATTTAAAATTCCTTTTTTAATTTTTTACGGAAAATAAGCAGCACTGCAGGGATGTTCTCCCCTCTTTATGTGCTCCACCACGATTCCAGCCAGCACGGAAGGAATGAAACCATTGGATTATCCCTCGTGCAAAGGAATTTAGGGACCTGCAGCTCATTCATGGGATTTGCAGTGCTCAGAGGTTTTCTGTCATCTGCCCCTAAACCCCTGACTGTGCCAGATCCCTTGGGAATGTTGGTGTGGGCAGGGAATTGTGCTCCGTATGATAAAAGATAACCCAAGCACAGGGAATAAACCCATTAACCCAAACACAGGGAATTTGGGATTCGTCCTGCTGTTCCTGATTAAAATACTATTTCGTTTTCCTTTGGATCTGTCAGACTGGGGAGCTCGTGTTCAACACATCCCAGAATCCCAGACTGGTTTGGGTTGGAAGGGACCTTAAATCCCATCCGGTCCTAATCCTTCCATGGGCTGGGATCCTTCCACTATTCCAGTTTCTCCAAGCCCATCCAGCCTGGCCTTGGATATTAAAACTCAAGTGAGAACAGACTGAGGGAGTCACCAGAGAACACGATGGACTCTGCAGGTGCGAGGAGAAATTCCCTCTTCCCTGAGCGCCCCTCCTCAAATTCCCTAAAACATCCCAGTTCAGCCATGACCCACCAGTCATTTCCCACTGGGAGCACCACAGTCATGGAATCGTTTAGGTTGGGAATTAGCTCCAAGAGCATCGAGTCCAACCATGCCCCAGCGCGGCCAAGGCCACCACTGATCCATGTCCCCAAGTGCCACATCCACAGGACTCTGAAATCCCTCCAGGAACGGGAATTCCCCACTGCCCTGGGCGATTGTTCCAACACCTGACAAGGATAAAATCCATCTCAGATTCCCGATAAGAAACTGGAACGTGGGTAGGACCTTTTGTGTTCCCTCTGGATGGGTCTGGGTGGATGGGATAGATGGATCTGTGCGTCCTGACGTGGGCCCTCGTGCCTGGTTCCTTGTGTGACACATTCACGTCAGGTGTCACCTTACGGGACCTGTGACAGATGATTTACAACCAATTCCCTTTTCCAGTCTCTGTAAGATTTTTTTTTTTTTTCCCATTGAGAAAGAGACTGGAATGTCGAGTGCTTGGATGAGCGAACTTTGAGCTTTGCTCACCGCCAAGGTCATGGCTGCAACTGGAGAAACATTCCCGCCGATCCCTCGGGATCCGGGATTTCTGCAGGCGACTCCCACCTTCCACAGATGTGGGGGAAAACCAGGACCACTGCAACAACAACCACACCTGCGGAATTTTGGGATGGATACGACCACAAAAGAGGTGGAAGAAACACAAATTCCTGAGAGTAAGGGCGAAGAGCCTCAGCACCTTCTCGGGAGCGCTCAGATGCTGCTGCACACTCCAGCTGCAAAGGGGACAAACGCAGTATTTGTGTCTGTAAATACCCTATAAATACCTGTAATTGGATGTATTTAATGTAAATAGGATAACGAGGACGTTTTAACGATCTCCGCTGTTGTACAGAACCCAGACTTGCTCTCTTATTTTGCTACACCCCCGCTGTAGATTGGTCTCGGGTCATTGTTGGGTCTGTATCTGGTTGAGTTCCAAACTGCTCTCACTTTTACCTCAAGGGTTTCATGTTCTTTATGTACATTTTATAAAGAAAAAAGAAACCACTCCAGATTTTTGGGTACCTTTTCCATTGCCAGCAGTTATTTTCTGTCTTTTCCAGTGTTTTCTGCTCCCAGATCCACCGGGATGAAGGGGAGGGATGGGGTTTGGTGGGGGATATTCCCTGTTCCATGTGTCCCTGCCTTCCTGGGAGGTGTGAAGGTGTGGGAATGTTTCCCCAGCCTTCTCCCCTGCTGGGGCCAGCCCTTCCCTTGACTGTTCCCAGCAGAGTTTTTCCAGCTCCACAGACAACTGAGGGTTGAAATCCCTTTCTTTGGCTTTCCATAGTTCCCATTTAATCCCTGGGAAGTGACTAAAAATGAAGGGATGCATGCCCTGCCAGAGCAGGATGTTCCCGAGAACTCCTCCTGTGCCATGTGGGAACAGAGGGATGGAGCTCTCACAGCACTCCCAGGATCAAGCTGGATCACTGAGTGATGATCCCAAATTTCTCGTGGTTGTTGGATACGTGGTCCAGGGCGGAGGGTCCCCATCAGGACTTTTAGGGTTGACATCCATTCCCTGGTGCAGGCATGGCCTGGGTATTCCTGGTCTTGTCCAGCTCTTCTGCTGGGACCAAATCTTAGAACCATGGAATCGTTTATGTTGGAAAATCCCTCTGGGATCATGGAGTCCAACCACTCCCCAGCACTGCCAGGGCCACCCCTGCCCCATGTCCCCAAGTGCCTCCTCCACATGGATTTAAATCCCTGCAGGGATGGGGACTCCACCCCTGCCCTGGGGTTTCACCCTTTCCATGAAGAAATTTTCCACAACAGCCAAATCAAACCTCCCCTGGCCCAGCCCGGGGCCGTTCCCTCTCCTCCTGTCCCTGTTCCCTGGGAGCAGAGCCCGACCCCCCCGGCTGTCCCCTCCTGGCAGGGAGTTGTGCAGAGCCACAAGGGCCCCCCTGAGCCTCCTTTTCTCCAGGCTCAGCCCCTTCCCAGCTCCCTCAGGGATTCTCCAGCCCCTTCCCAGCCCCATTCCCTTCCCTGGACACGCTCCAGCCCCTCCATATCCTGTACCTGGGGATTCCAGTCCTGCTGCCACCCCAGCGCTGGCACAGCCCAGGTGCCACGGTCCCTGTTGGTCTGTATGGGGACAAACCCTCCTAGAACCCTTCAGGACTTTTCCTGCAGGTGAAATGAGACCATGGAAATGAAAACACACTTCGTTCCCTGTGCTGTTTTCCTGTGTTTCCTTCTTTCCTGTTTTCCCTGCCCTTTTCCATCACGGAACCGGCCTCCACGATTTTCCACAGGATGTCACCAATCCAATCAGCAAAATGATTTCCATGGTGGGAAATCGTGGAGGCCGTTTCTGTGATGGAAAAGGGCAGGGAAAACAGGAAAGAAGGAAACACGGGAAGAATTCTGTCAGTGTGACCATTCCTGAGGGAAAACTCTGAATTCCCAGATGAGTCTTGCTCTCCACAGGTGGTGACAAACAGCAACACAAACGGAATTCACACCTTAAAAAAGAGGAACTTATCCCATCTCCTGTTTTTCAGCCTAAAATATCCCGTGATCCCATTGGATCCCACAACCTGAAGTCATTCCACAGGCCATGATCCCGTCCTGGGGATATGCAGGGGTGGAGAACTTTCTTCATCCCATTGATCTGCGCCACCTTCCCTTACGGAAATTGGATTTTGTCTCCTCATTGAGACCCCAGGGCACATCCCATGGATATGAGCACAGCCCGTGTGATCCATATTTCCGCTGGAATCACAGAATCCCTGAGGTTTTGGGTTGGAAAAGACCTTAAAGCCCAGCTTGCCCTTGGGCAGGGACCCCTTCCATTATCCCAGGTTGCTCCAAGCCCCATCCAACCTCCCCTTGGAATTATAACAAATAAATTGGGTTTACACCCCAAGACTGGAACGTCTCTGTTCCCGTCCCACTCGATTCCATAAAGATTTGTGGAAGCTGGGTCACACGAACATCTCAGCAAAAATTATTTGATTTTGGACTTGCTTCCCTAAAAAATTCCAAGCCAAACCAGAATTATCCAATCTGTCTTTGGGTTGGTTCTTAACAGATTTTTGGAAACTTCATCTGCGGAAACAGGACCAGTTTGGGATAAAAGGAGCTGGGATTGAGCTTGGCCTGTAAAATGCATAGATAAATCGATGCCTGCTCCTAATCCATTGGTTATTTTTGTGGAGTTAAAATATTCCTGCTCTCTGGATGTCGCACTGCCAGGACTGTCAGATTTGTCTCCCTAGGGAATATTTTTTATTCCTGTTGGAGGTTTTTATTGGCACGTTGCCTTATTTTTTTTTGTTGTTGCCAGGAGGCCAGGGGTGTATTTGCAAGGATTAAAGTATTACTGGAGTGGCTCCAGGCCTTTCCTAATCCCCATTATTCCCACTAATCCCGTCAGGACACAATGCTCCTCTCACGTTGCTTAATTATGCGGTGAAAATTAATAAAAAATAGCTGTAAAATGACATTTTGAGGAGGGATCTAAATCCCAGTTTCTTTGGGATGCAGCGAAAATTTGTAGTTTTGCTGTGTTCAGTAATGCTTGACATTTCCAGCCTAATTCCTCAGGGAACAAGGATTACACAACCTCCTGGGAATTGATTTGCAGGATCTCAGGCCTTTCATTTTAATAAATCCTGGAATGTGTGCCCCACTTCCAAGGGGCTTGAAGGGCAATTGGAATCATAAGAGCAATTTGGAAGTGGGGTGGTTTTTTTGGGAATGAGGCACTGGATAAGGGATTTTTTTTTTTTTTCCAGCTCCCTAGGGAATGCGAGTTTGTAGGGAATATTTCCTAAATGGGCAGGATTTTTAGTGGTCACCAAAAATCCAGCCAGGAAAAACGCTTGGAGAGGAGAGTTCATGGTTCAGGATCTGCCCCTGGATCTCTCTGAAGTGTCCAAGGCCAGGTTGGACAGGGCTTGGGATAGTGGGAGGTGCCCTGGGATGGGATGGGATGGGATTTAAGGTCCCTTTGAACCCAAACCAGCCTGGAATTCTGTGGAATGCCCTGAAGATGGCACAAGCTCCAATCCTGCGATACCTGAATCAAGGGATATCAAGGAACAGTGGCCATGGAAAGGTTGAGAATCCCTCGGAGTTTAATTATCATCATTTTTCCACCCCTTTTTTCGCCACAAACGTCCTGGAAGCAGCGCCCAGAATCCATCAGGAGCTGAGGATTAGCTGACAGCCAGGCGCTGCTAATTACACTGCTAATGAGGTGTTAATCAGGCACCCTAATGACCCCAGAACCACTCCAAAGCCATTCCATGCTCCAGAATCCTGGTGGGGCTCCTGCTCCAGAGATTTTCTGCCTTTGGCATCCGTACGGAGAGGGGTGGGAGGGGTGTGGGAAGGATTCAAAGGGATTTGACACGGGGAAGGACAAAGTCAGGGCTGCAGGAGGGCAACTGAGAGGAGTCTGGGAAGTCTGGGAGGGCCTGGAAAAGGCGTGGGAATGATTGTCCATGCTTCCCACAATACAGAAGGAATCCCTCAGCTGCAGAAAAACTTTTGTTCCCAAGTTTGCCCCAATGAGACCCCAGGGCACATCCCATGGATATGAGCACGGCCCGTGTGATCCACATTTCTGCTGGAATCACAGAATCCCTGAGGGTTTGGGTGAGGAAAGCCCTTAAAGCCCAGCTTGCCCATGGGCAGGGATCCCTTCCACTATCCCAGGTTGCTCCAAGCCCCGTCCAACCTCCCCTTGGAATTATAACAAATAAATTGGGTTTACACCCCAAGATTGGAACGTCTCTGTTCCCATCCCACCTGATTCCATAAAGATGACACAAGCCACGGCCCTGTGTGTTGCCTGGCTGCTTTTCCTGACTTATTTCCTCGAAAATCCCACAGGCAGACACCTCCTTGAATAAAATATGGAATGGACTGGAGTAGAATAGAATTATGGAATTGTTTGGGCTGGAAGGGACCTTAAATTCCAACCAGTTCCATGGGCAGGGACACCTCCCACTGTCCCAGGCTGCTCCAAGCCCAGTGTCCAACCTGGCCTTGGGCACTGCCAGGGATCCAGGGGCAGCCACAGCTGCTCTGGGAATTCCAGCCCAGCCAGGAATTCGCTGTTCCCAATCTCCCACCCATCCCTGCCCTCTGGCAGTGGAAGCCATTCCCTGTGTCCTGTCCCTCCATGCCTTGTCCCAAATCCCTCTCCAGCTCTCCTGGAGCCCCTTCAGGCCACACTGAGCTCACCCCAAATCCTCTCCTCTCCAGGCTGGGCATTCCCAGCTCTCCCAGCCCTCCCTCCCAGCAGAGCTGCTCCATCCCTCGGATCATGCCGGTGCCTCCGCATTTGCTCCAAGCGGGATTTTGAAGCTCCGTGATGCAGCCGTGGCATCGCTCAAACCCTCCCAAGGTTCGCACCTGCAGGAACAGGAGCTCCCTGAGCACCCGGAGCCCTTCTTGCAGGGAATTCTGCTCCCACGGGCAGTTCCTGGCAGCTTTCCCACGTGGCTTCGGGACCCCTGCAGTCCTGCAGCCACCCCCAGCCCGCAGGGACGGCCCCACTGAGGAGAGGAAAGGCAAAAAAAACCCCCAGAATCCTCCTACTTCCCTGTATTCTCTGGGAGATTTTATTATCCGGAGTGGAAGATCCTGCTGGCAGCCCCGTGTCCCACCGAGCTTCGCCATCATTCTCGCAGCGCTGTTGTTCCCAAATTTTCATCCCAAGCTCCTCTCAGGCAGCCTCGTTATTCCCAGCACTGAGCAGATTTCCCGGGATCTGTGTTCTCCACACGACGCCGTCCCCGATGTTCCCCGGACTGAATCCCACGGGAAATGCCGGGCTGCTCTCTCTGCCAGGTGTCCCAATAAATAAATCTCGTTAATTAAAGCCTGCTCTTGGTTTCTTTTCCAGCCGGATCAAAGACTCCCTTGTCTCTGGAGTGGTCAATCCCCTCAGCCTTAGCTCGGTATCAGTATTCCTGTGCGTTCCCAACCAGCAAGGAATGGGATCAGCAGGGAGAAGCCTCTAGCTGGGTGAGCAGCAGGACCCATAATTCCAATTAGGAAGAGCTTTAGAGGCTGTTTAAGCCTCAGCTGGGCTCTCTCTCTGCCTGCAATCGCCACCCATTAGCAGGGAAGATGATTTAGGAGCAATTTCGGAATATTTTCTCCACTGAAGCAAAAAAAAAAAAAGAAAAAAAACTTGGATTTGTTGTGTTCCCCATTTTCTGTGAGGAGGAAGAAGGCTCAGGGCATTACTGACACCTTGGATGGGACACCATTGACCCCCTGGAAGGGACATTTTAACCCCTGGAAGGGACATTATTCACCCCTTGAAGGGACATTGTTAATTCCTGGAAGGGACGTTGTGGATCCCTTTGGAAGGGACATCATTAACCCTTGGATGGCACACTGTTAATTACTTGAAGGGACACTTTTAACTCCTTGAAGGGACATTTTTTACCACTTGGAAGGGACACTACTGACCCCTTGGAAGGACTTTATCAACCTGTTTGAAGGGATATTATTCATCTTTTGGAAGGGACATTTTTAACCCTTGGAAGGGACATTATTAACACTCGGAAAGGACATTATAAATCCCTGGAAGGGACATTATTGACCCCTGGAAGGGACATTTTTAACCCTTGGAAGGGACATTATTAATCATTTGAACCCCTGTAAGGGACACTTTTAGCCCTTGGAAGGGACATTATTAACACTCGGAAAGGACATTATAAATCCCTGGAAGGGACATTATTGACCCCTGGAAGGGACATTTTTAACCCCTTGGAAGTGACACTGTTAACCCTTGGAGGAGATGTTTTTAACCCCTTGAAGGGACATTTTTAACCTCTTGGAGGGACATTATTATTTCCAGGAACGGACATTACTGACCCCTGGAAGGGACATTTTTAACCCCTCAGAGGGGATATTATTCACCCCTTGAAGGGACATTATTAATTCCTAGAAAGGACATTTTTAACCCCTTGGAAGGGACACTATCGACCCCTTGGATTGGACACTTTAACCCCTGGAAGGCACATTTTTAACCCTTGGAAGGGACGTTATTGACCCTTGGATGTGACATTATTGACCCCTTGGAAGGGGCATTTTAAAACCTGGAAAGGGACATTCTTAATCCTTGGAAGGGGACACTCTTAATCCTTGGAAGGGACTTTATCAGCCCCTTGGAAGGGTCTCTCCAAGGCTGAGAAAATGAGGGGAAAGTGCAAAAGGACATCAGTGGCAATTCCCCAGGGAATGGGAAGAGCAGCCTGGAAGGAACGCTGGCAATATCCAGAGGAACGAGGACGTGCAGGGTACAACGCCCACATTGTCACCACAGGTTCCTCAGCCTGAGGGGAGCTCCTGAGGGGGTTCCTGAGAGTGAATGTCCCAATCCATGTCCTGGCGCTGAACCTGGGCTGGGACAACTCCTGGGATCAGCCCAGGCTGGGATGAGCAGCTGGAGCAGCCCTGGGAAAGGATCTGGGGGTGCTGGTGGTGAGAGCTGGGTGAGATGCCCTGGCCTGAGCCCCAGCGTGGCAGCAGGACTGGGACTGGGACTGGGACTGGGACTGGGACTGGGACCGGGACCGGGACTGGGACTGGGACTGTGCCCCTCTGCCCCACTCAGATGAGACCCCGGCTGCAATCCTGGCTCCAGCTCTGGGCACAGCACAGGCAGGACCTGGAGCTGCTGAGGAGGCACCAGGATGATCCATGGGATGGAGCAGCTCTGCTGGGAGAGCTGGGAATGTTCCCCTGGAGAGGAGAAGCTCTGTGGTGACCTCAGAGTGGCCTCACAGGGCCTGAAGGAGCTGCAGGAAAGATGGAGAGAGGATTTCCAAGGGGTGCAGGGGCAGGACAGAGGGGAATGGTTTCCGCTGCCAGAGGGCAGGGACGGATGGGAGATTGGGAATGGGGAATTCCTGGCTGGGCTGGAATTGCCAGATTGGCTGTGGCTGCCCCTGGATCCCTGGCAGTGCCCAAGGCCAGGTTGGACACTGGGGTTGGAGCAGCCTGGGACAGTGGGAGGTGTCCCTGCCAGGGCAGGGCTGGACATTAAGATCCCTTCCATCCAAACCATCCCATAATCCAATGATCTTTAAGGTGCACGGTGCAGCTGTCACATCCCAAATCCTGCCGGGATTCTGTTGAATTCCATCCCATTCCGTGATCCTCCTTGACTTGGGATCTGTCCTCTCCACGGCCTCCCACCCACCCTTCATGGACAGGACAGGAGATGAAAGCCTTCCTTGCCCCAAATATCTCTGAACATGTGGAGTCAGTGATTAGGATCCAATCTCCTGGCTCCTGGGAATTGCCTGCAGGTGCCAGGAAGGAATTCCCCTCCAGACGCAGCTGCCTGAACTCCTCTATTTGCCTGGGAAAAGCTGAAGCAGCAGGAATTTCCCTCCGGATGGGGAGGCTGTGCAGGCTGCCCTCGCTGCTGCTCCTCCGGGATCCCTGCCAGGAGTTCTTGTTCCCATTTTCCGGGTGCTTTGGCAGAACTGCGGGTCAGGCGGGAATTTCTGGCCAGGTGGAACTAATCTGGGATTGTCTGAGCCAGCCTGGCACGGGGCAGCTCCTCGACTCCTGCCCAGGCAGCCACGGCCTCTTGGCCTCCCGTGGCACGGAACAGCCTCTCCTTCAGCAAAGAATGAAAGATTTCCGTGTCCTTCCTGCCAGGAGAGCGGATATCGGGATTTCCAGTTGGGGTTTAATGGGCTGTGACATTCCCGTTATGATCCGGGCGATTGGAGAGTTTAATCTGCACCTCAATGTGGGAATTTCTCCTCCGAGCAGACACCTCCCGGCAGAAGTTTATTTTTCACGCGAGTAACCAGGCAGGAATTTGTATTTGTGGTGGATAAAGGCAGGGATTTTGTCAGGGAACGTGCACTGCATTCCCAAAGGGAATCAGGCTTTTCTAAACCTCCGACACGAGGCCCTGCTTAGGGAGGACTTTTCTGTGTGGATTTTTTTAAGAGGAAGAGAGGGAATGGCCTTAATCTGTGCCAGGCTGGGCACCAGGAGGAATTTCTTCATGGAAAGGCCATTAAACTTTGGAGCAGGTTTTTTTTCCTGACCTGATTTTCCCCCACTGATGGGATTTTCCCCAGACCTGGGGACCCAACGGGGTCTCCCTGTGCCCAGAGAGACCCCATGGGCTCCATGAAGGAACTCTGCTCTGCCTCCATCATTCCATGCCCGAGTTTCCTGGGAAATCCGTCCGTTGGGAACTTCATCCGGGTTTTCCTCGCCGCTTCTGATCAGATGGAAAAGGACAAGGTGAAAAACCTCGTGCCCAACCTGCTCTTGTGGGTGAGACGGATCTCCTCGGGGGAAGAGGTGAAGTGAGGGATTCTCGTGCCAGGAGGTGAAATCATGGCGAGAGAATTCAAGGAATGGTTCCATTTGGAGAGGATCCCAGTGGATGGCCTGGTCCCAGATCCCTGCTCCAGCAGGGCCATCCCAGAGCACACGGCACAGGATATTCCCGTCTTGTTTCCAGTGTGACTTTTCCCGTGATGCCTTAGGATGACTGAATTGGGCTGGAAAATATTTTCTTTTTGGGACAAGTTATTTTCAGGTTATTCCAACCTCTCCAAGCACAGGAAGGACCTGGAGCTGATGGAGAAGGTCCAGAGGGATGATCCATGGGATGGAGCTGGGAGGAAAAGCTGGGAATGTTCCACTGGAGAGGAGGAGGATCCAGGAAGAGCTCAGAGACCCTGGCAGGGCCTGAAGGGGCTCCAGGAGACCTGGAGAGGGATTTGGGACAAGGGATGGAGGGGCAGGACACAGGGAATGGCTTCCCACTGCCAGAGGGCAGGGATGGGTGGGAGATTGGGAATTGGGAATTCCTGGCTGGGCTGGAATTCCCAGAGTGGCTGTGGCTGCCCCTGGATCCCTGGAATTTTCCAAGGCCAGGTTGGACACTGGGGCTGGAGCAGCCCGGGACAGTGGGAGGTGTCCCTGCCTGGTCTTTTCCAACTTTAACAATTCCATGATTTTAAAACTGAAGTATTCCATTGGAAAAGAGTATGGAAAAGGTATATTGGGAAGAACTTGCCAATAAGGTCAATTACTAGAATTATTAGAATTCTAGAGCCACTTATTATAAGATTATTTGAACTATTATTTCAGTTATTAGAGTTCTGTATAGTAATTAGTAACATTAATATCAGCGTTATTGCTATTTATTGGTTAAAATAACTAAATTTTAATTACGTATAATTAAAATAATTTTTATTAAGAGTAGGCAGCGACCCTGCAGTCTGGAAGAGGGAGAATTTGTTGGCTCCAGGGGATGGTCACAGCTTGGGAATCTGAACTCCTTCAGAGCTCTCTCTGTATTCCTGGAAAATCCTGACTTAAAATCCTGGGAAATTTCCACCACAACCCCACTCCAGGCTGCATCAGTGATGCTGATCCAATGTCCCATTCCAGGTTTTTCCTCGTGGATTGGTGGCCGATTCCTCTCTGTCTGCACAGCTCTGAGGGGTTTTAGAGGGTGGTTACCGGCTGGAAAATTGGGAATTCTTTCATGGACACAGGTGCTGCTCCTGGGATGGTATCCATGGTCCCGCTGAGTCCTGGATTAGGGAATATTCCCTGCTCAGTGTTCCCCTCAAAGTTCTTTGCATTAAAAGCTGGGACCCCAAGCAGTGACCCCCAAACTGCTCCAGTTTGGATGTTCCCAAGTGGAGCAGAGCCCAGGAATCCTGGGAATTTCAGGAAGGCCATGAATCCTTGCTCCCTTTCCATCAGCACTGGAATAGGCACACCTCCCAGCGCCCAGGAGAGCCAGAGGGGGAATTTGAGGGGATGGACACAGGAAATTCATCCCTCCCTCCTCCCAAAGCAGCACGGGGAGTGCCCAGAGCTTCCCATCCTTCATCCCGCAAATCCATGGAGCAACCGCCGATAAATGGATCGGGCAGAGGAAGGTTAATATTCCAAAGGTTTTTATTGGACTGTGTGCCCGAGGTATTTCAGCATTTCCCTTGCCTGCTGCTGATTCCCGGAGGAAAATCCCCTGCAAGGGGAAAGATTTTCCAGCCAACTTTCAGCGGGACTCAGCAAAATTCTGTTTTAACGACAGATTCCTGCTTTTATTTCTGCTGAGGAGGCTGGGGCTGGAGACAGGCCCATGGATCAGCAGGAATTGCAGGGCTCATCAATAAACCGGGACTAAATGGGATTTTTATTAAAAAATAGATTTTTTCCCTTTTTTTTCTGGTTTTTTTTTTTTTTTGCTGGCTGGAGATTCAATTTTTAAATCAAAAGGAAAGGGATAAAAGCATCCGTTAATTCATCCCCGTGATGACTTCAGCAGGGGGAATTAAAAGGAGGAACAGGAAGACAAAATGTGCTTTTTCTCCCGTACGTTCGTGAAATTCCTCGAGTTTTTTAGGATTCCTAAGGTCAGGATGGTGTGATTGGAATTCCTGGCTTTTTCCTCATCACTCCAGATTGGACTCGGAACAAATAAACAGAAAATGAGGGATAATTCCTGCTATTTCTCAGCACAGGCTCAGCAAACAGTGTTCCCTTTGCCAGAACAACTGTCCCCAGGGGTTGTTTCCTATTCCTGAACCCATGGAGAGCAGTGTCAGTGCCATGGAGCAATAACAGACCTTTTTACACAGCGTGTTCTAAAAGAAACTGTTGGGATTGTAAATAAAGCTTCTTTCTCTGCTGACAGCTCCGTGGAGTCACTCTATTCCGTGTCCTGCTGTGACAGGCGACCTCATTGTGGCCTTCCAGGACCCGAAGGATCCTACAGGAAACATGGAAAGGGGCAATTTCCACGGGCAAGGCGGCTAAAACCAGGATATAAAGACATAACGGGATTGAAATAGGGAAAGCCACAGTTAAGGAATCTGGATGCCTCAACCCCGGGTAAACATTTCCAACATCCCATTAAATGGAGCCATTCCAATTTTCCATGGGCACAAACAGCTGGCTGAGGGTTTATTAAGGCCTAGTTAAAATATTTGTGGATTAATTTCCCTCCCTTTCTTACCTGAAAAGCCATTTCCAGGGAATGAACAGCAATCTCGCATTCCGTGAGCACCCTGACTCCCAGTATTTATTATCTCCCATTGTGTATTTTCCCATCTCAAACATTTACATTTAGCACAATTATTTATTCCAGGGAAAACGCTGCTCAATTTGTCCAAATATTATTATGTGCAGGGGGAAAAAAAAAAAATTCATTTTCCCGGCTGAAGCTGTGGTTTGATCCCAGAAAATTGGGCTTTTTTATTTATTCCATTTTCCCTCTCAGCAGTTCCCTGGAACGTAAAATGACAAAACAATTCCGAGCACAATGGAGCTGCTCTTGAGCTGCTGGAATAACTCCTGGCAGTGGGAAGTTTATGGAAATCTCTGCTTTGGAGGTGGTTTCAGGAATGGCAGAACATCAAAAGAGAGTCGGAATTTTGCCTCCAATGTTGCCTGAAATCCCCTGGAAGTATCCATGGATTTTCTCCCCCGAAGAGCCTGAAAATGCTAATTAAAATTCAATAGTTTGTTCATTACCTTCCCAAATGCAAATGATGTTCTCTAAACGCTTGGAAATAAATGTTATTGATCCTTGGGAGCTGCCAGGACTCTCCCTCAGCTCTTGGATTAATTGTATTCCCCCAGATCCCTGGGAGTGGCCCAACCTCCAGCCTTCCAGCCTGAGCATGGCATAGCTAAAGCTGGGAATATTTCAGTAAAAAAATACTTCTTAAATTTTTTTTTTTTTTAATTTGTATTTATGGTATTGATTTAGAAAGGAGGCAGGCCCTGGAAAAGCAGCCGGAGTCAGCCTAAGCAGCCCAGGGCAGAGCTGTGCTCCCCAAGAAAATCCTGGAATTTACAAACTGCCTGGTCTGGAATAAAGCCCAGGCAAAGCTGTGAAGGAGAACCCACCATAAATCTGTTTCGATAGACAGAAAATCACATTCCAATAAACTGAAGTCCCTCTGTTATTTATTCTCCTGTTTAACTGCATGTCATGGAATTCCAGACTGGACTGGGTTGGAAAAACCTTGAAGTTCATCCCATTCTACCCCTGCTGCTCCAAGCCCTGTCCAACCTGGCCCTGGACACTTCCAGGGATGGGACAACACCTGGAAAGCTACAAAATGTTGGGAAAAGATCAAACTGAGACTTTAGTAGCTGCAGGAAAAAAATCTCAGCAAGTCTGGGGGGAAAAAATCCCCAAAACAAAGAAAGCAGAGCTTTGAAAGTTTGACAGTTTTGATATAAATATTAAAGAAAGTCTAAAATGTGGAAATATTTATTAGAAGAACCTGATTTACGCTCTGCCTTGAATGAGCTCATTCCAATTGAGTGGAGAATTCCTGATTCCTGGTGGATCCCTGGGATATTTTCGCCACATTGTGCCACACTGGAGATGCCACTAAACCCAAACCCAAGATTTCCCTCTCCGAGTCTGAAAACTCAGCTGACGCCCCAGGCTTCCAAACCCAATATTTTTATTTTAATTAAAAGTGTTCTGCCACTGGAAATCGCTTCCCTGGGCGTCTCCATCTCAGGAACAGCAGGAGCATGAGAACAAGCTGAAGATTATTTTTACTTCAGAGTAATTCCCACTGCTAGGGAAAAGTGAGGAATTATTCCAGTGCTGCTGCGCTGGGACAACTGCAGACCTTGGGAAAATGGGAAGAGGTTTTGTTGGAATTAAAGCACAAAGACACCCCAGTCCAACTCCAGCTGGTAATTCTGGATACAGTGGACTAAACTTTCTTGTTCAACCTTAGACTGAGTCTGAAATTAAATCAGAGAAAATTATAATTTTTAATAATTTCTGTCTTTGTACATTGTTTTTGTTGCGTTTTTTTGGTGTTTTTCTTTTTTTTTTTTTTTTTTTGCTGCATAGTGTAGGAGATAATTAAATTGAACTAATTAAAGATTAAAACCAAGTTAATTGGACTCCATTTTCCAAACTAATCCAAATTATTTTCATTACGACTTTCATAATTTAGGTACCAACTGCTTTTAAGTGGTCTTGGTGGTGTTGATGGGGTTTTATTTTTGCTTGGTTTTAATAAATAGACATTTAAACCCGACTTATTTCTAATTAAAACACAATTTTTTGATGAACTCAGCAACCACCACCACCTAAAGCACTCTGACCTGTGCTGGAAGCTGAGCAGCAAATCCAGGCCAGCCTAAACCTCCAGATGGCCAAGGATCAGGTCAAGAGCTTGGAAAATTTGTGGGAATTGCCATTTCTTAGGGAAGCACCCAGGGTGATCACTGTGCTGGCTTCAGTGGAGATCTGACAAATTATTCAAGTCAAGGAGAAAGAAAAATAAATTAAAAAAAATTATAACTCCTCCTATGTGCAAATAAAAATAATAAAATTGTGACTCCTATATGCAAGGAGGAAACCAAACTCGTCAAACATTTTCCCCCTGGCCTTGTTTGGGCTCACATAATAAAGGAAGCAATTCCTGCTTTAAAAACAAAAGGAAATTGATGGATTGT
Organism: Donacobius atricapilla; assembly: GCA_013397315.1. Lineage (NCBI taxonomy): Eukaryota > Metazoa > Chordata > Aves > Passeriformes > Mimidae > Donacobius > Donacobius atricapilla. Next base: position 25,101 of record WBMY01015373.1, on the reverse strand, counting down.
GGACATCTATCCCAGTTAGGAACAGCTGAACCATTTTCCAAACAGTTTTAGACAGAAAAGGCAAAATTCCCCCTGGAACGTCCTTGTGAGCTCCGCACCCTGCCCAGGGCAGCCGTGTCACCTCCAGGGAAGGGATTTTTGGGATGGATGTGGAGCACTCCAGGATAACAACTCAGGAGAACGTTACAGCTTCCCTTGGGAAGTGTTTTCCTTGCTGGACGTTGGCTCCATCCATCCATCATCTCCATCATCCATCCATCCATTATCGCCATCATCCATCCATCATCTCCATCATCCATCCATCCATTCATCCATCATCTCCACCCATCATCTCCATCATCCGTCCATCCATCCATCCATCATCTCCCTCATCCATCCATCCATCCATCCAGCCTCTCCCTCATCTATACATCCATCCATCCATCATCCCCCTCATCCATCCATCCATCATCTCCATCATCCATCCATCCATCATCTCCATCATCTCCCTCATCCATCCATCCATCATCTCCATCATCCATCCATCCATCATCTCCATCATCTCCATCATCCATCATCTCCATCCATCCATCATCTCCCTCATCCATCCATCCATCATCTCCCTCATCCATCCATCCATCATCTCCATCATCCATCCATCCATTATCGCCATCATCCATCCATCATCTCCCTCATCCATCCATCCATCTTCTCAATCCATTCATCATCTCATTCATCCATAGATCCATCCCTCCATCCATCCGTCCCCCAAAGGAGGGATAAACATAGCACGGCACGAAGGGAGCACTCAGGTCAGGGAAGGAGCTGGAATTCTCGACTGGCCATCTGAAAAGCCCCTTTTTCCCCTGGAGGCACTCAGGGAATACGGGAACGAGCCTTCTGCCAAGACAGACAAGTCCCTTTCCAGCTCAGCTGGAAAATGAGGATTTGGAGCCTTGGGATCTCTTCTTTTCCTTGTGGTGAGGAACTCGGGGAGGATCCAGGTGAAAAATTGGAGCTAAAAGTGAAGGCAGGAGTGAAAAAAGCAACTCAGGCGGGCTGGAAGTTGAAGAAGTAAAGCAATTCCGGCAAGGATGAATTTCTAAAGAAATCAGCTTCAAGGCACAATAATAGTTTGCAATAAATGTGCAGAAAATGAAAGAATAAATAGAATGAGGGAAATAATGCAGGAATTAAGGCAGTTCCCTCTGAACTACCCAAAAAATGAGTGGATGTGGCACTTCCCAGTATGGATTAGAAGTGGGATTGGTCGAAGGTTGGATTTGATGATCCCGGAGGACTTTTCCAACCTTGATGATTCTCTGATCGCTCAGCACCAAGCTGGAAAAGCACCTTTGGAGCCTTCTCCCTTCCTCATCTTTTTTTTGGCTGCTTTTTCCTTGGAAGAGGAGCTCTGGGGCTGTGCTGGTCATTCCACAACCAAAGCACGGGTGGAGTAGATCCCTCTGCCCTCCCTCAGATTTACGGGACTGCATTCCTGCTTTATTTGAAATATTGTTTTTCACGGGGTTGTCGCACATGGGAGCCAATCCCAGGAAATTACAGCTGGAGGTGGCTCTGGGATTCCTGCCAGCTCCAGGCTCGCGGTGAGGGCTCGGGAGCACCACGGGGCCTCGCTGTGGAGGTGAGGAGATCCTGAGAAAAGCCTCAACAAGGCGCAAATTCCCAAGGAATTCTCAAGGAACCTCAAGTCAGCTCTTGGATCCGGCCCTCCTTGTTGTCCTGTGGGCTCGACATTTCTGAGCCTGAATTTCAGCTCGCTGACCATCGCCGGCTCCTTTCCCAAGGGAAAGCTGCCAACAGTTTCTCTTTTCAAAACATCTCTCTCCGTTTCTCAGCACAGGCTCAGCAAACAGTGTTCCCTTTGCCAGAACAACTGTCCCAGGGGTTGTTTCCTATTCCTGAACCCATGGAGAGCAGTGTCAGTGCCATGGAGCAATAACAGACCTTTTTACACAGCGTGTTCTAAAAGAAACTGCTGGGATTGTAAATAAAGCTTCTTTCCCTTCTGACAGCTCCATGGAGTCAATCTATTTTTGTGTCCTGCCGTGGCAGTGTCCATCTATCTCCCTCACCCAATCTCAGGTAGATCCCTGAAAAAGTCCCTCCAGCTGGAACACCAGGAGCTGGAGTGTCGCCCTGATGTTTTCAGCTTCTCTTCTGTTTCACAGTTTCATGGTTTGGGTTTTTTCTCATGCTTGAGTGATGTAAACGGAGCCAACGTTTATCATAAATTCAAGAAAAATTTTCATTCCTGTTCTTAGAGCTATGGACAGCTGGTGGACAGTTGTCTTAACCAACGGGATGGGGAGAGGTGTCAGCCTTCTCCCGCAATCCCTGGCCTTTGCAGAAATACTATAAAATGGAGTCAGACCTTTAAAAATAAGTAGTTTATAGTTTATGCCTGCTCACCAAAGTGTGTGTGTCTGTGTCTGGGTAATGAACAGCATCCCTGGAGGATCCGGATGAGTGGCTGAGTGGTGCTTAAGGAGAATTTAGATAAAACTGACATGGAATTTAAGGAGTGTCCAGGCTGGATTCCAGGCTTGGAGTCAGTACAAGGAGCCACAGGGCTTTGGCTGGTCCAGAGGCAACAACCCTCAGCTTTTCTGCCCTGAAACTTCCCAAATTTCCTTAATTTCAGTTATTCATGCCTGGAGTTTTCCCAAGGATCCTCAGCCAAGCCAGGAGTTGTCCCCATGCTTTGCTCATTCATCTCAAGTGCCAAGCAAGGGGTTTGGTGGAGCCGACTTCCTAAATTGATTTTTTTTTTTTGTGCGTACATAAATCAACCCCCACGAGGATGGGATCAGCATTCCGGGCAGGCAGGAATCCCCCCACAGCTGCCCCCAAAAGAGCTGGGAACTGGCAGAGATAATGGGCTCTGCTGCAAGGAAAACGGGGGAAAAAAATGTGCCTGGGAATTTGGTGGGGCTTTGGGGATTGCCTGGAGCAGCAATGGTGCAGAGCCCATGACTGGGCTGAAAAAAATCAAAAATCTTCCGCTTCAGTTCTCGATGACCTGAAAAGAAATATCTCAATAAGCTCATCTTTGATATTTGGAGAAGGGTGAAATTCCCAGAGATCATTTCAGTGCTGGAGAAACACTTTTTCATTCAGCTGGAATGAAATGCCTTGAAATTAAATTTAAAAAAAACCCATTACCTCAAAAAGCTGATCCTTTGTAGCTGCCACAAGCAGGGAGTCGGGAGGGAGCTGAATTTTAGGAGCAGATCAAATGTCCAGCCTGCTCTCAGGGTCAGCCTGATTTTAATATTCCTATTTTTTTTGTAGTTCCCTGTGCATTTTTTCCAAGTATTTTCAAAGGAAGAAGGCTGCAGGGATGAAAAGGGAAATTTTCCTCGAACTTTGGTGGCTTTTACCCTCCTAGAGCTTATATTTTACTTAACAAAGCTGATTTTAAAATGATTTTTAATGGTGTTTCAGGTGTTAAGACGGAGAACAAACTAATTAGGCCTGGTGACAAACGACCTTCTGGATCTTTCTTCCCATTCCCACTTTTCCTTTCGCCTTTAAAGCTGGGAATGGAAATAACAGGGAAGAGTTCTGTAATAATTGAGGTGCAGGCTGTGGTGATTATGGCTTGGAATTTTTGTGGAAATGCAGGATTTAATTACAAGATGGGTAAGGAAAAGAAATAAGAAATAAAATAAGATATTAAAATATTTAATTAAGAGGTGGGGAAGGGAAATAGCAAATAAAATATTTTTATATGTAATACATGAAATATTATACATAAAAATAAAATATAATAAATAAAATAATTTCCATTATTTTTCTGGGCTCTGTGGAGAAGGGAGTGGCTGAAATGGAAATGTTCACAAAGCAGAGATGTGGCTATGGATGGGATCCATAAAAACACTCCAAGTTCAGCAATTCCTTTGGCTATTCCTTCTCCTCTAGATGTTTGTTTTCCTGCACTCCAAGACCATCAATCAAAAATAGGACAAAAAGAATCCTGGAAGGACACACATCTACCAAAAATATTATTCCAAAATTATGGTTTTTCCCTAGCAAAAATTCTGCACTCTGGGCCTGGCTGGGATTTTTCCCTTTTCCAGGTTTTTGAAGGGAAGTCACCGTGCCACACTTTGGCATTCCCAAAAAAAAAGGATTTACAGGTTCTCTCCTTGAACTCACACCCAGTCCCTGGAAAATACTGACAGCAAACCACAGATCCTGAGGGACAGGGGATCTTGGAGGGTGTTCTTGGTATTCTCTTGGCTTCACCCACCTGGAAAAAAAAGATGGAGACAATGGGATATTTCCTTTTAAAACTGGTGAATGGTGCTTGGATCAAGGGTGGTGTCACTGCCGAGCTCCTGGCCCCCCTCGGAATCATTTTGCGTGTTCCTGAGGGAATTCTCCACTGGAAGCTGGTCCAGCTTCTTGGAATGTATTTAGGAAGGAATTCCTGCTGGGGAGGCTGGGGAGGTCCTGGCACAGGGTGCCCAGAAAGGCTGGGAATTCCTCATCCCTGGAATGTCCAGGTTGGACACTGGGGCTTGGAGCAGCCTGGGATTGTAGGAGGTGTTGGGTTGGAACTGGCTGGGCATTGAGGGCCCTTCCATCCCAAACCATTCCATGAAACAAAAAGATAAATCAAAAAATGCCACTGGAAGGACTCGCCAGCTGATCGGGAGATCTCCTATGCAAGTGGCAAGGAGAATCTGGAATGCCGGGATATATCAAACAGAATCCCAGTCTAAACTTGACAAAGCAATCAGTCCTGTTAACAGTTCGCAACGTGCTACAATCCTGACAAGCTCCATCTGCTCCAGCTCCGCTTCCCTATAATTTAATTACACCGGGTATCCGTGCCTGAGTCATTCCCAGCGTCAGGAAAATTGGGATTCATTAGCAGCGCCCTCCATTAGCTGTTTGTTCCTTCTTTTTTTTTTTTTTTTTTTTTTTTTTTTCTTATGATTTGTACTGCGCGCTC
>WBMY01015373.1:0-20122 GCA_013397315.1 Donacobius atricapilla | reverse complement strand
CACAGATGCATATTTTGACAATCTCCATCTGGGCTATTCCAGTCCCACTTTCTGGGATGTGCTTGTTGTATTTCAGGGAAGGGAGGGGAGTTGCAATCTTCCTTTGAGGAGCGGGAGCAGCTTTATAAATGCTCGGCCAGACCTGGAATTCCATGGGGTCAACGGAGCTGCATTTCCTACAAATAAAACCGTATTTTTCCAACCCACCAGCAGCATTCCCTGTGTCCCGTCAATATTCTTGATATTTTGCAGATGTAAGGAAAACAAACAAACAAATAATAATCACAAAGGCAGATATTAAATAAATGAATGAATAAATAAATAGTCACAAAGGCAGATAACAAATGAATGAATAAATAAAATAAATTAATCCAACCTCCCGACCCCCCCCCACCCTTTTTTTTTTTCTGGACAGGCAGGACCAAAAGATAGAAAGAAATCAAAAATTACCTGAAAATATTCAATGCCAGACATTGATAACAGATACATTCATGGACTCAAGGCAATTTTACGCAGCTCAGGTTTGTTTCTTTTTTAAAGCTACCTTTTCAAGGAATAAAAATTGAGCCGTGTGAAGGCCTCAGGGGTTTTTCAGGAGAGCAAGGCCTGGCTCAAGTGGATGTCAGGGAGGAGAGAAGGCTGAGGAAATCTTGTCACGGAATTAGGGTTCCCTAATCCATTCAGCATCCCCTCTGTGCCAAACCTCATCCAACGGGACAGGTTTAGCCCCTGGAAAGAAATCAAAAGAAATCAAAAGATGTTTCCCAAGTGTCACCCTCCTCTGATTTCCTGAGCTCCCCTGGGGCTGAGGGCAGGATGCTGCAGGAGGGAACTCTGGAACGACCCCATCGAGAGGAGTTTGACACAGACAATCTGATTTTATTATCTGGTGCTGATAAGAGATAAGATAGAAATGAATCAGTTTTGTAACGCCCTGTCTGAATCGTTATAAGTGAAGCTGCGAACAGGGGCAGAGCAGATTCCCTTCCAGGGGGGTTTTTGGTTCCTCCCTGCAGGTCAGGTGGAAAAAGAAAGAAACCAGAATTATTTGATGAAGAAAGTGGCAGAGTTGGAGAGAATTCCTCCTTACAAGTAGAACCTATTTTTACCCCTGCAGCTCACAGGGAGCAGGATCCTCCTGCCTCAGGCCACAAAGGCATCCTAAAAACCACTTCAATCTCAGTAAATGCAGAATGTTTTGCTCCTCAGAAGGACAATTTTTTCAAAATTGGTGACAGATTTGATCACCTCGAGAGCTGTGTTCAGTCCTGACGTGAGAAGAAAGAGCTGGAGGGGCTGGAATAGGAAAGGGAACAGAGCTGGGAAGGGGCTGGAGAATCCCTGAGAGAGTTGGGAAGGGGATGGAGAATCCCTGAGGGAGCTGAGAAGGGGCTGAGCCTGGAGAAAAGGAGGCTCAGGGGGGCCCTTGTGGCTCTGCACAACTCCCTGCCAGGAGGGGACAGCCGGGGGGGTCGGGCTCTGCTCCCAGGGAACAGGGACAGGAGGAGAGGGAACAGCCTCGGGCTGGGCCAGGGGAGGCTCAGGGTGGGCAGCAGCAGGAATTTCCTCACGGAAAATTGTATCTGTGACTTACAGCTTGGGGCTCATTTTGATAAGATTTTCCTAAGATTTTTGGGCTGATTTTGATGAAAAGGAGCATTGAGTAAATTCCACTAAAATCCTGAATTTTCAGACTCTGGGTGCTGAAATCTCCCTCTAGGTCCTTCCTGGTTGGAAGTGTTTGGGATTGAATTCCTTCCTTGCTGGAATAAAAGGGAGAGGAGGAAGAAAAGCAGCTCTGAAAAGGTGGGAAGAATTTTGGCAGGAGGAAGGGAAGGAGGAATAAAATTCCTGCCTCCCTTGGGAGTGCTGATAGGAGCAATTAGCACTTGGAAAGGAGGTGGTGGCCAATAAAAGTCACTCCTGAGATGTCCCGGGCAAATCCCTCCAGCATGGGAACTTCTCCAAGGAACATCTTAACCAAGAGTTTTGATGGGAATCATTTGAAGGATGGGGATAAAAGCACACCGAGCTCTTCCAAGCTGCAACCCTGGGAGTGTTAAAATAACCCTCAGCCAGTTTTGTGGAAATCTCAATTATTTTCCCTTTGTGGCTTAAGAAGTCAGCCCAGGGGCGGCTCCAAGGCCTGGAAAAGTCAATGGGAGATTTTCCAGAACTCTCCAGAGAGCTGGATCAGTGTTCGGGACTCAGCTGCAAAGCCTTTGAGCTTTGTTATTTTTGAGATGTGCCAAAAGAAGATTTAAATATTGGAAAATTGTACCTGGGAGTTACAGCTTGGGGCTCGTTTTGAGGAGATTTTGAGAAGATATCCAATCAAATCTAAGCACATTTAAGTAATGCCAGGCAGGGTGTCAGTCCAGTTTTTCCATTGCATTGTTGATCCTGGGATGGGATTTAGGACAAGAAGTTCCTCTCTGGAAGAAGGAGTTGCCTCCCCAGCAGCTGTCCCGTGGTATTTAGCGGCTGCCATTCCCAAATTTTGGGCATGAATTGTTGGATTTCTCCATCCAGAAGAGAGGGAGAGATCTGAGTTCTGCCTTTCTCTGTATTGAGGGATTGTAGGATATTTTCAGAGGGAGTTTTTTCACGGAAAAAAAATGACAGGAGCTGCCCAGGGAGGTTTGGAGTGCCCATCCCTGGAGGTGTCCAGGGAATTCCTGGATGTGGCACTCGGAGCTCTGGGCTGGGGGCAGGGTGGGCACAGTTGGACTCGGGCTGGGAGGGCTTTTCCAACCTCAGGGATCCCGGGATTCTGTGAAAACCTGGTCAGAAGGGCCAAAGCAGCAGGAGCCAGGCCGGAGCCCCCGGTGTCTGCTGCCAGCGTGCTCCATCCATTTGGTATCCATGGAACCATTCCCTGAGGAGACAGCAGAGCACGGGGACAATCCCTGAGCTCGTACTGAAGTCTCTGTTTCAAGGAGATATTGGAATTCCAAACCCAAATGAGATCTCTCAGATCCTCATCAGCCTCCAGGCTCAAAAAATTCCATTCCTGGTAATCCCTGGAGTGTTCCCAGAGGTGCCAGGAAGGGGCAGGTTGGGATCATCCCAACAGGCGGCGCAGCTGGGAGTGGCTTCAGAGAGAAACTCTTTCCTTTTAGGACAAACATTCCCATTGGGATTGCTGAGGAATTAAGGGACTACAACCCGGGGGTGAATCATCACAACTCGCCTTTGTTATATAAAAGCAGCTCTTGTGCCTCGCTGAAATTTAGGCAATTTCAATTTAGGAAGTTCCTGCTTATTCTTGGAAATAACGGGGCTCTTCCTGGAAAAAAAGAAATAAAGGGGAAGTAAAGACACATTCCAGGAATGTTCCTCACAGTGGAGAGCAGGGACTGGAACACCAACCCCTCGGCTGCTGGAACCCAAACCTCTCAGCCGAGTGCCTGGATTGGGGCCAGCCCTGGGACCCCAGCACGGGAAGGGCTTGGAGCTGCTGGAATGAGTCCAGAGGCACCGGCACGGCCCAAGGGATGGAGCAGCTCTGGGAGAGCTGGGAATGTTCAGCCTGGAGAGGAGAAGCTTTGGGATGACCTCAGTGTTGCCTTGCAGGTCCTGAAGGAGCTGCAGGAAAAAGGGGATTTCCAAGGGATGGAGGGACAGGACACAGGGAATGGCTTCCCACTGCCAGAGGGCAGGGATGGATGGGAGATTGGGAATTGGGAATTCCTGGCTGGGATGGAATTGCCGGAGCGGCTGTGGCTGCCCCTGGATCCCTGGCAGTGCCCAGGGCCAGGTTGGACATTGGGGTTGGAGCAGCCTGGGGCAGTGGGAGGTTGGGATGGGACTGGATGGGCTTTAAGGTCCCTCCATCCCAAACGATTCCATAATTCCATGATTTACCTGATGGACACCACACCAGCACAACCAGAACATTCCCAGGCCATGGGAAGCAGTGGGAGGATTCCATAAATACAGAAAGTGTTGAGGAATCCATGGAAATCAATTCCACAGGGCGGCCGGGACTCAGTGAATATCTCAGCACCTGCATAAATCTCCTGCTCTTTATTAAGTCCTGCGGAGATTTATTAAATTCCGTACGGCTTAAGAAATACAAAAGAACTGCAATAAAAAGGGAGAGGGGATTGCTTATAATTCACATTTTAATAATGGTCAAATGAGTTGATTTTATCTTTTCTGCTGTGATGGATGTTCTATAAACTCATATTTGGGGGAAAATTATGCAACTCAAACTCATGGCTCAGCTGTAAATAATGAAAAGAAATCGTTTTGCAATCCAAAATATCTTTGGCATCAAGGTTTCTACTTAAAGTCTATTATATCCATCAGAATATATATTTTTTTTTCACATAAATTTAATTTACATGAATTTGCTCTTGTGAAGAGTGGAAAGTTTTGATTTCTGATGTACCGGAGCTGCAAAAATTAATGCCAAAAAGATAATTTAGAAGCGTCAGGAAAAATGACTCCTTGAAAGATATACTCTGTGAAATTAAAATATGGATGAAATTGAGGTGTTTTTCCTGTTTCTTAATTGTTTTATCTGAAAAAAAAAAAAAAAAAAGGGAAGAGCCAGATTCTGCCCTCAAAGTTCCTGGACAAAAAGGTCCCAGCTGGTCTCTCCCAGGAAATTCAGGGAGTGGGACCTTTCCAAGATCCATGCCAGGATATTTGAGAGATGGGAACACTCCTCTCACCCCAAGTCCCTGAAAATTCCAAGCCTTCACTTCCTTCATCAACAGATTTTTATGCCAAATTGGAGTTGTTTAAAATTCCTAGCAATTAAAAGTTCCTGGATTTATGCGGGACCTCTTGATAAGGAGGAGGAAATGAATTGATTGAAGGGCAAGGAAGGAGTTAGGAAGTGAAATATCAATTTTTGCTTTGCTTTTCTAGTTAAAACCCCAAATTCTTTTATCCAAGGGCACTTGTCAGGGGAGCTCAGAATGAGGCCTTGGCAGAGAGTAGAGTCTCTGTGGAAGCTGGGGAGAAAAATCCACAAGAACTCCAAGAACAGCGAACCCTCAGGAGGAAAAAAAAAAAATAAATCAGAGGTTTTGAAAAGAAAACAAGTGTAAAGTGAGAGGAACTAAAGTCCCATTTCTTCTCTCAGTGATAAGATTCCCAGGAGGATCCAAGGCTGGATTCTTTAAAGGGAAGTATAAAATATGGATATTTGCATATTTGATTGATATAATTGCCTGTGGATTGCAGAATTCCCTCTGTCCAGCGCTGATAATTCGACATTTGCTTGGTGTTTAAATATTTGAGGGAAGTGCTTTTCCCTACAAGATCTGAAGGTCGTTCCTGTTCCTTTCTTCATCCAAAAAGCACGGAAAAGTAAAAATCCATGAGAGGTCACTGCTTCCCTGCAATATTGACAGAGATATTCCAAACGTTGGGAAGAGAGGGCTCCAAGGAGAGCTCAGAGCCCCTGGCAGGGCCTGAAGGGGCTCCAGGAGAGCTGGAGAGGGACTGGGGACAAGGGATGGAGGGACAGGACACAGGGAATGGCTTCAAATTGGAAAAGGGTGGATTTGGGTGGGATCTTGGGAAGGAATTTTTGGCTGGGCTGGAATTCCCAGAGCAGCTGTGGCTGCCCCTGGATCCCTGGAAGTGTCCAGGGCCAGACTGGACATTGGGGCTTGGAGCAACCCAGGACACCTGATTCTCATTAACACCAACTGCTAATGAGTTGCTAATGAAACGCAGGGAAGACAGAATTCCATCATGCTCTCCGTGCTCATTCCAGAATCTTGGAGCTGCTTTTGCTCTCCCGTTCTCCGCCCTGGCATCTTTGAGTTTCACAATTGCTGGCGTCAATGTTTTCCTGAAAATCCCTGGCCTTTCCCAAGGGGCGGCATTTGGAGTTTGCCACGACAGCCAAATATTTTAGTCCATGGTTCATCCTGCCTAACGTCTGGATTCAAATTCTGATTTAAAGCCTTTATCCCTAAAAATGAGCTTGGAAAAGTGGCTGATTCCCACACGTTCCTGCTCCGGATGCTGGGCTTTGGAATAACAGGCAGAAGGAACAGGTCTAGGCTGGAGGGAGAGCAGGGAATCCTAAAATCCCAGAATAGATTGGAAAGGGCCTTAAAGCCCACCCAGTTCCAACCCCTGCCATAATGGGGGACACATTCCCAACCAGGAGAAATCTGATCCTAACAAAACTTCTTTGAGATAAGAAACCATTTTAGCCTGAGGCTCCTCCTTGGCTTCTTTTCACTTCATCAAATAATAACAATAACAAAATTGAGTATTAAAGAGTGCAGCGGGGAAAGGGAAAAACATTTCTGTTCGTGGTCATCTCCAGGTTTGTGTTTTCCTTTGGGAGATTCTGGAAGCTGATACTGGGTAAATGTTATGAGAATTCAGCCTTTAAATGAAGATCTGATCAGCAGCTATTTTTCTCCTCACGAAAATTCCTCTTGGATTCATGCACAGGAACCTGAGCTGAGTTTTCCAGACAAGAATTTTCTTATTTATTACCCGTCATGTATTTTTCTGTTGTTATCTCTGCTGATTGCAGAGCTTTTGAATGCTGCTTCCTTTTTTTTTTTTTTTTTTGTCATCAGTGCTCTTTCCACCTTATTTATTCGTTAATGCCACAGCCCAGGTGTGGGATGGCAAAGCTGTTCCCATGGTGACAAATGGGGCGCAAAAACTGGATTGCAATGGAACTGCACGGACAGGGAATTCTGGGAAGTGGAGAATGGAAAAGCTCCCGGTTCCCCACAAAAATCCTAATAATCTGCAATTCAGGCAGGAAAAATATTGATCATTTGATGGGTGCCCCAGCTAATGAATTTTAATTATTAATGTTCCAGGACAGAAATATTTTTCTTCATGGAAAGAAATGAGAAATTCTCGGGCAAAAATGTTCCTGAGGGTCTGCGAGATGCAGAAATTCCCATCCACCCTGCATTTCTTGGTGGGAACATGAGCCAAGAGCAATAAATCCTCACCTGGTGAAGCTTTGGGGGGTTTTTTGGGGAGTGGACTTAAAATTCAGGGCACCTCTGGGGGCAGCTGCAGGCTCAGGGTAAATTTGGAGCAACTAAAGCCTCACCTTTGGCTGCAGCTTCTCCCCAGGAAAATCTTTGGGGTTGTGATTTGGACTTGGAATCCAGAATTTTTCACAGTTTTCTACTTTGAGATCCCACCAAGTCCCGGAATTCAACCTGAGCAGCTCCTGGGGTGGGGCCAAGCCATGAGAGATATTTTTAAAGTTAATTGGATTTAAAATGTTTAAAAATGACCTTAAACTCTCCGTCCGTGTTCCTACAGCTACTTTCCTTCAGAGCACTAAAACTACTGTAAGACCTTAAAATAAAAAAACAGAGTAAACACCTTTAGAAACCAAACCACAGAGTAAACACTTTTAAAAACCAAACCACAAGCTCCATCTCATCTTTTAAACCCTAGTACATAACTCTAAAAAAAAAAAAAAACAACAAAACCCTAATTAAAAAAATAGCAAAGTAAAAATCCCATCACTCAGGGACCGTCAAGCCCTGCACAGAACCATCCCCAAAAAGGAGCAGTGGAGAAAAGGTGGAATCCATCAGTCCTGAAATCTTCCCGTTAAGTAAAAAATACGGAATTTCCAGTTCAAAAGAGACAATCGGGAGCGGCTGACCTGATCCTGGATTTGATATCCCAGAAACCTAAAATGGTTTGGGGTGAGAGGACCTTAAATCCCATCCCACCCCTGGATGGGCAGGGACACCTCCCACTGTCCCAGGCTGCTCCAACCCCAGTGTCCAACCTGGCCTTGGGCACTGCCAGGGATCCAGGGGCAGCCACAGCCAATCTGGGAATTCCATTCCAGCCCCTCCTCACCCTCTGAGTAAAGAACTTTCTTTCTCCTCTGATATTTAAATCCCCGCTCCGAGTCCTGCCAATGCTCCCTGCTCTCCTGCAGAAGAATCTGGGACACATCCTGCACAAAAATGGACATTTGTCCCAAAAATTCCTGGCTTATGGACACCACAGCATCAAAACACGACCCAACTCCTCCTTTTTCACCTCTCACCACCCCCATGAGGCTCTCCAGAGGAATCAGGAGCAGGCTCCACCTTGGGGAACCTCCTCGAGTTTTTACAAATCCTTCAGCCTGCCTGAAAGGGAAGCGCCAAGCTGAGCAGGAGCCAATTAAACTGCATTGATCTGCAGTTAAACTTCTGTGCATGGAAACTGCAAAAATTATAATGAAAATTGATCTCATGCTTGGTTTTTTTTCTTTTTTTAAGAGGATTTCTAGGTAGCCTTGTTTTTAAACCCACCTGGGAAGATCTTCGTGTTCAGAGCAGCTGAAAAACACAAGCAGCACATCAGAATTTTTTTAATCTAGAATTTTCCTTGCTCAGGAGTTTTTTTTTTTTTGCAAGCTCTTGACAATTTCCATGAGGGAAACTATGGAAGATAATCAAGTTCTGTTTTCATTTTCATTCCAAACAGGCTTTTTAGCTCCTGAATGGTAAGAATACACTGGGAAAAACACAGAAAAAAAGAGCAGAGGCACCAACAGAGCAAACCTGATATTGCAGAGATGAAGAGAAGCTGGTCCTGATCCCATTGCTGCCAACCCTGCTCTTGTTCCATTTCCCAACCTGTCCTGCTTGGCCTTTTCAGAGGAATTTATGTGGGATTTGGAAAGGAACAAGCTTAAAGCCAAACAAAATTGCCAGATCAGCTGAGGTGGTGACCGGCACAGGGTGAAGCTCCAGGTGGAAGCTCTGAGGCCACCAAACACTGGCATCACCTGGAGGAGGGTTTTTTTCCCCACTTTTATGCTGCACCTGAGGTCCTTTCCTCCCTCTCTTCATTAAAATAACTTAAATTAACAGCCCAGTGCAGCTGGGGCTCGTTCTTAGCGTGCTCTACACAAACAAGCCAAGTCCTGCATTGTCCAGATTTTGTTTTATGTCCAGTTCCTGAATCCCTTCATATCGCTGCTGACAGCAGGAAATAATTGAGCAGCTGTTCTGCCATCGGATGCAACAGCCCGGGCTGCGAAATAAAACATTTAGGGAGATAAAAGTGGCACTCAGCAGAGAGAGATGAGACATTTTCCATGATGAAAGGCAGCCTGGTGTTTGTACCAGGCTAAAAGTGCCCAGTGAACAGCGCCATTGGGTCTAGGAGGGCTTGGAGATCATCAACAGGAATCTGTTTGAGAAACAGAGAGGTTGGAAAAATGGGAATAAGAAATGCTCCAACTCCCTGCCAGGAGGGGACAGCCGGGGGGTCGGGCTCTGCTCCCAGGGAACAGGGACAGGAGGAGAGGGAACGGCCTCGGGCTGGGCCAGGGGAAGTATTGATGCCTGAAGTTTTATCTCCCGTGTATTTCAGGCTCTGTGCTGCCCAGGGGCGCAGCTCTGAGCTCACACTCAGTGTCACTCAGCTCTGCACACAGCAGGGACACAAAACAAATCCTTCTCCTGCTGCACACCAAGGACAGCTGGGACAAGTGTTCAGGCCCAAAAGCACCAACAAGGCCGGGCTGGAGGGAGAAAACAAGAAGGGTGGGACTGCAGAACCTGGAGCTGGAATTGGGCAATTAAACCCCAATGTGCAAATGGACCAAAACTAATAAAAATGTGAGACCTCGTGACTCTTCGTCCATTTTGTGTCCATTTTGTGCCCATTTTGTGTCCATTTTGTGCCCATTTTGTGCCCATTTTGGGCCCACCTTGGGTGCAGCCCTGGCCAGGCTCTTGTCCTGCCCAAGGTGTGACCTTAAAGGCCTTTTAATAAATCTCTGCTTTATTCTCCAGCTCTGTCCAGTCTCTGTTCCAGGTCAGCCTTCCCAAAGCATCAGTTTAATTTGAATGTTATGAAGAATTCCTTCCTGGAAAGGGCTGTCCAGCCCTGGCACAGCTGCCCAGGGCAGGGCTGGAGTCCCCATTCCTGCAGGGATTTAAATCCCTGGGGATGTGGCACTCTGGGGACATGGGGCAGTGGTGGCCTTGGCAGTGCTGGGGAATGGTTGGACTCGATCATGGAGGGATCTTCCAACCTTAATAATTCCGGGATTCACCCACATCTTTATACTCCCATCATTCTGTCTCTAATGGGCACCCTGGGGAGGAGTCAGTGCCAGAAACCCCGGCACATGAGGAGTTCCTGGCAATCCGGGGGTACTCCTCATCCGTGGAACTCTGCTTTCTTCACCCTTTGTTTTTCTGCTGTTCCTAAAATTCTGCTTTCTGTGGAAGAAATAAAATGAGCAAAGCTATGGTTTTAAATTACTTATTCATATTTTTGCATAAAGACGCTTTAAAACTCAGCAGCGTTTTTGGGTTTATGCCTGGGGAGGGGTTTAGGAATGTTGCTTGCCTCTAAAGGGGACTTGGAGCAACCTGGGATAGAGGAAGGTGTCCCTGCCCATGGAAAAGGGTGGGATGTGATAAATTTAAGGTCCCTTCCATCCCAAACCATTCCATGATTTGTTCAAGATTCGCCACCACCGGTGACCTCCTCACTGGGAATGGGGAAGACAGAGAATTATTGTTAAAGAAGCCTCTGTAGCCTTCAAGGATGAAAGAATTCCATGAAATGGGTCTTCTGCTCCAAGTCTCCATGGAAAGTGAGGAATGAAGTGCACAGCACAAACCTGTGGAATAATTCCAGTTGTTCCAGGCAGTGATCTGGACACAACCCCCAATATCCTGGGAGATTCCAGCGTTTCCTTTGCCAGCTCCCTTCCGGGAGGTTTCCACTTCCATGCCCTCATCCTGAGAGACAGCCCTGATACCATTTTTTGGGAACCACCTGCAGCAATTCTCCCCAAGCAACTCCCCTTCCCTTATCCTTGGATTGTACAGCTCAGCTGGAATAAATTCCAGAATAAATTTCCTTCCCTATCAGCAATAATTACGTTGCCTCCTCAATGAACAGGCTGATCCGTGTGCTAATTGCAGGGGATTTATCCCAGAGAGATTCCCGACAGAACCTCTGCATCCCTGTGTGGGGCTGGCAGTGAGACAGGGCCATTTCTCTCACCCTAAAATGACTCCGCATCCATGGTCAGGCAAGGAAAAAACAAACCTGACATTTGTTACCTGAGACAAGGAATTTCTCCATGCGCCCACTACAAGGGAAAAAAGGAAAACCATTTGTTGCTGCACTGAAATCCTGTCAAGCCCAATGGATAGCACAGAATCTGGGAAAAAAAAAAAAAAAAAAAAGAGAATTATTCCACCCATTTTTCCCTTTGAGAGCTGGGGGTTAAACGGAGTCAATAACGTGCCGGGGAGTCAGCAATAAAGTGCAAATTCTGTCATTTAGAGGCTGCCAGGACCCTCCTCTGAACCCAGCCCGTTCCCACAGGCTGGGAATCGCTGTTTATTCCAAGCACAGGTTTTTCCCGGACATTTCTCTCCACGAGTTGTTGGAGAGCAGCCCCAGGAATGCCCGGTCAGCACTGGGCTAATGAAGGTCACTCCTTCTGCGGCCTCCTGTTCCAGGGCTCCCTGGGCACCATCTGAGCTCCAGGCAGTCCAGGGAGCAGCCAGCATTCCCTTTTCCTTGTTTCCTCTTGCAGTGTTTCCCAGTCCAAGCCCCTGATTAATTCCATGCTCTACACTCAGCTTTGTGATTAGCTTGGAATGTGTTTTAATCTGTGTTCGATGCTGTGGTCTTCCATAAATTCCTTCATTTAATAAGGATTTTCTCCATTAATTCTGTGGTCTCACAATGTCTCAATGCTTTGGTTTTTTTTTTTTTTTTGTTTTGTTTTCAGGGAAAAAAAATGCTATTTGCACCTTGGAACTTTAATAATCCTATTATTTCTGCTTTTCCTGACATTCCCTTTGTGCAGATCCCATTTCTCTGTCACAGATGAGGCAGGATATGGTTTATCCCACAAAACATCTCGGTCCTGCTTCTGTCTGGTAAAGAGATTTTAGTGAGTCCAGAGAATTGGCAGATCAACCCATTAAACCTCGGGCTGGGCCAGGGGAGGCTCAGGGAGGGCAGCAGCAGGAATTTCCCCATGGAAAGGGTGCTCTGGGCTTGGAGCTGCCCAGGGAGGTTTGCAGTGCCCATCCCTGGAAAAATTCCTCCAGGAATTGCTGGAGGTGGCACTCGGAGCTCTGGGCTGGGGACAGGGTGGGCATCGGGCACGGCTGGGACTCCCCGGGCTGGGAGGGCTTTTCCAAACAAAATAATTCTGGGATTCTGTGGACAGAGAAAAAACCAAGTGCTGACCCGTCAGATGGTTCCAAAAAGAGATGCTCCTCCAAGTCAGGGTGGACACCTAAACCAGGCAGGAGAGGGAATGAGGAAGGAGAGAGCAGAATGATCCAGGGAAATCCAGAAGGACCCAAATCAATGAGAGGAGACAAGGAGGAGACCTTAATCCACAAACCTGCCAGAGCTCCGAGAGCATTTGGAAAACGCTCCAGGAACAGGTGGGATTATTGGGGTGCCTGTGCAGGACCAGGAGCTGGGCTGGGTGATCCTCATGGTCCCTTCCCACTCACAATATTCCCTGATTCTACCTTCCCTTCTCCTCTCCAAAGCACTCCTGGAGCTCCTGCCTTGCAGAGGGCTCTGGGAGCGGGACTTTTCCAGCTGCCTTTGAATGCCTTCATGGTGGGGCTTATTCCACTTATTCCATCCCAGATCCCAGCAAACTCCTGGCAGCGCTCCCAGCTCAGCTCAGCACACGGATCCAACCCCGGAGCTCGGGAATCACTCACTTTTCCAGGCTGGAAGCAAAGCAGACGGTGAAGAAGGAACTTCTGAGTAGGTGCTGCAATGGGCAGATCGTCAATATAACGCAGAATCTTTGCCTGTGGGTGCTCCAGTGGAGCTGGAGGCAGGGCCCGAGCCACACACCAGATAGCTGGGGAGTTTTCCATGCCTTGGGGTAAAACAGCCCAGCGGGATCTCTTCAGCGGCTCTGGGCTGCTGATGCTTGGGATTGAAAATGAAAATCGCGGGGCGTCTTCCGGATGAAGTGGAATATTGAAAAAAACACCCAGTCTTTTCTGTGTGTCCTGGTTTAGGGCAAATTTGGGAGGAAATTTCTGGATGGGATTCCTCTGGAAAAGCAAACCCAAACGGCCCCTCCTACACAAGCAGTCCGGGGAAAAAACTTCCTTGGAGAAAAGTGGGAAAAGCTGTTTATTTAACAAACAAAGTGCCCACGAGCACACAGAATGAATAGTGTGGAACAATAAAACCCTTTGTTCTGAACTGAGATGGCAAACTGAGAAAAGCCCTTGCCGTGGGTGCAGCTCGTCTCTCTCAGTCCCTGATCAGTCCCTCCCGGAGAAAAATGCTGTCCTGGGCCCCGGCGGGCACAGGGGTGATCTCTCCGTTCTCCTCTGGGGTTTCAGTCCGGAGCAGGTTCAAACAGTCCCAAGAAAAAGGAAATAAAACAGTCCAGGGAACCTCTCTGCCCCAGCCAGCTAAAACTAACTAAAGAACACAGGAGATCTCTGTCCCGCAGTCTGTCCGAGCCTCAGCCGAACAAAAACATCCAGGAGAAGAATGCAGAGGAGTGAGATGGTTTTCTCAGAACAAACCCTGCGCTTCTCCTGTCCCTGTTTTGCTCTCAGAATCAGTCTTGCAGGTACAGAACACGATTTACAGAACAGACGACGGGGGATAAGAACATCATAAAGTCACCCTAGGACAATGTGGTGGGAAGACCGTGGTGGGAAACGTGGTGAAATCCTCTGCAGGACCCTCAAGCAACGAGCCTGGAGCGATGAACCTGAAGTCCTGCAAATGCTGCAAGAAAAGCTGGAATTTGCTGCTGCCTCAGCTGAAACCTCGGATTGCGGCACCTCCCGGGGAGAGGGGTTGGATGAGAGGCCTTTAGGGCAGACAAGAAAAGAACAGAGCTCCCAAAAAAAGCTTTCAGAGGAGGCAGAATGTGTTTATCAGAGGTGGGGAGGGACCTCTGCTGTGCCTCTGAGCAGGAGAGACCTCATGAATAAAACATGCCCCCAAGCCCAGCTCTGGATGCATTTTCCACTTGGATCAAGTCGTAGCAAACCTGCTGGAATTCAGCCCAAAATGCAGTGTTTATCTCACATCGCTGCAGTGCTGTACCCACAGCCTGCCTCCCGCAGAAACCACCGGATCTGAAGGAATTCAGGAAAGATTTAAAGTATTCCCGAAGTGCACGCAGAAAAACGAGGACAGATATGAGAGATTTGCTGTCTCTGAGGTGAGAAGTTGCAGTTTTTATAAGGGTGTCTTGGTTTGCCCTAAACCAGGACAAAAGGGGTTTTTTAAATAATTTGTCCCATTTTAAATAATTTAAAAAAAAATTTGTGCCATTTTTAATAATTTGTACCATTTTAGTGTGTCTAGGCCTCAGTTACATTTGCTTTGTGCTGGGCTCATCCACACCCAGGTGAAGGCAGAGATCACCTGAAAATTTTATGGTATGAAAAAAGGAAATAATGGAAATAAATGAAGCACAGGAAACCTGGGTGATCCTCCAGAACGTCTTCCCACGATCTGAGGGTTCCTTGAGTCTCTTTCTTGGTCTTTTCTGGAGACCTGAAGGTGCCACGGATTCAGCACAAATCCAACGAAGCAGCTCTGCCATGTTGGCAACACAAATCAGCAGAGAATCCCAGAATGGTTTGGGTTGGGAGGGATCCTAAATCCCATCCCATTCCACCCCTGCCATGGCAGGGACACCTCCCACTGCTCCAACTCCAACGTCCAACCTGGCCTTGGGCACTGCCAGGGAGCCAGGGGCAGCCTCAGCTGCTCTGGGAATTCTATTCCAGCTCCCCACCGCCCTCCCAGCCAGGAATTCCTGCCCAATATCCCATCTCATCTCACCCTACTTTCATTCCGCAGCTCCCTCCTCCTCACACACCCATTTACCTGGAATCTCCATGAATTAGCCAGGAGGGAATCACTTTGGAGAGAGCCTATTTGTGGGGAAAAAAAAATCCCTTTTTTTCCCAGGCTTTTTGGCCAGAAAATCTTCTTGTGCCTACTTTGCCACGTAGAATATTTATAGAAAAAAGTGACTTTATCAACCAATCCTTCAGCAACGATCCCACGCTGACCAGTGCTAACCATTGGGTAGCATGGCATCACTGGGGAAATCCCAATTTTCCAAGGAAATACCCACGTGGGAGGGAAATATTGCATTTTCCCAGCTGCTGCTTTGTTCCTGTGTCAGTAAGACAAGCCTTGGAAAACAAGGTGACACATTTACAAGCCTCGGAGGCAGCTGATGATTCCACACTCCTCTCCGAGCCATTTCCCAAAGGAATTTCACTGCAGACAGTTATAAACTCATATTCCTCACTTGGAGACACCTCAGCCAGGCTGGGGAATATATAAATATATTCCTTTGTTTTACCAGGAATGACAGGTCTGGGAATATTCATACATAAAATTGACTGGCTTTTAAAAAATGTTTAATTATAGTGGAAATACTGGGAAGTAATTGGTACAAACTGATTAAATGCTGTGGTCAAACAACAAATTAATGGTTTTTTTTCCTCCTTAACATAATTAAGATTGTCTTAATCCATAGAATCGCAGTAGGAGCTCGATGGAAGTTGCTTATCCAACTGGAATTGGGGAGGGAAATGCCCAGCCTCTGGCGCAGCCGTGGATTTCGGGCGGATAACACGGATTCGGACAAGGACAGAGCTCAGGTGTTCCTTTAATGAACTGGAAGGAAACGCGGACAAGGCGCAGGCTGCGAATGCCAGGAGAGAAGATGATCCCAGACGTGTGCAGCGGCCAAGTCCCATCGTGTTTCCTGCTCCACTTTCAGCCGCAGTCACTTCCCGGTGACATTGCCCGAGGCAGCTCCCAAAATCCCGCTGTTCCCACCCCCACCCGCTCCCAAAGTCAGGCAGAGCTGCTCAGCCCAGGTGTGCGCTGAAGGGAATAATTCACCTTCCATGCACGGTGACACCCAAAAAATGGGGTGTCCAGGCCATCCCGGAGCTGGGAATTCCCAAAGTCAGCATCCAAGCCTTGGGGGACTGGTTTTTTCATGGATATGTTTGTCCCAACTCCAGTCTGAGGCAGTGGGAAGATGCTGGGTCCCGTTTTAGGTGTTTTAGGTCCAGAGAAGACCCTAAAACATTCCCACTGCCAATCCCAGCTTTCTGTTCCTGGCTGGGAGGCAGGAGGGGAATGCCGAGTGGGCTGGAAGCCAACAGAGAGACGCTGCACGAGGGGAGAGGGGAAAACAGAGAGAAAATAAAATATTCCACATCGGAGGAGCATGAACCAGGGGACCAGGAAGAGGGAAGAAAAACACGGGAGCTAAAGGGAGAGGGAAAAGAGCCAAGAATGGGGCAGGTCTGTTCTGGCAGTGACAGCACCCCGAATTATCCAGGGCACGGAAATTGTCCAGAGGAAAAAAATAAGGACAACTCAAAGGAGAGAAGTGAGGAAAACCCAAAGGATCAAGAGGGAATGGCTTCCCACTGCCAGAGCTCAGGGCTGGATGGGAGATTGGGAATTGGGAATTCCTGGCTGGGCTGGAATTGCCAGAGCAGCTGTGGCTGCCCCTGGATCCCTGGCAGTGCCCAAGGCCAGGCTGGACATTGGGCTTGGAGCAGCCTGGGACAGTGGGAGGTGTCCCTGCCCATGGATGGGGTGGGATGGGATGATCCTGAAAATCCCTTCCAACCCAAATCATTCCATGATTCCATGGTTCCATGACCAGCCCATTCATGCCTTCAGAGAACAACTGGGATTACTGGGAAGGCTCCATCCTCACCCGGATCTTTCCCTGGGGCAGCTGGACATCCTGGACAACGAGTGAGATCCAGGGAATGTCTGAATGGTGACAATCCTGGGGGATTTTTCTTGCCATCCAAGGGGGGAGGGATACAATCCGAGCAGAGCTTATAGAGCTGTAAAGCAGGACAATATTGGGCTATTAAAATACAAATTACTGTTAAATCCCAAGGGAAAAGGGATAAAGCCAGGGACACCAGGACTAGTTCTAATCAGCAATATCTAATTAAACCTCCTATTTGAGGTTTCAATGGGCATTAGCAATGATTGGAATTCAGTCTGATGTTCGGGAGCTTTCATCAGGTGTCCTTGGGAGATACCTGGGGATAAAAATCTGCTGGATGTGCTCAGAGCAGAGAGAAAAATGGTGTTAAATAATTCTGATTATTTAGATTAGCTCAGGCAAATGGAGCTTCTGTATCATCCCGGCTCAATGAGATCGGCGTGGGAAGGGGGGAGATTGAATTCCTGGTTAAAGGGATGCTCAGAGAGGAATTCCTGGGATGAAAAGTTTTGGAATCACTGAGATGATGGCTCCGTGGTGGGAGAGTGACAAAGGAGCAGCTCCATGAGGCTGCTTTGGCCTGGGAATCTCTCAGAATCTCCTCTTCCTGCTTTGCAGGCATTAATTTTATAATTAATTAATTTTCATCTTTCCAGAGAGTCACACTTGTGTTCTGAACAAAACTCCCGTCGTGGTTTGGCTCTGGAATCTCAGAATTCCCAAAGCTGCTGTCACATTTTTATCCTGGAGCTGGCACTGAGGGAGGGGAGGGGACCAGCAGGAGCTGAACCCTGAGCACGGAAATTAAACCAGAGCCAGGGCATCCCAAAAACAACACCCCCAAAATCAGGGAATGGTTTTCCTGGGATCGCTTTGAGTCTCCATTTCTTCATGCGCAAAAGAGAGAAAAAAAAAAATGTGGCTTTTCTCCCCTTAGAGTTTACTCATTTATGAGTGACTTCCATCCTGCTCCTTGGAGCTCCAGGAAATTGTGTCCCGTTTTCCACCCAGAGCCAGGACGGAGCTCTCGTGAACACGGAGGCCATGGGCCGTGTAAGCAGCACAAAATCATCAAAATATGGGGGTTTTAACCTCGGGAAGAAGGGGCAGGTAAGTCAGGAGGACAAGGATGTCAGGAGGTGAAGCAAGGGATACCAGGAGGGCAAAGCCCAGCTGGAATTTAATCTGGATACTGCCATAAAAGGCTTTAAAAATACTCCTGTAAATATTTCAGCCACAAAGGGAGGGATAAGGAGAATTTCCAGCCCTTGTTGGACGTGGCAAAGAGTGAGGAACAGCCTCAGGGTACATCAAGGTTCTTCGCCTCCCATGACAAGGAGGACATGGAGGGGCTGGAGAATCCCTGAGGGAGCTGGGAAGGGGCTGAGCCTGGAGAAAAGGAGGCTCAGGGGGGCCCTTGTGGCTCTGCACAACTCCCTGCCAGGAGGGGACAGCCGGGGGGGTCGGGCTCTGCTCCCAGGGAACAGGGACAGGAGGAGAGGGAACGGCCTCGGGCTGGGCCAGGAGAAGTTTACACTGGATGTTAGAAAGAATTCCTTCCTGGAACGGGCTGCCCAGGGCAGGTGTGGAGTCCCCATCCCTGGGGGAATTTAAAATCCCTGTGGATGTGGCACTTGGGGGCACGGGGCAGTGGTGCCTTGGCCATGCTGGGGAATGGTTGGATTTGATGATCCAGAGGGCTTTTCCAACCCAAACAATTCCCTGATTCTGCGCTGAGTGAGCCCCGCTGCTTCTCTCCCCTTCCAGGGCCCTCGGCGAGGAGGGAGGTGCAGTGACCTCACCTGCTCTGCCAGGATTCCCGTCCCTCAGGAGGAACAGCTGAAATCCATTAATCTGCCCCTTGTTTCCCGAGGGATTGTCCCTGTCACCTCCACCAGCAGCTTTTCCGGCAGCCCTGGGCATTACACGTGTCGACAGAGACTCCTTCAACCTCCTCTGGCTTATGCAAA
This sequence comes from Donacobius atricapilla, assembly GCA_013397315.1. Lineage (NCBI taxonomy): Eukaryota > Metazoa > Chordata > Aves > Passeriformes > Mimidae > Donacobius > Donacobius atricapilla. The sequence continues at coordinate 1,408 of WBMY01015373.1, read as the reverse complement.
ATTAACATTACCTTTGTTTTCCATGCCTGTCAAGGAGCTTGATCCAGCTTTCCCGAGCCCCAAGTCCCTGGACAGCCCCTGCTTTGTTTTCCTGAGGAACAAAACTCCAGCTGGGAGAGCTGCAGCCGTCGGCTGCTTCTCTACAAAATCCTTGGAGCTCCCAGTCCTATCGATCCCAGCCAGAGCCTTGAAACAACAATTAACCTTTCTGACGACGCCTCTCCCTTCAAAACGCGGCTCAGTTACTTTGCAAAGTTTGCTTTAAAAAAAAAGGAGCGGATCGATGGGATTTTGCATCTATTGACCCATCTCAAATGTCAAGGCTGTGGTGGGGAAGAAATCTGCGGAGACGCAAATCTTGTTCTGGGCTTTGTGGGCGCTCAGCCCTCAGGGGTGGTCCCTTCCTTTTTGACATTCATCTCCTTTAATTCCCTTGTTAACACCTTGGGAAACATCCTGGGCTTGTGTAGAGAACTCTGAGCTCGTGGAATGTGGATTTCCAGAGGTGAAACCCGGCTTGGATTTTAGCAGCATTTCAGATTTGAGTGGGGCTCAGCACTTCACCTTCATTCAGAGGGATGAGCTCAGCTCAGTGCTGAGCCCAACGAGCTCCTCACCAAATTTCAAGTCCTGCTAGGAGCCATTTCTTCCCTGGATCTTCCTTTTTTTAGCAGCTTTTTTACTCCCTGACCACCCATTAACAGCATGCCAGGGATTTCTTGCACCTTTAGTGGCTACAAGGTTTTCCACAGAGAAAATAAAACACTTTTCACCCCAAAACCTCTCAATGGCAGAGAAAAACACAAGGAAAGGCCCCAGCCCAGCCTGTCCATGAGTATTTTGTCTATTTGGGATTTTTTTCCCCTCCATATCAACATGGAATTTCTGCCCCTGAGAATCCCTTTTGCTGCCAAAGAGCAGGTACAATTATTTGCTGATTAACATGGGGTAATAAATCAGTTTAATTTGCAGCCACCTGGGCAGACTAGCACAACCAAAGTTCCTCTCTTAGTCAAGGGCAGAAGCACCAACCCGGGAAGAATTGACACGAGGTTTGAAGTCTTCAAATCAGTGTTCAGTGTTAATTTGCTTAATTGAAAGTACAGCTTGAAATTCTCAATAAAACACAGAGTTCTCAAAGTCTCAGAATTTTTGAACTGTGCTGGCTTCTGGTTGAAGTCGGCAAGGTGAGGGGAAAAGGAAGATCAAGACCTTAAAATCCTCTTTTTGTTGCAAGGAACAATATCCTTGTGAGTGGTGATGAAATCATCTCTTCACGTACCCACAGCCTTTGAGTTGCTAATAAATAATGAATAATCAGCATCCAGTCAAATTCCCAACAAGATGGTGATGGGATATCCTCAAATTCAGTGGGATGCAGGTGTTTGGTTTGGAAAGGCAGGTGTCT
>WBMY01015366.1:388774-450969 GCA_013397315.1 Donacobius atricapilla | reverse complement strand
GCTGCGTAAGGCCCGGGCGGGCGGCGGAGGAGTCCCGGGCGGGCGGCGGAGGAGCCCCGAGCGGAACCCTGCCGTCGGCTCGATGCGGCGCAGGTCGGGGCCGAGCCCTGAAGAGGGATTAGAAGATGGAGCGTGAAGCTGCGCGTTGGCTCCCTGGGCGAAGGGGCCGCCCCGCCGCCTGGCCGAGAGGTGCGAGGGGTTAGGCCGGCGAGGCGCGGGGATGGAGGGCTCGGGCGATGCCTCCCGGGCCGCCGCCGACTGGCCCCTAGCCGTGTGGACCCTGTGCTCCGTGCTCCTGCCCGTGCTCATCACGGCGTGGTGCAGCTTCCAGCGGTCGCGGCGGCAGCTGCTGATCCGGGACATCTTCCGCAAGAGCAAACACGACTGGCACTACACGGACCTCTTCGGGCAGCCCTCGTACTGCTGCGTGTGCGCCCAGCACATCCTCCGCGGCGCCTTCTGCGGCTGCTGCGGGCTGCGCGTCAGCGAGCGCTGCCTGAAGAAGGCGGACCAGCGCTTCCTCTGCAAGGAGATCATGATGAGGGGCGCGGGGGCCGCCAGCTCCATGCCGCACCACTGGATCAGGGGCAATGTCCCTCTCTGCAGCTGCTGCGTGGTCTGCAAACAACAGTGCGGCACGCAGCCCAAGCTCTGCGACTACAGGTACTGCAGGGCGCTCTGACCGTGGGAGCACTTAGGGTGCCGTGGCAGTGCTGTGTTTTCCACAGGCTTGTTGTGAGACCACACCTCAAAGGAGATCCTGCAGTAGTCAGATAAGATACAGTTAAAAAAAAACCTACTTCAAATAACCTAAAATTTAAGTGGATGCTTGTAAGTCATAGATTAAGAGGGTGGCGTGGTATCTCACACCCACTTGTTCTCTTAATTGCGTTACTCCAGCATGATGTGCAGGCTGTATAATTACACACAAGAGACTCTCAGTGTCCAAGGGAATTTGTATTTTAGGGGATGACATTAAGAAGTTTCTAGTAAACTTGTTGGTTGTGCAGTGGATAGCCTGAGCAGTTTGACTGGCACAGTTCACAGTTCAGAGAACCGAAGTATACATCTCAAAATTGGCATCTGCTCAGTACAAATAGAACAATGTCCTGTAGAGGTGTTAAGTTCATTTTTAAGGATGCTCAAAAAAGCTAAAGTGAAATTTTGTAAGCTACTGCAATATGTTGTTAAAGATTGTGATAAGAGTGTTTTAAAATACGATGAACTATTAAATGAACTTGCACTGTCCTTAGTAAGGTTGCTTGCGAAATTGTCAGTGCCAAAATGCAGTGATAGGTGCCCTGGTGTGTTACTTCAGTCTACTCAAAGGATGTAATCTTTCCAGCCTAGATTCTGCCAGCTTTTGCTTTGCTTCTATGTGATACTGTCAAACTGCTTGGTAAGTGAACAGAATTAAAGAGCACATTAACAGAAACAAAACCTTGAGAGTGTGTAGGAGAGGAGGGAAGGGCAGGAATTTGGCGTCAAAGGGGTAAGGAAGGAAGAAAAGAGTCATAGGATAGGGCAAGTGTCATTGCTACTCTAGCTGTGTGTCAGATTAGTCAGGAGGACTCCAAAAATAGCTTTCCCAGCTGCTTAAATCGAGGCTTTGGATGTAGCAAATGAGGATTAACATACTGGAGAGGCTGGAAGTGGATATTGCAGTATTTCCTCTTGTTCTGGTCTGTTTTCTAGGGCAGCTTTTAGAATAGGTCATAAAGCAAAGCAGTTTTGCATAACTAAATTGCATCAGCCTCATACAGGTCTGAGTAACCTTTCAGGTTTCTGACTTAAAGGGGTATTATCAATCTTAAGGAATGCATTAATTCATTACTAGTAACATTTATTGAATTGAGCTCCAGTGTTTTATCTGTGCTCTTTAAAAATGGACAGGAGGTCAGGTTTTTTTACAGGCTTTCAGTGTAACTGTTAGGATTGCAAACAGGACCATATTTATAGCATTTTAAAATTATTGGATTTTTTTTCCCAGTAGAATTCAAATACTTTCCTAGACCTGCAAGCACATACCTATGTAATTTTCCATAGCCAATACATAGGCTTCCAGGGAATACATAGCTTTCCCTGTAATGTGTTTAAAATATTACTTATAATGGTGCATGTAAGCATAAATATTTTGGCAAGTCTTAATATCCAAAATCAGTGTGCCCATTTGAAGATTGTTTTCATGTTTTTTGGTCTTTTTTCTAGATGTGTGTGGTGTCAGTACACTGTGCATGATGAATGCATGGTAGATTGTTTGAGGACTGAGGATTGTACATTTGGAGAATTCAAAGACTTAATTATTCCACCCTACTATTTGTCTACAATCAACCAGATGCGTAAAGAGAAAAGAACCAATTACGAAAAGGTAATGGCCTGCTGCTGCTTGGGTTTAGAATATGCCAGAAAAACAACCAAATAAACCCACAGACAGACCTTGAAATTTGAACTCAATACGTTGTCACATTAGCAACTGTCAGGTAAATGTTTCAAGATATATTAAGTACCTTCTGTGTTAATTCAGACGTGTTTGTCATTTTACTAACGTGGTTGTTGAAGCAAAAGCAGATGTGGATTTTTTTATTCCAAAATACTGAGATTTGTCTTTGAATCTTTGAATGTTTTGTTACTGGATTCAGAACATTGTAGTATTTGTTGTCCCAGGCACTACAGAATCTTCAGCCTTGGCAGGTCAGAAGTATTTGTTTGTGTTTTGGCTACTTCAGACTAACTGCTGACATCCTCATTTCAGCACTTGCAGGGGATAGGGTTTGGAGCAAGGCTGTAAACATTTTCAGACATGCAGTTTTTGTATGACTGACTGGTTTTTACCTTTTGCAGGTGGCCCCTTACTGCAGGAAACACTGGATGCCGGTAATGGTGCTGGCTAATACTCGCAGTGGAAATAACATGGGTGAAATTTTACTAGGAGAATTTAAAACGCTGCTGAACCCCGTTCAGGTACTTACAGTGCAAAGCCACCATAATAAAACCAAGGTTTAGATTAGAATAGATGTCACTTTACTTACACCATGGCAATAGGATCTTGTGGAAGATGAGTAAAGGAAACAAGTTCATGCCGTTTGTTCTTTTAGAAAGGAACAGCTCCACAGAGAAAAACAAAAAGTGCAGAGGTTTCTCCCGGCCCCAAGTTTCTTAGGATTCTGATACCTGTCCAGTTTTTTTTCTTACAGTAATACATGCAGTAATTCAGTTAATAAGAAGTATCTGACTTTTGAAACAGTGTACACTTTTAGAAAATGAACCATTTAAATCTTCTTTATAGGAAACCTGTGTTTTTTAAATCCTCACTTTATTTGTGGAAATGTCAGCCTTGACAGTTTTGCTTTGTGTAGTTGCTTTCCCCTTAAAATCCACTGGGATGGCTCAGGATGTTGACGTAAGGCAGGCAGTTGTTCCTTGGATTTCCTGGCTGCACCTTAATACTCTTCCTTTGGAGTTCAAAACCCAGCTGTAAAATACAGCCTAAGAGAAATCACTGTGTGTTTGTTTTAAATGCATTCCAATAAGGCTTTAAAGAATAAACTTCTTTGTGTGCTGAGTATTGTAAAATTACTTTTATCTGAAGTCTTTCATCTTTACAGAATTCATCATCATGCTCGTAGATACAGATTTTTCCAAGGGCTCTGTCAGCTCAGTTTATCAATGCCATTTAATCCTAGGGAGGCAGCTGGAGCTCTATTGCGAATTTGGGAAACAAATCCTGCTCAGGAAAGTCAAGACATCTCATTTGCTAATGTAATACTGCAAATGGAGAATCTTTGTTTGGCATTAGAGTTAACTTCTTGAAGTTGTTTATCTATGAGGCAAATCCTGAGTCATGTTCTGTGAACTTACAGAATTCCTTGTTTTCCTTTTTTTCTAGGTTTTTGATCTCAGCAAAATTGCACCTGCTAAAGCTCTCCAGCTCTGCACTTGGCTGCCTTGCAATGCTGTCAGGGTTCTGGTCTGTGGTGGGGATGGCACAGTGGGCTGGGTCCTGGATGCAATTGATGAAATGAAGATAAAGGTATTGTGTTTTAAATTAAAAGGTCAAATGAGTTTTGAAGCTGCCAAAGTTCTACCCCTCATCGCTTACCTGTATTTATTGCCTTTCTCTTCCTGAATAGGCTTACAGAGGAATATTTGCATAATTGCTTATTCATATTGAGGGGGGGTGTGGGAAATGCGTCTTATGATTCTGTGTAGTTCAGGAAAAATATGAATGCTTTAGATTTTAAATTATATTGATAGTAGTTGTTTTCTGCAAAATAAGAAGAGAGGAATCTGCAGGATATTTTCTGCATTGTTATTTCCTCTTTGTCTGAACAGATTTATATTGTCATAAATGGTATTGGTAATATTGGCTAGTGTGCTCTGGCTGCTCCCTTCTCCCAGCACGCTCAATCTTTTACAAGAACCTCGTCATTTTGCCAGCTATACTGATTATGTTGCCAGTGCATAAATGAGTGCAGGAATTTGCTTCTGCTCCTTGTCATTTGTTCTGAAGAGTCTGTCTGTCTGCAGCCTTGCCTATTAGCTGCAAAGGAGGAGAAAAAAATAAGCTCTGTTTACTGTTGATTTGAAATGGAAGATATTCTCATTTGTGGGATGCTCCTAAGAACTCCTGAGAAAATTAGGAATGGAAAATAATTACAAGGCTTTAGTGCATTACCTAATAAATTTTTTCTCTAGTGCTGAAAGGAAGAAGTTTTTATATCAAAGTTTTTGGGTTTTTTTTACTGCAGCTTTCATGTTAATTCATAAAATGTACCTGCAGGCCATTATTACAACTTCATGCATAGTTCAACAACCTCTTTGAGAATAATTATGTGCTGATAAAGTAGAAATAAAGTAACTATAAGGGTTAATGAGTATGAGTATATGGTTCTGTGGTCCTGGGCACTTGATATATTGTCCCTTCGAGCTGATATAGTTGATGAAATCAGGGTTTTTCTTTGTTCTGTTCAAATTGAGTCATTGGTATTAGGTAAAATACTGTAGAGATTTATCAGCAAAACCTTTTTCTTATCAGCAGTAGGTTATTTGCTCCCTTCATTTATCTTGACTCTCAAATAGAGGTTACCTGGCTGATAACCTTTGCGGAGAAAAAAACAGTAACCAAAGTGCCAATTTACTGCAACAGCTTTTCACAGCTAAATTGCAAAGGCCATAGTACAGCTGAAATAATTGTTCACTCTTCTGTGGTGAGGAGAGCCAGGCCCTTTGCTAAGGTGGCTGTTCTGAAGAGCTGCTGTCACTCTGTGCTCGGCAGAGCTGAGTGTCACCTGCTCCATCTGTGGGTGCCAGTCTGGAACTGAGACCCCGACTTTGCTCCTTTGAGTATCTGTATTTCTGTATGTGGGTGAACACTCTGGTACTCCGTGCATCTGTTGTTCAGACCTAACCTCACCTAAGTCTTGTAGGAGCATTTTGGTGTCTTGTTGCAGTTCATAGTCTTGTGTGTTACATCTCTCAGTGTTCATGTCTCTTCCCAGATCTAAAGCATCATTCCTGGGAAGGAGTACTCTGTTCAGTATTCCTAATGCATTGTTTCCATATTGTGTTTGTATTCTCTTTCCTTCTCCAATGGTTTAACATTCCTTCCTTCACATTATGCCTGGGTAGGTAGCTCAGTGTGCCACCTGCTCTGCCAGCCCCAGAGCTCTGCTCTGTGTAACGGGCTGCTGGGAAGCTGAATTTACGTAATTTGAACATTTGGGGATAGAAGGCAGACAAGGAGTGCTGAAGCAGGAGCTAATATGCAGTGGTTTTGTATCCTAGGGGCAAGAACGATACATTCCCCAAGTTGCAATTTTACCTCTGGGAACAGGGAATGACCTGTCTAATACCCTGGGCTGGGGTGCAGGCTATGCTGGAGAAGTCCCTGTAGAGCAGATCTTACGAAATGTCATGGAGGCGGATGGAGTCAAACTAGACAGGTAAGGAACAGTGAAAAGATAAAATGTGTAGAACCAAACACTGCTGTAGTTCTACTGATAATCCATTGCAGCAGTTTCTTTACATAAACAAATACTGCTAGAAGGAACTACAACGTAACTGAGGTCTGAATTAGTCTTGTAGTTGTTCTGCAGGGCTTAACTCTTTCATAATTTAACTAAATATTAATATTTTGCCTTAATCCCAGTATAGATATGAAATTGCTAACTACAGCTTTGATACTGAGGGCTGTCTGTCACAAGTCTTAAGTACCAACTGTTTTTTTTCAGATGGAAGGTTCAAGTAACAAACAAAGGATACTACAACTTAAGGAAACCAAAGGTATGGTTTGCAAGTATAAATTTGAATTCTTTGGAATACCTGTGTGTTTGTAATTTTGTTGTTGTTATCAACTTCCCATTAAACACTCTGAATTTTAAGCCCTAATAATGATGTTTAATAAAGCATAAATGGAAGTTCTGTCTTACAGGTATTCACAATGAACAACTACTTCTCTATAGGACCTGATGCTCTTATGGCTTTAAATTTCCACGCCCATCGTGAGAAAACTCCCTCTCTGTTTTCCAGCAGAATCATCAATAAGGTGTGTTTGGTAAAGTGACATTTCCTCCTTGGAGTTGTTGATTTGACTTCAGGCTATTTTTAGGTTCACATTCCTTTACCACTACTTCCTTTATGCCATTTTAAGAGTTTGAATTCATTTTTCTTGGGGAGGGGATTCCATGGGTAAAACATGTTTGCAGCCCACTCGCGAGTGTTCTGCCTTGCCTCTGCTTGCTTACAGAATTTGCTGTTTGCTCAGTTTTTGCTCAGAATTTTTCATTTGCTTTGAAACTTTATGAGTGAAGTGCTTATTTCCTTTTCAAGTGGAGATCTAGTTCCTTATGCAAGTTGTAGATCATCTCATGAGGAAAGTTTAGTTTAAGGATGTGCAGATATATTATGTATAAGTTTTAGATAAGGTTTGCACAGCCATAAAGATACATAAATATTTCAAATAGTCTTCCTATGTATTGTCTTTTTCTAACAATGTTTTCTTTTCTCCCTGTTTTGTTTGGGTTTGTTGTTTTTTTTTTTTTGTAGGCTGTTTATTTTTTTTATGGAACCAAAGACTGCTTAGTACAAGAATGTAAAGATCTTAACAAAAAGGTTGAGGTAAGTTTTTTACATTGCTTGTTCTCTGTACAGCCAGTGGAGTGTAAAAACTTGACCTTGTGAAAGAAAAGGAGAGAAGCTTTGCTTTTTACAATATTTACACTTAACGATATTTGTGTAAGGGTGGCTGTGCCCTTGGAGTATTTTTGTGTTCTTTTTGCTGTCTGCAGCTTACTTCATGGAATTCATGTCTTTGGGCTTACTGAAAACTGTGAACTTTTTTTCTGGCCTTGACTCAGTTCTATGAGTGCAGGCACTGATACTCAGCTGTAATTTGCCATAGCACCAGAGGCTTACATAAGTGAGAGTTCCTTTTTTCTTTTCTCTACTAATAGAAATGTACTGCAGCTCAGAATATCTTATGAAATCAGAAGGATTTTTTTTTAATATGGAAAGAAAACACATTCTCTTGGCACAGGGCAGGGCCATTTTTTTTAAGTGGAGGCCTATTAAATGCACAAAGTGAATAATTTCTCTTGAAGTACTGGATATGATCCACAGTAATTAACTTCTGCTTGTCTTTTAAAGCTAGAGTTGGATGGTGAGAGGATTGAGTTGCCCAATTTGGAAGGCATCATTGTGCTGAATATTGGATACTGGGGAGGTGGCTGCAGGCTCTGGGAAGGAATGGGGGATGAACCTTATCCTTTGGCAAGGTACAGAGGGCATTTTTTGCTTTCCTTTTTCCTTTAACAGTTCTTGCATTGTAAGAAATTCCCTCAGCAGACTGTGCTTATGTAGCCAGGCTTGTCTGCAGGTCGGAAGAGTTCCTTGGGACTGACAAGCTCATATTTGTTTATTTTCCTTGAATTGGAGACTTGACATAAAGGCATCCTGCACATCAAGGGAATTTTAAGACTTTCTAAAAATGTCTGACATGACAGACAGCACTAGCATTGGAGTAGCTATTAACAATAAAGTGAGCCTTCAAAAAGTAGAAGATAGAATCTAAAATACCATATCTCATTAGAGGTTAAAATGGAAAGTAAAAACAAAGCATACCAAAATTTTTGACTCCCATATTGGCAGCAATACCAAAGAGAAAAATAATTTCAAACTTTAACTATTTCCTGTTGTGACTTCCTTCTTCAGAAGTCATCTGTATAAATTTACCCATAGTTCTGTTACAAGGCTTACAATCCTGAATTTTTGAAAAACACTTGGGCAAGGTCCTTTACCCAAATCTAAAAAATTAAGCCATCAAAATATTTTCCTTTGGATGAATATCTGAGTAAAAAAACAGAAAACTGTACAAGTTTATGGAAGAGAAATCTGCTGTGGGCCATAAATGTGCACAATGAGCCTTGGAAAGTTATACATCCATGATTTCCAGAAGCCAGCTAGGGTGTGCTGGCTGGTGAATTGCTCCATAGCTGTGGGGTTTGATGGCTTTCTTTGCTGTTCAGTGTGATTTGTCCTCCAGCACAAATACATAAATGTATTGGTAGCACAACATTTGTCTTCTCTCTGGGAATAGCAATAAAAGGACTGTGATATTTGGGCAGATCTGCTGGGGCTCATCAGGATCACTGAAAGGAGTCTCCTATTTTTATTTCATAGACATGATGATGGACTTCTGGAAGTTGTTGGTGTTCATGGTTCTTTCCACTGTGCCCAGATCCAGGTGAAACTGGCAAATCCTGTTCGCCTGGGGCAGGCTCACACAGTGAGGGTAAGTGCTGCTTAGGGGCCTGTTCTCCTAATTTTTTTTTAATACACAATACAGAATCTCAAGCACTTAACTGCTTGTATTAGATCTGAAGCTGCAGTTTGCAGTTGAGATGAATATTCCTCTTGCTTAGTAAAAATTAATTATGTCATAATACACAAACCTCGGTGCAGGAGCTCAGGACCTCTGGACAACTAACCAATATGATTAGGTAGAAGCCATTTTTTGTTTACATTACATTTATACATTCCAAAACTACTGTTCACATGATCACACATTACTTGATTGGTGCCTCTGTCTTGTCCACACATTCAGCCTGCACCTTTCAGGAAATAGGATTGGTTACAGTGCAGTGCTTCATGGCCCTCCTTTATCTCATTCTTGCAGTCTTGGTATTCTATTTCTCAGCTTCTTCTGTCTTATTTTAGAACAGTTTATGTCTTAGTAACCTTGATGAATTCCAGAGGGTTCTGATAAGAATAGCTAGGGACAGTTTGGGTAGCACACTGTGGCCTGAGCTGTTCAAATACATTGCTACACCTCTGTTGCTGTGGTTGGTGGCCTGTGAGTGCCACTCACAGTCTCTCCCTGGCCATGTTGTGAATGTGTATTGCAGTTGTAAAAGGTGATTTCAGAGCCCCTTTGAAGTGCTGTGATTGTGTTCTTGTGTTTGGTACCAGCTGATCCTGAAGAGCTCCAAGATGCCAATGCAGGTGGATGGGGAGCCCTGGGCACAGGGGCCCTGCACTGTCACCATCACTCACAAGACCCATGCTCTGATGTTGTACCACTCAGGGGAGCAGACAGATGATGATGATGCCTCCAGCCTGTCAGAGTGACACCACGGGAGGGAGCAGGTGGATAAAGACCTGGAGATTTTGCGGAATTTCACGTGCGGCAGCGAGGAGCTTCAGCTCGTTAAAACACCAGTGTCTGATCTAGATTGAGGTTTATGCACTAAGGTTCATACTTGTGAACGAACTAGAGCTGAGAAAAAAGCCATGCTTTTGCACTCACAGAAACTTTCACAGCTGAATTACCACAACTGGTTTGCTTTTAGGTTGGTGGGGATGCCCTCCAGCCTTTCCAGCTGGAGTGTGTTCCTGTAATGGCTGAAAAGGGACAGATGCTGCAACCCTTCCTTGCTGTACAATCAGGTCTGCTGCACATACACAGTACAGTGTTCAGAGAGATGTTTTATACCCTTGGAAAGGGGAACAGCTGGGGGTTTGACCAGAACAGCTCCAGAGCAGAAAACCAGACCAAGCAGAATATGGGTTGATGTTCTGACAGCAGCCTGCTCCTGGCTGCCATCTCTGCTTGGGACCAAGAGCAGTAACTCTCTGCACCTGCTTGTGCAGTGCATTTCTAATAAGCTTCACTGGGAGAGTAGAGGATCTGGGAGCTCTGGGGAAGGTACTCGGCAAGAAAATTGCTTTTGGACCAAAGGTTTCTGGAAATGTTACGTAGGAAATGACCTTTTTCAGTGGCTTTGTAAGCCAAAGAGTACTCTGAGGTCTTGAGTCCCCAACATATAACTCAAAATAATTGTACCATGACTTGCACTGAATGATCCTGTGACTTGACTTTGCTTCAGTTCAGTGAGAGACTAATTCTAGTTTTTGTAAATAGCAACATAATAGTTCTTGGGCAGGCTTTTTCAAGAGAACTTGGACAAAGGAGCATCTTTTTTAGCCGTTTAGAGGAAAGGGCTTTAAGAAATAATGATAATTGGCAAACTGGGGTATTTTTAAAAAAAATGTTAAAGAACGTGGCTAATAATTACCTGATAATGATCAGTAGTAAGTTAGTCTGTTACTTTCAATTTTAAGTGTGGAGGTTGAGCACTAAGTTTCCAGAGGTGGCATTCATGTGTATAATTTGATTGTGGAAAAAAGGCATGGAAGCATTTGTTTTCTGACTGGCTCAAAGATACCTTGTTGGTTAACCCTCATTTCCCTTATGAATATAAAGTGGGGAAAAAGATTAGTGGTTGATCCTGGGAGTGGAGGTTCAGAACACCTACAGTAGTACACAGGGACTATCAGCTTGGCATATCTGAAGCTTCTCAGGTTAAAAGCTTCTCAGGTAGAAAACATCTTCATGGTTAACACAAGTAAAAGATCTTACTCCTGTTCTTTTTGTTGTAAGAATTTTAAGCCTGGAGCAGATGAGAACTGAGTTGTTTAAAATGTTTCACTGAGTAAATTCAGTTTAGTTACGGAAGGTACTCTTCCGAGTAGGAGGAGAATTTATCCTGTGTAAGCCAAGATCATAGGGATGAGAGCTTTGGTCTGAACTTTGAATGTTGCTGCTTTTGTCATGATCCCCCAATTTTTAACTTTCTTTTTCTTTATGCTGACTGAAAATAAGACCACTGGGTAAAGTAGGCTGTGTTTTTAGGTTTTCTAAAATGAAACCGTTTTTCAAAAACCTGTAAAATGATGTTTGCATTAACAGTGAATGATCTATTTATATTTTAAAATAATTTATTGAAACTTGGCAGAGGCAGTATTTTTAAAACCTTCAACTGTAATCCTCTTTGGAAAGCATTTTTAACTTGATGGTATTCCTTGTAGAAAGTGTATGTACTAGAACTTCAAAACTACTGATTCTCAGTGAATTTATAGCAGTCTGAAAATGTGATTAGAGTGTAATGAACTGTAAAGCAGAAGCCATTTGTAAATTCCATATTCATTAGCCTTATACACCTCACTTTAATTATTTTATTGTATGTAAATATAGATGAAAAATAATCGTAAAATGTATGTAAAAAGTGTTTAAAATACCCTAAGTATACTGTGCTCGATAAATCATTGCCTTTTTTTTTAGTTATGAGCTTCAATTAGTATTAGCTTCAAAAATCTTACCACTTATTATTTTTTAATAATTTGTAATTATGAGCATCCTAAAAGTATTTAAGTTCTATGCTGTAGTTCTTATGTAACTGTTGTTTACAAACAAATGAGGAAAAGCAGGGTATGTGCTCTGAAAAGCAGTATTTGAAATGATACCACTGGCTACTTTAAACTATTCATAATGCAATTTAGACTTCCCTGAAGTTGATCAGATGATTATTCGAATTGGTTTATAGCCCAAGAACCTTTAACTGTTGAAAAACTTCTCTCTTTTGGCTCTGGACATCTAGAAAAGAAATAATTGGTGCCAAGATTGGAAGTCTCCCTGTGTTACCACAAGGCTGAAAGAGCTTCTCCACTTGTTGCCCCAGTGGGGGGCTGTTTGTGCTCCCTCTCACTGCAGCTTTCCAGGAGTCCAGTCCAACATGTCTGAAATCTTCTGGGAAAGGCAAATCCATCATTCCCACTGGAGAAACAAAGCAAAAGTAGCATCTAACTGGGTGCTTGTTTGGGAAAAGCCCTGATAAATGGCCTTGTCTTTGGAGGTGAAAAGGTTTGTGTCTCACCAGTGGACTGTAAGTGATGGCAGCAAATGTGGCTGTGGGGAAGCCTCTTGTGAAATTGTACTTCCGGTTTAGAGAACATTCTGTAAGGTTAAAGTGTCCATTGTGACTCTGTAGCTGTCATACGTGTGGCAAAAAAAGGTCTTGTAAAACACAGCCCTGGAATCTGTGGGAAGCCTTGCTGTTTCCAGCTGTTCTTTGATTTCAGTGTATCCTCCTTTCTGATGTGTTGCAAATTGGGTTAAAGCCTGTTTTGAATGACTTTGATGGAGCTGTTTCGAGTTTTAGCCCAAGTTTGGTGTCAGCAATGCGCTCCCAAATTATCTGGCAGCAGAAATGGCCTTGGGTAATCTGTAACAGAGCTGTAGCTACCCAGTGCTGTGGTGTGCATTGTGAATGTAAACTGCTCTGTGCTTTTTAAATGTTGTAGGTGCATAGAGCACCTTTTCAAACAGCTACTCCATCCAAGCAGTTACTCCTTGTAGGTTGGAACCCTGGAAATCCCCACAGTATGGGAGGATATTCCCTGTCTGGGAGAGGGGACTCTGCAGGTGGAGCTTCTGTCCTTCACTGAAGAGTTTCCCTTATCCTGTTAATCATAAACATTGGAAAAATAGAGAAAACAATATTTCAAAAAGTCAAATAAATTGTTTCTTCTGTCAGTCTTCATATATTATAGCTTTGTGTAAAATGTACAGGGTAAACAATAACATTGATTGTCAAGCACTTAGAAGTGAGTTCATAAAGTTTATTTTTAAGTTGTATTGCTGCATCCAGTAGCTTAACTGAAGTTTGGTCAGATTCTGATAACTTTCTTTTCTGTAGGTTCTCAGTCTTGAGACAGGCCATACAAAAAGCATAAATCTGCATGGAGAGCCTTTCTGTGGGTTAGCTCCTTACCTGGCTCACACTGTACTTGTTTACTCACGTTGAGAGGATGTGTTGGGTATTTTTATGTGCACAGAACCTCCTGTCAGTGGCTTTCACTCAGCTGTTCTTGGCCCAGTGACCCACCTGCTTGGCTTTTGCAGTCGCCATCACCACCAGAACTCCAAAGGTTCCCCAAGACCTTGGCCTGTATGGAAGGTACAGTCTTTGTTCTCGTTGCTGCTGGGGAGGGATGGCCCTTGTCTCCACTGGTTCTGAGAACTGATCCCTGAAGGGTTTGGTTTCAGTCTGGCCAGTTGCTTCTGGTTCTGTGCTACATTGCACTGAAGCTTTTACAGCGTGTATGACTGTATGTCACTGGTTAAATAAAAAAGCACTGCACCTTTAGCTGTGATCAGCACAACCACTCGGTGTTAGAGAGTAGTTACTGGTTTTTACTTGGCAGCAAATGCTTTTGGTAGAGCAACACTGTAACCAGTTAGTCTATGGGGAAGAGCAGGACACTTAAAAATGTGCATTCTAACTGGATTCTAGATTCAAAAATCTGTGTTCTAACTGAAAATCCTTTTTAGGTCTGTATTTCATACTGACTACTAGCTGTTTTCTTCCTTTTGGAAAACAAAAAATTTAGTCTTCAGTTGGAATTAAATTAGGCTCTCTTGAGATTCAAAAACACTAGGATGTAACTGATTCTGTTGAATGTCAACTTAAAAATGATGGTTTCTTCTGAGAATGAGAGGTGCTTTTTTAACACAGGGATGAGGGAACAGCGATCACTTCTTCCTGTAGTAATTAAATAAATTGAGAGAATTTACACATTATTTATTTCAGCAATGTTGAGGCCACAGTTCAAAAGCACGACAGGATCGCGATTTTGTTGTCTAAGAGTGCAGAATACCCAGTTCAGGCTTTGGGCATCTCAGGGAGATACTTTAAGCTGGAATAAAGCCACATGCCTTGACTAAACCTAGTTATGTTGTCCAGACTGAACTTAGCTGAGGATCTGGCCCTTAACTGTTCAAAAGTATGAATGTATTCAAAATTGTACTTTTTAATACTGCCTGTGTCCTGTGCTGTGTCCCCCTACTGCTGTATGTCATTAATTCTTTGCATTGTTTAATTTTCAACTTGTTTGTAGATTCCAGCATAAAAATAGTTTTCTTTTTAGGATTTTTTAGGAACTTATATTGTATGTGAGTTTATTGCATTCTGTACCTTCAAGGTTTACATCCCTCAAAAGCCATTTTGTCTGCTACAAACTGCTGTAATCCTTTGGGTACCTCCAGCCATCTTCTCTTTCTAGGATTTTTGTAGTTTAAAAGAATGGATTTTTATTTTTGTAGCTTGTAACTTCAGTATGTATACTAGTTGTTTAGTAAGTAGTGATCAGAATACTGTAAAAATGTTGCTTGTAAGAGCTGTAACTTTAAATTTGTAATAATTACTTGCAAGAAAATGTCAGCATGTTAGCAGTTTCAAAAAAAAATTTTTTAGCTTCACATGCTGTGATGCTGCCACCTGGGATTTATATTGAGTGTGTTTGTCTATATGTTTTAAAGTGGCACTAAACAAGGAAAATATGAGCCTAAAGTGCAAGAAATAGGTTAAAAAAAAAAAAGATTGATAACATTTTAGGCAGTTTTCAATTGAGAAAGGTGACATTTGGGATTCAATTTTTTTTTTATTTTACACCAAGCAGTAAGAAAGGAGTGAGCAGTGGACTCTGGGCAGACCAGTTGTTTCCTTATGATGTAGTTTGAGATCTGTATTTAGTGCCCAAACATAAGCAGACACTGTCTGCACCATTCCTGCCCCTCCGAGGGCAAAACCCCAGAGCAAACCCCACAGCTGGCAGCAGTACAGTATGTGAGATCTCGACATGAAAGAACCAGTTAGCATGATCTTGAACCTCCAAAATAAATGTTTAAATCAAAACTGGCCAATTTTTCCTTGGCATCAAGCCATGTTTTCAAACCCCAAACTGGTTTTCCTTTGGTATTGAAGAGAAGGCAGGCTGAAATAGGAGGGTAAGGAGTTAATCCTGTAAAAGTCTTTGTTATAAAAGCTGAGCCATCTGATTTTATTTGCTGTGGAGGCACAGTGAGTGTGCTTTTGTTTATGAATGTCTCATAAACATTTGTGATGGTTGGTGCAGTCATTATTTCATGGGCACGATGTGTGATCCGGGTCAGGGTCTGCCTGAGAAGCTTCAGTGGAGCCACAGACCTGCCCCGTTCTGTGGTTACTTCACATTAACACAGGGAAACTGAAAACTTCAGTTGATTGTGCCATGGCCTCTCTCTGTGACTTACACTCCCAGAAGGCTCTATTGAGAAACATCTGCTCCATATTCTTCATAAAAAATTGTAAATACGGATTTTTCACAGCACTGCTTTGTTACTGAATTTCCTAATGCATCTGTTTGTCTTGTTATTTATACTGTATTTCTCTGTAGATTTAAGGGTGTGGATTAAAGTATTTAAACTCAGTTTTTCCTTGCTATGCATAAAAACAAATGTGAGTCTTCAATTCTTCAACAGCCCCGGGATGAGCATGACTGCCTGGCTCTGGGAGAGCTGCAGCTGTAAACTCAGGCATTTTGAGAACAAAGTTGTATTTTGTTGAGCTCTGTGGCCATGCTTCTGCCCGAGATTCCTGCTGCAAAATCTGAGCATCTCAAAGCTCGGTAAATGGGAAAAATTCTAGACAGCATGGCAATGGCATTTGGAGGTAAAACGAGCAGGGTAATCTGCAAAGATCTCTCAGCAGCCGCTTGCCGGTCCTGGTTCATTCTTCTCCAGCCCGGGGAGGAGCGGAGTTTGTGGGGCTTTTCAATAGGTGTGGTTAAAAGGGTTTGAATTCCTGGGCTTCAGCAGTAATGGGAAGTGTCCGCACTGTTCCTTCTCACCTCTGTTGCCACTGATTTGGGACCTTAAAACAGCTCCTGATGCTGCACATTATTTACTCGAAGAGGGGCATCCTGCAAATGCCTCACCTGTGGTGAGCAGTTTCAAGTATGACTTCTAACAGATGTTCTGGTGTCAGTAGAAACTGGAGATGGGGCAGGAGGGGCTGCTGAGAGCAAGTCGGCAAAACTCACACGGGGCTTTCCCTAGCAAGGGAAAACGCTGCAGCTGGGAGACCTTCAGGGATCAAGTGGCTCAATGCTTTCCCCTGATGGCAGCAGATAGGTTCGTTTGGGCCTTTGGAAGTGAATAAATCTCCTGTTGGGCCACTTTATCATAGTGTCGGTTCCCTCCCCAAGTCCTCTCCTCTGTTCCCTGCTCTCATTTGCACAAAAGAGAAGGGCTCTGGCCTCTCAGTTCCTGTATTATGCCACAATCAAACCTTTTAAAGACTATTTGTGTGTTGTTTTCCATTCAGGACGGGGTCAGACCATAGATATTCAGCGGGTTTTTTCTTAAATGGAGAAGACAATAGTTTCACAGAGTTTTCAGGATCACTGGCACTAATGTTGATAACCATCAAGGTCTGATGCATCTTTAAATGTTTTTAGAATCGCTGGAGTGAGCCGTGCAGAGCACCAGCTTGAGCCAGACTTTAGCCAAAAGTTGTGCGAGGAGTCACAGGGCAGGTATATGCGTAGAAGGACACAGGATATTAGCGAAGTGCAAGTCAAGGCTGAAATTCTGTTTCCTTTTTTGATAATAACAGTAAAAATACAAAGTTCTGTGAAGGAACAGTAAAGTGGGTCGAAATAGGTTCAAGGATTCAGACACTTGAGGACTCTGCTTTCAGTGTATCTCCTCTAACAAATTTATTTTCCTCTTCAGGAGAATGCCACCTTGCCGAAGGGCAGCAGGCAGGCCCTGCCTCTGGCTGTGCCTCTGCGGGCAGTGTGAGAACACACTGCTACCAGCCAGGGAGCAGATGGCCCGAGGGTGCTGCGGAGCAAAGCCCTGCCCTGCCCTGCCCTGCGGGTCCCGGGCTGTGCCGCCCGGCCGTGCCCAGGGCCATGGGCCCTGCCCGGCCGCGAAATCCCCATTCCACGCTAAGGAGCTGTGGAAAGGAGCCTCGCTCTCCCAGACCTGCGAAAGAGCATCTCCCCATGTCGTTCAGTGAAAATATGGAAAGAGCAATGCATATAGAAAACTAATTATTGGCAGGCACAGCCCGGCTTTTAGCATGATAATCGTGGGCCCTGGAGCTTTCTTGTGCACGGACCCCTGAACGATAATCATGAAAGCAGAAGTTAAAACTATTGAATTTCCATCATTCATTCAAAATTCGCTTTGATTATGTTGACACGATTTTTGTTCCTAGACCGCGATGAGAAACTTACAAATATTTCAGAGACAAAAAGGGGCTGCCGGGCCGGGGCGATGGGGCCAGCAGGGCGAAGAGGGCAGGGTGACGGCGGGGTGTCCCTGCTGCCCCCAGTGCTNCCGCCGCAGCTGCAGGGGCAGGTGGGTGCGCACGGCCGGGGCTGGGGCACCGGGCATCGCAGGGAGGGAGAAACCGCGTCCCGCGGGCGGGTTTACTTCAGTCACTGGCAGGGATATAGGCGGCAAATGTTCTCAGTATTCTCAAATATTACGTCCTTTCCCACTATGCTTTGTTGTCTTTTTACTTTCTTTTAACTAATTATTCTGGCGCAGATTGTGTTTTCGTAAATGACCTCAGCAAAAGTGACTGTTCTGGAAGCAGTGGAATTGCAAAGCCTTGAGTGAGAGCTCGGGAGCCGGGCCAGCACCACCCTTTTTATCAGAAACATTTTGCTGATGAGTTTTTATTGGAAATAGGACATAACATCGCTGTGCATCTCCTGCTGCGAGTCAGTGGCTCTCAGCCCCATCCACCCCACTCCCTGGTGCGATTTTCTGGACAGCTGAGCAATGGCCAGTCGTACCACAAGGAAAAGCTTTGACCTATTTAGCAGTGCGAAGTTGCCCTCTAACATTTCTTCGGGTGCTGCAGGCATCCAAGCACGGATTTGGTGAAAGGGGCTGCGACTCCTTCCCGTGCTGTGAGCATTCCCCGTCCTTCTGTGACTCCTGCGTGGTGCTGCAGCTCCGATTCGAGGGGAGGGAGGGAAGGAACCCGTGCCGTGGAGCCGGCGCTCCTGCGCTGCCCCGAGGGCTCGCTGCGGTGGCTGTACCCGGCAAGGCCCTGCGAGGGGCTAACCTAACCCAAACCCGCCAGCGATTTCCAGGGCGCCAGCAGCTACGTGGACGGCTCGGGGCAGCTGCAGCTGGTGATCAGCGAGGCAGAGGGGGCTCGGCCCCCTCACGAGTCCGGCTCCAGCGCCCACAGCCCTCAGGGGGTGGCCCTGGTCGTGCAGGCCAGCCCGCAGAGGGACATCGGCCGCCGCCCCGCCAGCTTCCAGTACGAGCTGCTGAGCAACCGGAGCGCTGCTGGCCCCGACTTCCAAAAGATGGCTCTGGCTGAAGGTAAGAGCGGGGGCTCCTCTTCTGGGGCGGATCTCAGGTGGCAGCTGATCCCCGTTGGGCTGGTGCATCCCTGGTGACAGAGGCTGGTTTGGCTTTGCAGAGGAGGCCCTTCTGTCTGGCAGCACCCTCAGTGAGAACATCCTCTGGGCTTATTTCCTTGCTGTGGTGGTATTTGCATAACAAAAACTTTGGTTTGCATCTGATCACAGTGCTCTCCAAGCTGGTAGTTCTGCCCCATTTCCCCTCTGAATTCCCCAGTCCTTTTGCAATGGGATGTACTATAGTGTTATAAGTAACTGCTCTGTTTTTCTAGCTGTGTGCCGTCCTTGTGACAGCGTGGAACTCCTTATGGCCATTTGCAGCAGTGACTTTGGTAAGCTGACTAAAAGGGAGTCATTCTGCCTTTGATTTATATTGATTATTTGGGTTTATTTGCTGTTTTTCTTAAAATTGTAGCATGGCTGTGCTCTCTGATCTGGGAAAGAAACTGTAGAAAAGAATCGGAATGGGGGGGCAAAGTGAAACCTAGAAGGGAGAAGCTTTGCTGCCAAGGTCCTCATTTCCTGCCGGCAGAAAGGTTATGAACTAAAGCTGAACTGTGAGTAATGCTCACAGGCTTGCTGCTGCCTCGCAGGTGTAGCCGAGTCACGTGTGCACAGATGTACACTCAGGCTGAACATGTTTGGTGTGGTCATTTTTATTCCCTTTGTCTGTATCTATTTTTATCCTAGTTATGAATATGCCCTCTCCCTCCCCTCACAGTTTGCACACTCCCCAGTTGTTTTGTGTTTGTTGTTTTTTTTTTTTTTCCTGTAGAGGCAGTGAGTTGTTTGCAACTTAGCTAAAGATTTCATATGATTTAAACTTTCCTTCAGTGACATCCTGGTTAGGTTTCATCCCTTATAAGGAAGCAGCACTGTTGTTAGTCCATAAGAAAATAAATAATAAGTAATAGTTATCTGATAATACATTAAAATATTTTCCCATTTTTCTTAATAATGCAATAGATTTTTTCTTTATATTGTGATTTGGTATTTTTATTCCCATATTTTTCTACATGCACATTTGTACCTCTGATTAGCTCAAATAGCTAAAGCTGTAGAGCTGCCTCTCCCCATAGCCACAATTCCATTGCTGTAAAGGTACCTACATAAAGAAATAAAACTACCAACTCCATATTCAACATTTAACAACCCCACCAAATCACTGCTTTCGTACCAGGGCTCGCCATATTTCAGGGCTGATAAAATCAGACACCAGCATCACGGTGCAAATACAAAACCAGTACAGAGCATGCTTCCTTAAGAGTGCTCCACAGCTGAGAATTTTTATTCTTCTTCTAAATTAACTGGTGCCATCCAGCCCGATGTTTGTCCCGGAGGAAGGTGCTGGTTCCCGAGCGGGCGCTGTCCCCACCAGAGACTGACAGATGTGGGGGCCCAGGCACGCAAAGGGGGCACTCACACACAGCAGCAACAGACCAGAAGAAACAGCCCTTTGAACTGACTCTATTTATGGCCTGACTTCCTTGTCCTGCCTCACAAATGGCTATCATCAGCTTTTTTGATTAAATAGCTGCTAATGAAAGTGTAAATGACACTAGGAGTGAATAGGGGCTTTATGGTTATCCTTAGCACAGGGGTCTGCAGTCACTGTGCCCCAAGCAGTGCAGGAGCAACCTGGAGCACCAGGAACAAGTGCATTATAGCTTGTCAATAGACTTGACTGCAGCTGATAAAAAATGATCACACAAAGAGGGATACAGAGAGCAGAGACATCTGTTACACAAAATTCTAGATTCCCTTGGAAATCTAAATAAATGAGGAAGTTCTTGAAAACTTCTGAGGTAAGGTTTTTCTGCATGTTGGGTTGTTTAGTTTTCTGTACAAGAGTGAAGGAGTTTTGTGGCAGGAGGTTGTGGTTTTGTGGTTGTGTGACCTCTCATTTGCTGAAGAGCTCTTTCTCAAATGGTGAATGTTTCTGAGCCTTCTATGGATGTGGGACTGAAATTAACTTAATTAGTGGAAGAATAGTTGATTGCTGTGAAAAATGGGGGCGGTGATAATGATAAAGGTGGCTTCAGGACAACAAACACCTGTCAGATGGGATGCTTCATTCTCCATATGATGGTTGCAAAGAATGCTTTCAAACAGAGACAATGGCTTCTAATGTGTTCCTTCCAGCTAGGATCCTTCTGGGAGAAGAAGGTACATGTATGCAAAGTCATTTTTAAATAAGGCTTCAAACACAGTCACTTTAGGAGTTCTGAGTGTTCATCATCTCCCAAAGTGTCTTTTGGTGGGTGGATGACACTGTATTTTGAGAGGGAAAAAAACCACTAAACCTTTACATAAAAAACATTTAACAACCTATCATTTTTTCTGACCAAATCACGTTCTGATTCTTCTTGTATCAACCTCTGTCAATGCTGTGAAAGGAAAAGCTTGAGTCCCCTGGAGTCAGGAAGGAGGCGTCTGTGATAGTCATTATCTTGGAACACAGACTGAAAAAAATTAATCCCTGAGCTGACCTCTTGTCATGTGCTTTTTTATCCTCCACTACTTTGCATTATCAACCTTTTTCCTATGGTGTAGATGGTTTGGGTAGTCATTAAAGCACAATTTCAAGGACGTAGCACAGCTTGTGTGGAGATTCCCTGTGCAAAGGATGCTCAGAAATGTGTCCATGTGCAGGTGGTAGGTGTAAAAGCTGCACAGCAAGGCTGCTCTCCAGTTATTTCATTCAGTGAGCTCGTGGTACCTGAGCTGCTCTCCTGCTGCTCCGTAACCACCTCCTGTCTTCTTCACATCCAGTGGTGAAAGGATCGATCTGAAATGTCTCCCACGACTCAGAGAACCACATGTCCCAGGTCGGTGTCAGTGTCCAGAAAGTCTACAGGCAGAAAACCCGGATTTTCCAGCAGGAGGAAGGGAGTGGAGAGTGGCGAGGCCCCATCCAAACCCTTCTGCAGTGTAAGGCGAAGAAGGGAGGGGGAGATTTCCTCTTCACTGGGAATGAACGCTTGGGGGAAGCCTGGCTGGGCTGTGCCCCTCGGTTTAAGGATTTCCTGTTAGTTTACCAGGCTGCCAGAGAAAGGGGAGCCAGCCCTTGTGAGTTTGAGCTCAACTGACATGAGAGACACTGTTGCTGAGAGTTGAAAAATTTCAGCCCAGTCTTTGGATATTGAACCTGGAGCAAAGTTAAAACCAAGGAGTAAAGTTAACAATTCCACCCAAACTGGATGATTTCCTGAAGATAATGGCTCTGTGAGCCCTGTGAACTCTGACTTTTAACTCACATTAATTTCTCTTTCTTCACATTTTCTTTGCCTCACAAAATAACTCTGGATTTTGGAAAGACAGTCTTTTGGGGAAGGTTAGAAAGCAGCCTGTGCTCAGTACTAGAAAAGTCTGTCTAACATCCCTTGCTCTGTGTAAATTTGCTTCTTCTCTAGATATTTTTCTCCCCTCCCCAATCTCTGCTTGATTTTTCTTCCTTTACAGGCAAATGTGAAAATTCTCTCTAACCTGGTAGGAAAAAACTACTCTAAAGTTAAAAAAGCCCTTTCTTTTAAAATGGAATATAGATGCTGTAAAAAGTACATGCTCTTTTCTGACACTGAAAAATATTAAAGAGTTTAATACAAGCACAGACAAAATGCAAGTAAGTCACCTCCTTAAAGTTCTGTTGAACTAATTTAGGATCGAGAATGGCTCATGATGGTATTTTCACCTAAATTATCTGCCTCTTTTCAATTAGCTCTTATTATTTGATTGGTGGCTCCTCCCACCCTCCCTTAGTGCTTTAGCCAGACTCACATAATTGCCTATCGTTTGTGTAAATGGAATTCCTACACTGTAAGAAGATATACAAACGTGTCTACCACCCAGAGCCCAGTAAATTGTGTGAATAAACCCATTATTTCCCATCTAATGGTATCTGATTGCAGCCTGGGCAACACGGGGCTGACCGATGTGAACCCCTGACAGGGCTTGGAGAAAACTGAATGAGAACTCTGACAGGCCACAGTTAACTGACTTTTGGAATGACTCCTCTTTTCCACAGTTCTACTTGGCTGAGCAAGATTCACAAACTGCTATCTTGAACTTTTTTATGGGACAAAATAGCTGCCAATGAAAGTCTAAATGACATGAGCTTTGAATAGGAGTCATGCAATGACCACTCTGTGACACGTTTTTAACTGACATTGATTATTTGAGAAGTAGCAGCCACTTAATTGGGAGGGAATTAGGAAGGGGGGAAGAAGTAGGAGAGAATCAGAGGACTGGGTACAGAAATAGAGTCTGTTAAATACTAACCAAATACAGTTTTACTAAAATAGGGAATGTCTTGATAAAGATTTTTACATATATTCACAGAGAATATGATTTGGACTCAGTTGTTCTTTTTGCTGTGAAAAAGTAACCACAAAGCTAAATCAAGAGGAAATGTCATTAGCAAGGAAGAAAACAAACTTTTTATGAATACGATCATGCTGACTTCCTTGGGGCCTCAGTACCTGCTCAGGCCCCTGGCTGTAGTCAGTCAAGTTTACACAGGCTTAAAATACCTCTTTGTCTGTCTTTGGAAACTGAGGCAAAGCTCTGGCAGACCTAACTGACCTCCTAATCCCAGGGACATCATGGGAAAAGTAGAGACGATGAGGATTTTTCTCCCCCTTAGTTTTTGTAGCACCTGTCCCACTGCTCAAGCAACACTGTGTAAGTCTGCAAACTCTGAAGAGTTTTTTTCCCCAAAACCTTCCTCAACCCAACTCACTTGGAGAATTATAGGTGGAAATGTTTAACTTCTTTCATGGATGCTGTGTTTGGGCTGATTTTTAAATCTGTTGAGGCACCAGAGCAGCTCCCTGCTGGGTTGTTTTCCACTGGCCACATGGGGAGGCAGCAGCTTCCTATTTCACTGGGTGCTATCAGGAATCATCATGTTGCTGCTTCCAGGTGCAACTTAGGTTGGCATGTGCTGGATCTCACCTAAGGCTTTTAAAAGCAATCCCACACTGTATCTTTAATTGTCCATCTTCCTCCAGCTGATGACCATGGTTTTGCTTACCCAAAAAGGTCTCCAGTTTTGTTTACTGGGAAGGATGATTTCCTCATCCTCAGTGAGGGTGCAGCATTAGTGATAATGAGTGTGCAGCCCAGGGGAAGGAGGCAGTTTAGGAGCAGTCCAGAGAACACCACAGCTCTGCCTGCCCCTTCCGCAGCTCTCCCATAACCCAGTGAGTGATGCACTAAAAGAGCTGTCCTTTGTACTGTTGTGTCTTCACTTCTGCCTGCCTCCCTGCTTCGACCCTGAGCAGAGAACAAAACATTCAAAGTTAGGGGTTACTGGGAATATTTATTGAATTCAAACCATCACCATTCCCCAGCCAGCTTCAGGAGTGGTCACAGATGGCAAAAAATCCATGGTGGATGCCCTGCCTGTGTGTGGCTGGCACAGCTACAAACAACACCACACCTCATACAGACAGGGTTGATATATCAGTATAATCAACAGGTTTATAGCTACATAAGCATTTCTTTTTCTAAGTACACTGTTTTACCGATGTCTTTAATTGAAGATTAAGCATTCATTTATTTTCATTCAGCAACTGTTTTTTGATTTACTCTCTCTTGTATATTAAAATGCAAATCAATGCACATCCTCCCAGCATTAACACCAGAATTAGTTCTTTTTCTAGACTAAGTCGCTTTCTTTGTAATACTAAAAAGAGAATTACAATTAAAATAGATACTCCTATATATGTCTTGTTTTAAACCAGTGCAGCTCTGACAGGTACCACCCAAGTAAAAACACTTCAATTGTGTTGAAAAGATTTTTAAAAGATCATTTATCATGCAGTAACTAGTATTTTTCCTAAACACTATAGTATTTTTTATTAGTTATAACAGTTATATCACACTAACCGTCGAATATATGCAAGATACCTGAAGCTAACCAAAACAACGATTCTCAGGAGGCCAGAGACTGATCCTAGTAATGCCAAGGTCACCATTTCCATCCCCACATGAGTCATTTACTTAAGAGCTGGACTCAGTGATCCTTGTGAATCCCTTCCAACTCAGAGTATTCTGTGAATTCCGAATTAACAGAGAACTTCACTCACTCTGTGACTTCTAGTCATTCGTGACACAAGAGAAAGCAAAACACAGGATCAGGGGCCCAGTAGAAGGCAGGGCACCTCACATGTTCCACATGCTTGGTCCTACACCAGTGTCCCATGTCAAGAACCCCACTATCCAATGAGGCAGAATAAAAGCTGCTCTTTACTTTGTTTGGGTGTCCCTCACAACTATGGCCACAGAAGCCCATAGACTCAGAGGGCAGTACTGACACCCCCTTAAAGTCAAGAAGCATGGAACAGAGGATGGGGACTTTCTCCACTGCACAGACTGCTGGAGCACGTTTTTGCCCACAACCAAGGGGACAGAGTACTCCTTCAGCACCCTGCTGAGTGGATCTGCAGCCCGGTGGCACAGCCAAGCAGCAAAAGGATTTCTCAGCGGGAACTGTTCTTACCTTTCACTGCTGAAAAACGGGAAGGGCAGAACCCCCAGTTTGTCACCCATTGTTGGCTTCCAGCAGGACACAGTCTACTTCTGCACCTTTTGCAGCATTCTGCTCAGGCTGAGAGTTTTAGTGCTGACTATGCTTTGGAAAGTGGAGACCCGTCAGAGAGAACTGCTCCAAAGACAGCCATGGCACTTTTAGATCCACCACCAATTCCATATCCTATTCTGACCAAAACATTGGAAGAAACGTGACTTGTGCTATCCTTGACAAAGAACTAAGTGTTTACAAACCAAGTAAAAATAGAGACACCGTTCCTGAATTCCTGAAAGCCTCTCTCCAAAGCACTTTGGCTAATGTGGAATGTAATGACACAGGTTCTTTTAAGCCTTCTAACAATTCCTTGCCAAACTGCCAGCAGTGATTTTGTGTTCTATTTCACCCAGTCCTGTAAGGAGAGTTTTACAAATCAAATACCAGGAAGGCTCTCATGTGAGCTTCCCATGGGCTACAAGAAATAAGAGCTGGCACACTAAGTCCAGAGGCACCAACAAGATAAAGGCCCAATAACTATGAGATCCAAATACCTTGATTGCCTACAGATTGTTTTAAAGAAGTACAGATTTCTCTGTACCTGGTGAGAACTTCTGAAGACATACCACAACCCAAAGAACACCAGGAGAATTAAAAATCCGTCCCAGGAGGAATGGATGTGTATTCTCCTTTGTGCTAATCATCCTCTGTATGTCAAAAGACTCACCCTGTCTGCCCACAGTTTTCATGCAGAGAGGAATCGGCATTTTTCAGGTATTTGCACTGTCTTGAGACTCCTCAAATTGGAGTCCCAAAAACATGCAAGAAATCCAGTTTCTATCACCTTAACAACAAAAGATACACCAGCAGAGAATATCCCACCTCATAAAGAAAAAAAGCCTTATGACAGGAGACCCTGCTTTAAGCTAAAGATACACCAGCAGAGAACATCCCACCTCATAAAGAGGAAAAGCTTTACGACAGGAGATCCTGAGACCAGGAATGCACCCCCTGAACTCCTCAGCACACACACAGAATAATGCCAGCACTGAAGAGCCTTCAGTGTAAAGATGTGAAGCATGTTCTGGGTCAGAAGATGACACAGAATGCTTCATCCCACAATCTTCATCACGGGATGCACACCACTGCTCTGCAGGATGTCTTCCTGACAACTCTGGTGTATTCCCAGTATCTCAGCTTACGTCATTTGTTTCCTGGTGATTTTAATACCGTTTCTTTCCCATCAATTCTAAGTCTCTGCAGTTCCATTCTGATGAGATCTGTCGTATTGGCTTTTATAACTCAGAGCCGTAAGATGTGAACTTAGGGATTCCAACAGCTCTTTCTGTAGCATCTGGTAGAGTCACACACTGAGAACACCTGTATGGACAACAGTCTGTGCACAGGCAAAAAGGCAACAGTAAGATCTCCCTCAAAGCCCGAATTTGTCAAGGAATTCTTCCTGTTTCTTTCTCAAAGGGCTTATTGTTACCTGTGGAACAGATTAATTCTGTTGCTCCTTTACAGGAAATCACAGAAGCCACAGGGGCCACTGAAGACATTTAACAAAGATTTGCATCGTAACTTTGATTTTAGGGCAATCAAGACATTTGCAAACGATTGTAATTTTTTACTATCACCAACATTTTGCTAAATCACTACCTAAAGGCTTTAGCGATTCAGATCAAAGAATTAGCTGATTTCCTAAACTGCTTAAAAGAGATTGTAATTTTTGCATCAAACAATCAATCTTTGAGACAGATTATCTGTGCTGTAAATGAACTATACTGAGATACAAGACCTTACTCTTTCATGTGACAGAGGGAGAGAACAGCATCACTGGAGAACAGCCAGAAGGCTGGGTACAAAGCCTCAGTGAACTGGGCTTTGAATTTGTAGATCAAATTATTCTTCTCCCCCACCGCCATGAAAATGAGAAAGCCCCCCTCACAGTGGAGCAGCACCCCAATCTTGGTAGCCTTTGTGTTGGGCAGGCACTTTTCCACGTCGTTGTGCCAGGATGATATTTTGGAGTTGAGCCACTCGATGCACCAGGACCGGCTGTTCCTGCCCAGGCGGCTCTCGGGGCCCTGCCGTTCCATGCTGCCGTAGCAGACGCCGACGCCGCAGAAGCTGCTCTGCTGCAGCTGCACCTCCCAGTAGTGGATGCCTCTCTTGAAGCACTGGAAGCCCAGCACCTGGCGGTAATCGGTGAAGCGCTGAGGGTGGTACTTGTGACCTGCGAAGGTGTCCGAGATGGACATCCTGGTGTAGTTCTCAGACAGAACCACGGAGTTGTGAGCGGTGTTGTAATCCAGCGTGATGTTGGCAGCATCTGCAATGACATGAATCACTTGAAGGTACTGAAGGACAAAGCACCTTTATTTATCCTGTCCCGCCTCAGCACTCGTTGCCATGTTTATCTGCCAGCCCTGCTCTCCTCCTCAGTGCAGCCAGTTCTTAGGGCCACAATAAAAGCTGCTGGGTCCAACTGCAGCTCTACGTTACACAACAGGCAGATGGAGGGTGAGTTTTCTTCCTTCCTGCAGCCCCACAGGATCCCTTTATCCCCCAGATACACCCTGGCAAAAGAAGGTGAATGCTGATCTGGCAGCAAAGGGTATGCCATGTTGTATAGCATCTTAACAAGCCATCAGGGGCTCACATAAAAGCCTGCATTTCATTTAAAAAGCATCTGGTGCACTACACTGCGTTTCTAGGCTACCCTAACACTTTTTTTTTGGGGAAATCAAAGTCATTACTTTAAAAACTTCATTTGTCTTCATAAAGATACATAGATGCTGAAGATTAATTTGATTCATCTAGCAAAAGAACCACTTAGAAACCTCCTGCTCCCTTTTTCTCCAGGATTTTCCTTAATTTGTAACAACCTATTAAGCTAGCTAAACCCCTTCAGAAGTATTTTTCTCAGGTAACTACAAGAGGACACATAACACTAATACTACAAGAACAAAGTTCATCTTTAAGGAGTGTAATGTTGGGTGTCTTACACTGCAAGAGCTCCTCTCTGGGTTTCTTCAGGAAGCTGTCAAGGAGCTCTTTAGCAGCAGCAGTTGTGGTGGCTGGTGCTGGGGTTGGTGCTGTGTCAACAGAAGAAAAGAGAGTTTGGCCAGTTGGGAAGAGACCTCAGATGTTTAACACCCCATCACAGACACACTCAGGCTGGGGCTGATCTAGTTTAGCCTCCTGCTCCATGCAGGATTAACTTCAACAGTAGCTCAGGCTGTTCACTGTCACATCAAGTTTTGAAAATCCCACTCTCAGACACCTTCTCTCAGTGTTTGACTGCTCTTACAGTGGCCAGCAAGAGCTGAACTTTTGCTCAGTACAGTAACACTAATGACCATCTTATAATTTTAAGAGCAATCAAGGAAAATTAGAATAAGCATGATAAAAGTTTGGACTCACCAACTTTAGATGCTTTCTTTTTCTCTTCTAGAGGGGGGGAAAGAAAAAAAGTAAACTATGAGTTCTACTGGGAGGCAAAAGCCATTGTTAGACTATGTCAGCTGTAATGCCTTCACCATGGCTCTTCTGAAACTGCAACAGTAAAGAGCTGACAGTCCAGCAGGCTAAAGCCATGAACAAATGTTGCACCAGCCCTCGTTAGAGAGTAGGAATGAGCCGAGACACAGACTTGTTTATCACAGCAGGAAAAGGGTCCTGGTTTACTCCTCTTTACAGCTCAGCCATCCTGACTCCAGCCATTCACTGGCTCTGGCTGCAGCAAGCTCCTGCTGTAGGTTTCCCCTACAGCCTCGGACTGCTGATGATTTCCTGCTAAACTCTGACTGCACGTATCAGTCTGCAGATTCTGTGTAGAGGCTTTTACCTAGCCAGACTGCGACTGCAGGTTCCAACAACAGGCTCACCTGCGGACCCAGACTGAGCTCACAGCAGTGATTCTCTCTCTCCTCAGGACCCTCCTCCTTCACAATCCTCCCATCACCCACTAACCCTCCCTTTTATCACACTTATCTTTACTGGAGTAGCAGTGACTCATCAGGGGTGAGGCTGTGTTGGGTAATTACACAGCTGTTAGTTATCAGAGACAAGGTCACCTGTATTCCCTTCTCCTACATACAACAAATACTCTCCTGCTGGAAAGCTGCACAGCAAGCACAACCTTCCATTTGCTTCCTATTTATAGGGTCCTAAGCCTGGAAGCAGCTTGATCTCCCCTCCAGGAGCAGAGTGTTCAGGCATGTAGAATACTCCTGTTCCCATGAGGAACACTAGCTATTCCTTTCCTTTTTACAACAGAGTTTTTAGTGCAGCAACAGGAGCTGCAGCTCCATTCCAGTCCTGCTTCCCCAGCACACCCCCCTGACTGCTCCACACCCAGCACTTGGACCATCTGCCAAGGGCTCCCTGGAAGTAACTGAAGTTGTTTCTTAACACCTGCATTTACTTCAAAAAGAAAACATAGAAGATCATCCACACAGGCTACGGTGCCCATTAATTCTGGTATCTGGACAAGACAGTACTGAAAGGCCCCAGTATAACCTGCCACAAAGACCATCACCCCAGCCCTAGACTGGAGGCAGCAAAATGTTTGAGTAAGGCTCCTTTAATCACCACTTACTGGTATCTGACTCCACCTGCGAAGGGTTTTGAGGCTGGGAAACGGTTTTCTCTTTGTGGGTCTGGTCTGTGAGGAAGAAAAAGAACATGAACAGATCCTAAGTCGAACTCAGTACACACAAATCTAACAAACAAACCAAAAGGTGTTTGGCACAAATGAAAAAAAACCTGCAAGAAGCAGAGCGTGGGGAGGCTCCGCTGTGCTTTACAGCCCGCACTGACACCACTACAGGCTGATGCACCCGTCGCAGTTCACCTGTCCCGCTCACAAGGCATCCATCTCCAAATATTCCAAAGCACCCTCCTTTCCTGTGCCAGAGTGCTCACTGCAGGTCATCACTGCATCACCACCACAGCAAACAGCTCTCGGGTAACTGCTCCACCTCTTACTTGTAAAGCCATGGTTAGGACAGGATGATGTTCTGTAGTACTCACGTGGTCCATGAGGCTTTTTTCCAGCAGCAGGTTTGTTTGGATGAGTTGCTGGAGGCGCCTTAGTTTTCACAGGTTTGGCTGCAATGGTGATAATTTACATTATGGTTTGTATGGCCAGGAACAGTCATGCATTAGTGAGAACATTTTTCCATCTTATTTTTCAGTTATGCAAACAGAACTGAAATTATATTTGGCAGAGATGGGAAGTGCATGCCCATGCCCCAGTCCAAAAGATAATTTGGCTTAACCTGGATAATTTGGCTTTGCTCCACCACACTTAGACAATCAGCACCTTTACAGCTGGGTAAGCGGACTCCTGCCACTCTAAAGCCTTCAAATCGCCTCTCCTAACCACACCCAACCCTGCTACATAGTAACACCATAAATTGCTCTATGGAAGAAAGGCTGAGCTTTGCCAGAAGGGTGTATTACCACGAGACTCATCAGCTTACCAGGTATAGATAACAGTGAAGAAACATTGCCACATTTTGTCTCCCAATTTAGCCGAGACTGTAATGTTTGTGTGTGGAAATGGAGCACTGCAGAAATTGGAAGACACAATTTATTTTAACCAACTGTATTTGTTGCACTTTTTTTAAAAATTATGTTTGGATGGGAGAGGAATCTCACTTCAGCTCAAAGCAAAAGTAGAAAATGCCAATTTCCCCAGTGATACGATACCTTCTTCTTTTTTCTCCCTACTCTGATTCACTGTAACTTTCACTACATCTTTGAGCGAAATGGCAGACTGGTAAGTGGAATGCAACAGATTTTGGTCCATTTCAACTACAGGAACAAAAGCCTCTTTTGTTGATGTTTGTTGCAGTGCTGCTGCTCTCTGAAATGACAAATAAGAGACCACCTTATGTAGCACACGGAGAAAAATACAACCAACTTACTTTAAATGGGGTGGAGTTTGTGCATTCATCTCAAATTCAAGGGAACAAAGGGTACAGTCAGACACAGCTCATGGCAGAATTCCAGCAGCAGCTCAGACACCTTATTTCCCATTGGAACCTGAACCAATGACCGAACAGGTCACAGCACAGAGCTGCCACACCTCCCGGAGGTGACTCCTGCCCAGTGACCCCTCTCCTTGTGGCAGAGGCAGTGGCTGAACTCGGGGAGTTATCAGACACCCCTTCAGCATTCTTTCACTGGTATTTGTGTACTTTCTAGTACATCCTTTGATAGCAGGTTCTTGCACACCACTGCCATTTCCATTTGACTGGAAGTCTCTGGAGAGCACAATGAGAGCAAGTTTTTGTTATTCTGCATTCTAGAATGAAGAATTGGATTCACATTTAAATGATACATTACCTTCAAAAACAGAACGTCATCACTTTCAGTCAGTGACATCTCAATCTGATCTTTGAGAGACTGAATTTCATTCTTCTTATTTCCCAGAACACTGTAAATATAATCAAACTTATTCCAAACTCTCTTTTCATCCTCTGCAATTGCTTTCATGATCTCGTCTTCTTTTGCTTCAATTACAGCTTTAATTTCTGAAAACTCATTTCTGATCAATTCCTTCTTTCTTGAAGCTGTCTCCTGGAGCAGACAAGAGCAGATAGGCACTGGTTTCAAAAGAACAGTTTGTAAACAAAATACTCTCAGTGCTACTGCACTAAAGCCTCTGAGGAACACGTGGGCTTCTCTTCCTTGAAACAAGCAAGAGAAGAGCTGTAGATTTCTCTGTGGTTTGGAAAGAAAACTCCTTCATTCACAAGGAAGGGAGCCCATTCTCAGTGTCACCCTCACATGAGGGTGTAAAACCTTGCACAGTGCCTGGTTTACTCCCATCTCCTACAGAGCTGCCTGGCCCTGCCAAAATTCCCTTTTCTGTTCCTTCCTAGTAACACCTTTTCCTGCCAATGCAGGCTCAGTACTACAGCCGTTGTCACAAGGGTACAATCACCAACACCATGCAGTGGCCAGCGGGTGCCAGGCAACCTGTGAGCACTCTGAACAGCTACTTACAGCAGTTTGGTTCTGTTTTGTTTTCACCATGCTCATTGCCCGGGCAGTTCTTTCACCCTGGTTATGCAGCTCCACGAGTTTTTTCTTCAGCGCCGACTGCAAAAGGAGAGACCAGAAAGTATTTCAGAGAGGCAGCTGTCATTTCTGCTCTCAGTTTTAAATACTCTTGTAAGCCTTTAGTACTCCCAGCTTAAAACCTATCTCCCCTTGAACCTTAGAGGGTATAAAAGTACTGTCCTGCACACGTGTGGCTTGTGGCACCCACGCACTCCCCACCTCTCCCAGGAGCAAGATGCCATTGCTGACACACTCTTCACAAAGGACCCGGTGCTTTCATCAGCACAACAGTTCTCATGCTGAGAGTAAATGTAACATTAGCTCTCAGGTTGGACTTTGGGCACAAAGTTGATGCTACTGTTCACTCCTCTCCTTTTGAGAATTTTCTCGTTCAGATGTGATTTACCTGTTCCTTTAGTTCAAGATTCTGCTAAGCTCAACAAGAGCTAAGTTCTGCAGCTAAGCTGTGTACACACTCACTGAACAGATGGGATTTTGGCCACCTAAACTTTTTCAACATACTTTACTCATCCATATTGATTTCCAGCTGTGCTGGAAAATATAAAGGCCAGGTTTCCTTCCCTTCTGCTCTGTGAACCTCTTTCTGGCTTTCATCTACATACTTGAGATCTCCCTACAACACCTTTAAAATTCTTTTTCTTAAAACATCTGCAGAGGAACGTTGGCCCCTCAGGCTGTGACAAGCCCTGGCAGGGAGCAGAGCAGCAGAGGAAGGCTCAGAGTTCCGGGTGATGCCACAGAGCGTCTCTGGGAGGCCTCACTGGTGAGCCCAGCTCAGGAGCTGGGAATCAACTGCCTGACAGCGCCTTCTCAGACCCCTGCTCTTGAGCAACATCTTGGAGAGAGGAGGAAAACGCAAGGAATGACTCTGAGGACGTGCCGGAGCACATGTTGGAGGGCAGATAAGAGTTTATCAGCGCCAGACACGAGATTTACAGTCGATGTCTTGCTCTGGTCTCCACTCCGCACTTCAGAGAGGCTCCCCGGGCACCGAGGGAGCCAAGGGGCGCTCCAGGGTGCCCTTGGGAAGGTGTTCCAGCCCCGGGGACCACCGGCCAACCCCGCCCAGCCCCGGCGGCTCACCTGGGCAGCGGCTTTTGCCTGCTCCAAGGGACCGGTGGGGCACAGCTTGTGCCCGAGCAGGCAGAGGGAGCAGATGCAGACGCCGTGCTTGCTGCAGAAGAACTCGAAGAGCCTGTTGTGCTGGGGGCACTTGCGCAGCTGCAGGTCGCGCAGGGGCGGGCAGAGCTGGTGGTCGCGGAAAGCGGGGCTGTCGCGGTGCGGCCGCAGGTGCTCGGCGCAGAAGGACGCGGTGCAGGTCAGGCAGGTCTGCACGGCCGGCGCCTCCCGGCAGCTGTCGCAGGGTACGGGGGGCTCCCCCGCCCAGCACCCCCGCGCCTCCCCATCCTCATCCTCATTTTCCTCTTCCTCGCCCTTGGCCCCGGCGCGGCCCTGGAGCTGCTCCACCACCCGGCACAGCACCGTGTTCTTCTGCAGCTGCGGGCGGCCCGCGAAGGTGGCCCGGCACTGCGGGCAGCTGAAGCCCCCCGAGAGGCCGGCCCAGCTGAGCTCCAGGCAGGAGGCGCAGAAGTTGTGCCCGCAAGGCACCGTCACGGGGCTGCTGAAGAGGCAGAGGCAGATGGAGCAGGTGAGCTCCTCCTCCAGCCCCGACAGGCCCGGCTCCGACTCCAGCGCCGCCATCGCCCCGTCCGCAGCTGCCCCGAGAGTCAGAAACGAAAATTGGCTCGGAGAATCGAAAGTAAAGCCAAGGCTTTCCGGAAAACTACGTGTACCATCCCCGCCCCGACGGGAGGGGCGGCAGCCGGGGCCGGACCCTGCGGCGCCCGCCCATGTCGGGGGCCGGACAGCCCCGGGCTGCTGCGGGTCTNTAACCTGGCTGCTGGAGATCCTCCGGACTCACGGGACGGTTTGGAAAACACCTGTTTGCAACAACTGATGTCAGTGCAATGTTCTTAAAGCACACCGGTTACTGCACTGTGATTGTGGAAAAACCCTCTCAACAGAAGATACTTCCTCAAATTTATTTTTCTCGGTCTAACTGTTCAATAATCACTGTTTCTAACAGAACCATTGGTTCTGAATGGCAACATAGCACGTACTCCTCTCTTCGCTAACTTGACCCCAAATTCTTCCAGTGGTCTCTTCCTCCTCCCTCTTCTGCCCTGTCTGCTGCTGTCCCCAGGGACTTCCTTGGGGCCCTCAATATTTCTCCACCTATGCTGGCAGCAGGTCCGTGACCCCCCAATAATTTATACAGAGCCTGATGGGCTGCAGCAGAAGGAGCTGTGTGCTCTCACCTCCTGTCCAGTGGGCAAAGAACACCTTGTGTGGAGAACTGCTCAGGTTCTCTTTCATTCCAAAGTATTAGCAGGCAATCTTGTTGGCATTAGACCCCTCCAAGAATATCCAGAAATTACACAGAATCACTGAATTAACTAGGTTGGAAAAGACCTTTAAGATCATCTAGTCCAGCCTCTGATTTAACCTCACACCTCCTCTTCAACTAATCCATGTCACTGAGTGCCATGTCCAGTCCTTTTTTTAAACACCTCCAGGGATGTTGACTCCACCACCTCCCTGGGTAGACGATGCCAGTGCCCAGCCACTCTTTCAGTGAAGAATTTCTTCCTAACATCTAACCTAAACTTGCTTTGGTGCAGCTTAGGACTGTGTCCTTCATTCTGTCAGTTGTTGTCTGAGGCCTCACCAGTGCCAAGCACAGGGGGAGGGGTGACCTCCCTGCCCTGCTGGTCACACTGTTCCTGATACAGGCCAGGATGCCATTGCCTTTTTGGCCACCGGGGCACACTGCTGGCTCATGTTCATGCTCATTGTGTAAAGCACTCAAAAGAATCAATGGTGGGTGGTCTGTTAAAATTGAAATCAGCTCCTAGCCAGTTCTTTTGGAATGTTAAGTTAAACCTGGGGAATCATTGTAAAGCTATGTTGCACAGATAACGTGAACTTGTACCTACATCAGTTATCCCTTTAGCCTTGTAATATTCCTTCAGGATAAGCTGCAGAGTTGTGTGTCACGGGGCTCTGAGTAGCTGCTCAGCAACAGATATAGGTGCAGAAAGGACAATGGAGGCATTTGGAGGGCTGTGACAGGAGCAAAAGTTCAGGGATCAGCTCTGTCATATGCTGGAGGGTGGAGGAGTTTGTAGGAGATGGGCACGGTGCCACAGGTTTACAGTGTGGTTGGGATGAAATCAGGACTTTGTAACTGCTGTCAGAGGAAATGCAAACACCTGACAGGGGATGGCTGACAGTGACTGCAAAGGAACATTCTTAGAGCTGTGCTGTGCATGGGTTGGGACCAAAGAGCTGCTCCTAATGTTTGCCTTTTTTTTTTTTTTTGCCATAGGTGAATAAACAGCCTGGGCTTATCTGGACTAAGCCTGTCATCTTTCAAATGCTCAGCACCTTCACCGTATTTTCTGTGGCACTCGTGGTATCAACTGATACAGGCAAAGGTATGCAAATAAAAAGGGTAAATATACACCCTCACAATTGTAGCTTTTGCTTCTGGAGCATACCACAGGATGTTTAGAGCTCAGATGAGCAATTTAAGTTCCCCATTGTCAAAGAGGGTTTGAAATTCTTGTAGGGAGGAAGCCCAACCACTCCTGTTGTCTAAGAGACAAAGTTTTAACGTAAGAAATTACTGCTACTATTTAAATAGCTACTGAAGTTACTACTTTCTTTTGCTCGCAAATACTTGAGAACTAGCTGTGATTCTGAACTAAATCCAACCCTTTGCCCAGACACTGCACATTCAAAGGGCCCCGCAGAGCCCAAGCAGGGCTTCAGAAGCACAGTGGGATTAATTGTACCTCGCATTCCTGCCCCCAGCAAAGGGGCTGCCCAGAGACAGGAAAGCCCCAGGGACAGAAAGGCAGCAGTGAGGGTTTGTTCAGCATTTCACCACCTCCTTGTGGAATTCACGTGCACGTTGTCCCATCCCAGATTCCTCAGAGCAGGAGGTGGCTGAGACAGGGAGGGCTCTCAGCAGCTCCCTCCTGGCTACCTGCTCTTGGTCTGATTTGAACTGAGCAGTGAAGCAGTAACTGCATGCAAACTTGGTAACAATGGGCAAATAAAACTCAAGATTTTACCTTCAAAACACCCTCTCTCAGGGTATGTTTGTTTTCCAGCATCACTTGTTTGGCACAGCCAGAGTGACTCTGCATCCATTTAATTCGTGCCCAAAATGCACAGTAGGCAATGGAACAAGAGGCGCAATGAAACACTTGCGTTTAGCTTTTGCAACTTCCTAAAAATTAACAAGTAATGATTTCCCTTAGAAAAACAATCTTTCCATTAATCCCCACTGTCTGAGCATAACTGTGCTCGTGTCTGACATCTTCTTTTCATCCAGTTTGCAAGAACAGCCACATGACTCTAACTGAACTTTTCTCTACAAAACCCAAATCCTAGCATGAAATAATGGCATCTGAACAGAACCACAATGCATAAATTCATTTTACCTTTATAAAAATGATTCCTTCATAAATAAGACATTTTAATAGGGCTGATGCAAAAATGCACAGTACTTTAATGAATTCATGCACTAGGTCAGAGTACATGACAGGTAAACCATAATGTACAAATTTTCAGGTGTTTGTATCTAGGGTTTGGTTTTTTCCATGTCTTCTCTGTAGGAGTCCACTACCTAGGACAAGGATTATCTGAAAGTGTAAGACTTGCCAAGGCTCCAGGGGTACAAGACGCCCTCTCAATGCCAATCATTATTAGAGCTGTCAGTGCAGTGCCTTGCCAGCACCTGGTGACTCATTCTGCTGCTGGAAAGGGGAGAAGAAAGGCAGCACAGAAACTTCAGCACGTACAGGGCAAGAGGGTTTGCTCTAAAACAAACAAAGGCTTTCATAGCCTACACAGATTAACACAGTGGGACACAATTCTGCCAGAGGTTCATGTTAAATTCCACTGGGGACCTCCACTGGTTCTAAGCAAAGCTGACAGTTACCAGTGCTATTTATCTGCCTTAAAATTACAGAAGCTCAAAATTCACAAGCTTTTCTGGACTTGTTCAGGTGAACTCTTTAAGTAACTGCAAAGTCACAACATATGTATGCTTGGCAGCAGCAGACGGCAAGTTCTGCACATCAACAATACTTATAATTATTTTTTAAATGAAAGTAACCTCTGGCAGTTATACAGCTCTAGACAAACCCAGACATTTAAATAGTTACTCACAGTACAAGGTTGTGTTTTATCTTTTAATCAAACCATTCCAGATCTGCAGCTTGCTGCAGTAGGATATAAATATTCAAACCCAACAGATCTATATTAAACTTCCTATAATAAACAAAGTTTTCATGTATTACATAAAAACATAGCCTAAGGGAAAAAAGTGTTTTTCTTTTGGCCTACTTATTTTTAAGACAGTAATATCCACCAGTGCACGTGCCACCCTCAGAATGAGAATGCAGCATTTCACAGAACAAATCTGTACAATTGTTCACATTTTTTCACATCCTTGATGTTCCGTTTTCAACACTGGATCCGTTAACTGGAGGCTCCACAATCAGTCTTGGCTCTATCAGCGCATCCCAGCTTTCAATTATCTGAAAACAAACCACAGGCAGCACTTAGGTGCCAGCAACACCAGCAGATGCAATTTCTGTGCTGTTACGCTTTTGCCTAGACCTGAACAACAGCACCACTGAGATCACTGAGATAACCAAGATCACGGCTCCTCCTGTGAGTCGATCCTATTGATGAACCTCCACCTGCCTGATGTCCCGGGTAAGGAAAGGTGCAGGTAAGAACAAGTGATGAAATGAAAAAATGCTAAGAAAGGATCTCTATGAGACACAATGTTGTTTATTAGCCAAAACAAGGAAGTTTGATGAGTGGCTGTGACCCCAGTTAATTGAGTAACATGGAAGAACTGATTATTATGACGTAAATATGCACATTCTTGCCAGAAAGCAACAATTACTTTTGCTTCCACTGATTGAAATGAGATGCACAATTACAAAGGGAGGGTCCCTGAGGTGACCAGAGGCAGGCAGCAGGGCAGGTGCCAGCTCTGCAGAGCTGGTGGCAGGACTCACAGCAGGCCCACGTACCTTGGTGTCCTGAGGCACCGCGTACTCGATCAGCTCCTCCCCGTCTGCACCCTGGTACACCAGGTCGAACTTCCCTGGCTCCTTGGCAACTGGAAAACCAAACAACCACCTCAACGAGCGACAAACCAAAGAAACTTTAAATGTTTACCACAAAAGCTGATCAAAACCAACTTGGCTTTGGCGTTTGTTTTGGGTTTATTTTTTTGTGCTCAGTGTCTGGGTTCATAATTTTAACAAAAAATCTTGAGGTAAAACTGAATACTACACACCAAAATTAAGGTAATTATCTGACTACTCACATGATAAAGTCAACAATAATGTTGCTGAAATTTGAGAAAAACGTGCATAAGACAATTCATTTAATTCTGGCTTAAATGGCAACTAGAGGATACACAGTTTGAGAAACATTCATCATTTCAGGTCTCAGGAATTGCACCCTATCATTGCAGGGACTCACTTCCACACTCACTTAAGACATACCATTATGACCTCACACTTTCTCTGTAGTTCCATAAAATAATTTCTTTCAGAAAATGATACCACAGTAGAGGTGAGTTACTGACCACTCAAACTGAGTGAAAAAAATTATTTTGTAATACCCATGACCATGTTTCAGTTCAACAAGTAAGGGTTAGAACTTCTCAATTTAAATAGACTTTGTGGGAAGGAAATGAGGAGGAGAGGGGTCTGTTGAGAATAAACCCAAGGAAATTTGGAATACTCTTGAAAGACAAAGTGTTCCTTGGACTTCTGGTTTTCCAGGTGACAGCACATGACAACAAGCCCTTGGTGTCCCCAGGTACGTACATCGTTGTCCTGCTGATGTTGAAAGGATCTCAAGTTCAATCTGCTTTCTTTCAGCATTCCAACTGATTATTTTTGCCTCCTTCACAAAACAACAAGAATCAGGTAAGACACACTTCAGCAGTGGATAACTATTCCATATTTACAACCAGTAGGCTACTTAATTGCTGCCAGAGGAAATAAGTATATTTGGCTATCAGATTTTCCAGTCTCCATGTATAAAATCTGCAAAGAATTAATGCTCAGCAATCTGTAACTACTGGCATCAATACACCAGTGTTACTCATTGTCACCAACTTTGCAGTTTAAATCAGTACTTACCCAGAAACCAAGTTATCTGAAGTAGCAACAAAACTTTACTTGCACCAGTTTTAAGAACTTGCCCTGACTTCAAATAACAGTAGACTCAAACACAGCTACATTTCTCTACTTGAGGGTCTGCATTTTTTGTCACCTCTAAAATATTAATGATTATTAATAATCCTTGTAGTTGGTGGTTTGTTTGTTGTTGTTGTTGTTGTTTTGCTTTTTTTAATAACAGCTACATCATTCAAATTTGCAAGTAGTTTTGGCTTCTAGAGTTTTGATTTTTACTGCTGCACCAGGAATAGGCTGTGGATTCAACTGCATGCAAGGAAAAACACAACATCA
Source organism: Donacobius atricapilla (assembly GCA_013397315.1). NCBI lineage: Eukaryota > Metazoa > Chordata > Aves > Passeriformes > Mimidae > Donacobius > Donacobius atricapilla. The sequence goes on along the minus strand of WBMY01015366.1, from coordinate 411,222 downwards.
AAATATCTAAGCCATACCTCACCTATCATAGTTCTGTGAGTGAATGAAGGGAGGAAAGAAAACCAGTACCTTATAGTCTGAAACTTCAGGACTGTAATTTTCAGTTAGTTCCAGACGCTGTTGAAAGAAATACAAAGAACAAACTGTAACCTTTCCCAAACTTCGATGATTCCACCTACATCCAGACACAGTTTTTTCAGCAAGAGGAAAGTGCAAGAGCCAAGTCTCCTACTCCTGGAACACAATGCCAATCATGGTCCCAGGTAGACTTCCAGGACTTGCTGCTCCAAAGGATTTACGTTCAGGTCAGGCTCTGTGAGCAGATCAGGGAGATGGATCCCCATCTCCTCAACTGCAGGGATTTCATTTACTTTCTTCTTTTGCAGTGGAGTGTAATTATTTGTACGGTAAGACTTGCAATACCATTTACATGGAAAATCACATTGAAATGACAGCAGAGACAGCATTTCTTATGTTATACAAATACAGAAAGTCTAAAGAAATGCACTTAACTTCTGGACGTGCTCCAAGCATTTGTAAAAATCAAAGCCAGGCTCTTCAGCAAGTGAATTTCTTAGAGAACCTATTGGGTCAGGAACTTAAGAGTGGACGAAATGAAGCAATTTTAACCTATTAACATTCAGTATTTCCAGAGTTCTTTACCTTGAAGGCAATTCTTTCTCCTACTTGGGGTGGAGCAGCTAGAAGAGGTAACACACTATAGTCTCTTTTGGGAATCTCCACCGGATTCTGTGAAACAAAGAGTAACCCACCAATTTAATTACTGTATCAGTGAAAACAGAAGACAATGTTCATGCTGTATGGATGGCAAGAAGCTCTGAGAAGAGCAAGGTACATGCTTTGTTTTTATATATATAATACAATCACTTTATTGTTGCTTCACAAACATGTTCTCAGGCTGGCAAATGGAATTACAGTAAATAAAAGTTAAGATCAGCCTTTATCCCACTAATCTATTTCTGCTGTTATGAATTACTCTCATCCTATAGGTTCTTTGTGCAGTTCAAGCTGCCAGAGAAAAGGTGACCTCTGCCTGTGTCAGTCACTCACCTGGACAAGGACAGAAGCGTTTGTCGCAGCTTCATTTAACTGCCTCTGTTTCTGGCCTTCACTGCTGTAGTTATAGAAGAAGCCAGGGTTTGCTCCTCTCCCATGGCCCCTCATCATCCCACGAAACCCACGGCCCCTAGGTCCTCTCCAGAAGTTATCCTCTCCCGTTCCATGCCCCCTTCCACGGCCTGGGCTGGCAAACAGTCCTTGGACACTGGCTGGCAACTGTTTCGTGCAGTTCCTTACTATGGAATTACCCAGTCCAGCACCTGCTGCAGACTTTTTAATCACAAGTGTGTCCGAATCTGAACTATCAGAGTCTGAAGAAGAGCTCTTTGCTCTGGGAGCCTTGGTGCTGGCTTTTACAGCCACCACATGGTTTGGCACCGATTTTTCCTTTGCAGTGCTGTCTTGTGCTGGTGTCACCTTCTCATCCTCTGTACTTGAGTCAGAATCTGAACTAGAAGACTGTGGTTTTTTAGCATTTTTACTAATTGCAGTCTTAGTCTTTTCACTGTTAGTCTTTACAGTCACTTTATTAGCTTTCACATCAGAGTCTGAAGCAGCTTGGTATTTGTCTTTGGGAAGTGTCACCACTACAGGTTTATGGGAAGATTTATTTTCCTTTACATTTAATTCACTGCTGTCACTGTCAGACGATGTGCTGGAGGAATCTGAAGCTCCCGCCCTCCTTTTCCTGGACTCTGTTGTGATCTTTTTGGTGCTATTTTTACCAGAATTTAGAGAAAAGCTCTCATTTGCCTGTTCTAAAGCCATCTTTGCTGCAGCAACTTCTGTCTGCTTTTCATCCTTCTTTTTTGTTGCCAACTGCTTCTCCCTCTCTGTTTTTTTCATCTTTTTAGAATGGGAAGTAAAGCTCTCTTCCTTACCTTCTGCGAGTCTATTTCTTCCCTTAACTTCTTCCTTTCTTTTTCTTTTAGTGTACCTTTTCTGAGAGTCCCAAGTATCTACAGAGGTCTCTTCCCTACAAGAGGAATACTCAAGGTTATGCTTCTCCTTTTTCTTTTTCCTTTTATGCTTGCCTTCATTCCTAGAGAATTCTTCCTCATCCTGCTTGTGTCTCTGTCTTTTTTTGTCTTCTTTTGTTGTGTAAATAAAGCCATCATCTATCTCTTCATAATCATCTGCAACTATCTCTTCCAATTTTACTCTGTTAAAAAAAACAAACCAAAAAAAAACCCCATCAAAAGCCACTGTTTAACATAGTGAATACTTTTCCCTACATGTGAGCAGCTCAGGCAAGTTCCCCTAGAGTGAAGGTGCTCCAGCTCTTCCCACGACAGTCCGCAACCCTCCCCTGCAGGCACAGGCTCCCCTTCCATCATCGGGAACATTCCCAACCGCTTGGCTCGGCTCCCTCCATCCCTTTTGGACATATTGGGATGTCTCATGTGCTGGGAATCAGCGCCCCTGGACTCCACCGCCCGGGGAAGGAAGAGTTCAGTGCCCCGGGAAGCCCCATCCCTGTCCCACCAAGCCCACATGGGGATTCACAGAATCCCAGAATGGGTCAGGCTGGAAGGGACCCCAGTGGGGTCATCTGGTCCCACCTCCCTGCCTAAGCAGAGTAATCCCAGAGCACAGGGTTGTGTCCAGAGGGCTCTGGAATATCCCCCGTGAGGGAAACTCCACATCCTCTCTGGACAATCTGTCCCAGCCTGCGGTCCCTGCACAGGGCAGACGCTCTTCCTCATGGTCAGGCGGAACTTCCTGGGCATCAGTTCCTGCCCGCTGCCTCGCACCCGTGGGTGGGCACCACCGGGCAGAACCCGGCCCGGCCTCTTGGCCCCGCCTGTAGATACTGATAGACCCCGATGAGCGGCTGTGTGGGACTGACTCCCGATCCCGCTGTCCCGCTCCCAGGCCTGACCTCGCAGTCCCAGTCCTGCTGTCCTGTGTCCCTATCCCTATCCCTATCCGTATTCCTGTCCTGGTCCGCTCCGCTCCGTACCGCAGCGTGTCGTTGTCCCGCACGAGGCGCGCGCTCTCGGCGGGCGGCAGCAGNCTGGCCCGGCTCCAGCAGCAGCCAGCACAGCGCGCAGCCCGGGCTGGCCGGCGGAGGGTGGTCGAACACCAGCCGCAGCCGCACCGGGCCGCCGCCAGCCNGGAGATGGAGGAGAAGGAGGAGGAAGGGGCGGAGCGAGCGCGAGGGGGCGGGAGCTCAGGGCGGGGCGGGGCCGGTCCCGTGACCGCGGGACCTGCGGGAGCGATGGGGCCGCTCCGGGCTGGGATCGCCCTGTCCGTGCTGCTGCTGGCGGCAGGTAGGGACGGGAAGGGACGGGACGGGACGGGACGGGACGGGACGGGACGGGAGCGGCGCCTCCGGGCGCGGCGCCTCCGGGCACGGCGCCTCCGGGCACGGCGCCCCTGTGTCCCGCTCCCGGGCAGAGCCCGGGCTGAGCCGCAGCGAATTCCGCTTGCCGAAGCGGCGGGAGGGCGGGACGGACGGACGGAGAGGGTAGCGGGAGGCCCGGCAGGAGAAGCAAAGCTTGGCCACCGTGGCTTGGAAAAACCTTATTGCTCGTACTCCAGTGCGCTGTTTCCTTCTGCCCTGATCCCTGAGATAAAGGGATGGAGTGTCAAAGGCCTGTTCCGTGTCCGAGATGGACAGTAGACTGATAGTGTCAGGTGACCAGACTTTACTGACTTGATTGAGTTTAAATTATATTTTGGATTCCTTTAGAAGTGACCCTCTGTCTGCATCTGCTCTCCTTGCGGACTGTGAGGCGATGCGGGCGCCGCAGACACCCAGACCTGAGTACGGGGACGAGCTCCGTTGCTCGGGTCATGGAGCCAATAGCGCCGAGGCTGCGGGTTCGATCCCCGTACTAAACCCTTCACGAAACGGTTGGACTCGATCTTTTTAGGTCCCTTTCAGCTCAGAATAGTCTGAGTACAGACTACTCCTTGTCGAAATTACAGCTGTTTATGGCAGTTATTCCATTGGGGTTAGTGGGGGTGTGCCTTCAGCCCAGGCCTTGAAAACACTTCAAGAACAAATTATTCCAGCGACCGGGCTGTTTTTGGCGGCAGCTCTAACACCAGGCTCTGATAAGGAAGCACTTAATTACACACTTCATTCATTGACGATAACTCAGCTGTGGGTGGGGGTGTAAGTATAGGCAGGTTTCTTATAGTAATTTTTTTTAATAGTAGTAACTCTTCTAATTATCACAGACAAGATTGAAATGTAATGTTTTGGAACAATTCTGGTGGAGAGCCCAAAGCTGAGCCTTTTTACATAGCTGATTGTTATTTTTATTTCCTTTCAAGGTGTAGTTCTGAGGCAGCCCCAAGAGCCTAAAGAGGTGTGGGGATATGTGGAGGTTCGGAGCAAGGCCCACATGTTCTGGTGGCTCTACTATGCAAACAACCCAACCCAAGACTTCACAGAGTTACCTCTTGTCCTATGGCTTCAGGTAAGGTTTGGTTAGAGACACCTAAGCAATGATTCTTTCCANTGGCAGAGCAGCACCCGCACCCGCGCCGGGCGGCCGCCAGCAGCCATCATGGAGATGGAGGAGAAGGAGGAGGAAGGGGCGGAGCGAGCGCGAGGGGGCGGGAGCTCAGGGCGGGGCGGGGCCGGTCCCGTGACCGCGGGACCTGCGGGAGCGATGGGGCCGCTCCGGGCTGGGATCGCCCTGTCCGTGCTGCTGCTGGCGGCAGGTAGGGANGCGGGTTCGATCCCCGTACTAAACCCTTCACTAAACGGTTGGACTCGGTCTTTTTAGGTCTCTTTCAGCTCAGAATAGTCTGTACTCCTTGTCGAAATTACAGCTGTTTATGGCAGTTATTCCATTGGGGTTAGTGGGGGTGTGCCTTCAGCCCAGGCCTTGAAAACACTTCAAGAACAAATTATTCCAGCGACCGGGCTGTTTTTGGCGGCAGCTCTAACACCAGGCTCTGATAAGGAAGCACTTAATTACACACTTCATTCATTGACGATAACTCAGCTGTGGGTGGGGGTGTAAGTATAGGCAGGTTTCTTATAGTAATTTTTTTTAATAGTAGTAACTCTTCTAATTATCACAGACAAGATTGAAATGTAATGTTTTGAAACAATTCTGGTGGAGAGCCCAAAGCTGAGCCTTTTTACATAGCTGATTGTTATTTTTATTTCCTTTCAAGGTGTAGTTCTGAGGCAGCCCCAAGAGCCTAAAGAGGTGTGGGGATATGTGGAGGTTCGGAGCAAGGCCCACATGTTCTGGTGGCTCTACTATGCAAACAACCCAACCCAAGACTTCACAGAGTTACCTCTTGTCCTATGGCTTCAGGTAAGGTTTGGTTAGAGACACCTAAGCAATGATTCTTTCCATCTGTGCCTGGTTCAGTCTGATATCTGATATTGTGCAGCTCTACAGAAACAGGATTCAAAACTGCCTGGTTCTAAATGCCTCACCTTGTGAAGGAGGTGTTGGGGTTGGGAAAAACAAGGATGATTTAATTGTGCAGTTGTGGGGTGTCTTCAACTGCTTACCCTCTGTCAAGTTCAAGTGCAATAACAGAGGTTATTTGTGTCTTTCATACAACACTAGTGATTTTTGTGCATTGTAGTTTCACAGCTCCTTTCCCAGAGAGTTTGAAGTCTAAACAATGTTCAGAGGGAGAGAGTAGATAAAATAATCAGAGATTATTTTATGGAAATGGAAACAATCCCAGTTTAATAAAAGTGGTGGCATGTTATCCATGGTACATTTCAGAAGTTAATATTGAATAGAATCACTTGATGACTTATTCTTTCTGGGTTATTTCATCAGCATGAAACCCACAAGCTGTACGTGCTGATTAAGCTAATGACTTGCAAAGCTCCAGTTAACTTTTGCACTCCATATTCAGGGAACAAGGAGGGAATAAGGTTTTGATACTGTGCTCACATAGCAGGCAGCTCACCAGAAGCTCTCACAAGTTGGGGTGATTGCTTCTCTGTTGAATTCTTGCTTTCAGAAATGCCATGTGTGTGCATAACCCAAGATCACGAGGAACAGAGCCTGCTCTGCAAATTGACATGTAGTGCAAAAGCCATTTCTAAAAATTTACAATCTGTCATTCTACTTACTGGCTGGCTTGTATTTTTATTCCACCTGTCTTATCTATGCCATGCTGCCTTTTAATGTCTTTGTCATTTGGTATTTCCCTGCAGGGAGGTCCAGGAGCTTCAGGCTGTGGATATGGGAACTTTGAAGAGATTGGTCCATTAGACAAAGCAATGAAACCGAGAAATACAACCTGGGTACAGTAGAGAGCTCAGCTTCTAACTACTAATTACAAATGTTTGTTTGCTTGTGTAAGCAGATGATCACTGCACAAAAAACCACAGAATAGTTTTTCATTTAAAGTTCAGTAGAACTATAATATTTCAGATTAAGGTACTGCTGTTAATAAATTAGCTTATAGGAATAGCCTTGTTTAGGACTGAGGGGTAGACATTAATTTGATGAAGTATGTCTGGTCTTCCATGAAATTGTGAAATGCAGATGTCTGGGAAACAGAGAGCATGGAAATTGTAGAAAGTGTTATTTCAGATCACAGATTCATTGTATGCAGTCACAGCTTTTTCTGAGTGGCTGGCAGTGTAACACCTATGGCTGTAATTACAGGTCCAGTATGGCCTTCAAGGGAAAACAAAGTACAGCTGCCTGTGAAGGTGGAAGTTTAATTACTGCAGTATATTTGTGCTCTGAGCTACCAATAGTCTGAAGTATTCCACAGTGCCCTAGGTGACCTGCCCGTGGATCACTGGGACTTTTGGGGTGTATTTCTGGTTACAGATGGGGCAAATTGAAGGACTTTATGTTGCACCTAATTTTTCTGAAAGTTTTTTCAGGTCCAGGATTTGCTGGCTCAGTAAATCATTTGTGCCATCAAAACTAATTTTTTTTGCTGGTGCTGAACTGAGATTTTATACAAACCTTCTTTCTGCTCCTACAGTTGCAGGCGGCCAGTATCTTGTTTGTGGATAATCCTGTTGGCACTGGATTCAGTTATGTGGATGATTGTAGCTTGTTTGCCCAAAACCTTACTGCAGTAGTTTCTGATATGATGGTTTTTCTTCAAGAATTCTTCAAGTATAGAACAGAATTCCAGGTAAGTGGACTGGATTCTTGTATACTGTATTTTTCTCTGTTTTTAAATGGAATTCAAAAATATTTAGGGAACAGACTTCCAGATGAGCAGTGTTTTGCTGTTTGGTAGTGTTTGGTGCACGTAAACCCACTGTCTCTTATTTTCCACGTTTCAGAAATTTTATCTTGATTTTGAGGTTGGTTAGATAAGCATTGGGGTGGATTATTGTCTCGTAAGTGATCCCAGCAGCATATATAGGATCACCGCTACTTATACGTCCAAAATACTTCCGAACCAACCCCAGCAAATCACCAGGATGTTATGGAAAGCCTATGTGGCACTTAAAATAAGGAAAACATTAAATGTTTGATGGTCAGAGGTGAACAGTGCCTAGGCCCTGTGGGATGTGGGAGATGTTGCAGGTATCTTCTGCCCTCCGCCCGAGCACCTTGTGTGGCTTTTCTCTCCCCAGACCATCCCATTCTACATATTTTCTGAATCTTATGGAGGTAAAATGGCTGCTGGAGTTGCTTTGGAGCTGCACAAGGTAAGTACTTGGAGGATATAGTTCACTTTACACTTTAAAACCTGGAGTTCTACAAGTACTTCTATTTTCTGGAATACACTATCCCTATTGCCTAATTAACTGCTTACTATTTTCACTTAAAGAAAACTGATTCTAGAGTCATGAATAGCTAACTAAAATTTGATTCTTGGTTTGGTTTTTTGTTTTGTTTTTCTTCTTATTCACAAAGGCTGTTCAAAAAGGGACCATAAAGTGCAATTTTATGGGGACTGCTCTTGGAGACTCCTGGATTTCTCCTTTGGGTATGTTTAAACTCCTCAGTCTGTGGATGATTTGTTGTTGTTATTTTGTTTTCTTGGGTGTTGTAATCGTTCCATGAGTGCCTAAAGTCAAAAATGCCATCCCTGACTTAAGTGAATTAACTCTCTAGTGAGTCTGGTAACTCAAAAAGAAATACTCAGCCTTGCAAGCTGTGACTGGAGAGTCTCTCTTTAAAATGTATCTAGGTTAGGAAAAGTCAGAGAGCAAGGTCGGTAGGAGCACACTTGCATCTGAAGTGGAGGGATGGTGAAATGTCCCTACACATCTTCACAGCCTCTGAGGTGTTTTGTAAGAGTCCTGTGCTTAAATGTGGCCACCAAATGATTCACAAGGCTGCAAGTGAGATTTGTGTCTGGTGGAGGACAAAAAGCAAATTAAAAGGTCCTTCAGTGCGATTGGCAAGGGCAGGCTTCACAGATTCCCTGCACCACAGGACAATACCAAGCAAGCTCTTACCTGTCTGTTATCAGCTGATCCTTGAGAATTTACAAACAAAGTTGTTATAAAGCAGATTTGTTTTATAACTGAGTTGTTCCCTTGTGACTTTTCAAACAGATCAGTTTAGATAATTTTCCATCCTTGTTAGACCTCTGCCCATGTTCTGGCAACGTGTTGCAATTCTGGGGGGAGAACATTTTGGTAAAAACATGTTGGTTGCTTTAAATAAATTTCCCTGGTTAACTCATAGGGGGTTAATGATGTTGCAGGATTTGTAAAGAACCTGCTCTGTGGTACATAACCTTAGGGTTATACAGAATTGACTGTACCCTTTTGCTGATTAATTCATCTCCATTTATTTTTCTCATAAATAGTGTTGCCCCCGTAAAGGAAAATAAGTTAAATCTTATGTTAATGATTGATTGTCAGTTTGATGTTTGAAATCTGTTCCATTTGTTCAGACTCTGTGCTATCCTGGGGGCCCTACCTTTACAGCACTGTAAGTACCTTAAACTCTTGTTTCTCACCTGATCCCTTGTGCTGCCATACAGTACAAATGGCTGTTGAATTTTAAGATTACCTCTTGGCCTGAATAAAACCTCAAAGGCATGGAGGCTGTTAGCAATAAATGGATGTAGATTTTTAATTGAAACTGTCCTTTGTGTTTGTCTTCCAGTCTCTCCTTGATGATAATGGTCTAGCAGAGGTGACTGCTGTCGCTAAAGAAATAATGGATGCAATAAATAAAAATCAATATGGACTGGCCACTGAGCTCTGGGGCAAGGCTGAAGGTGTCATTGAAGAGGTGAGGTCTTTGATTAACATTAAGAACTAACTGCTGCCTGGGGAAGGTGCATGATTTCAAATTATCCTTTCTATGAGTGCTGAGCTGGCATGAATTCTCCAAGCCTCTGCCCAGTCATTTTTGCCAGGATTTGTTTTATCCCAGTGCTGATATAAAGGAGTGTTTGCTATGCCCCGCTGGGTGAGCGACAGAGAAAGTGGGCAGGACAGCCCTTGTGCTCTTCCAGTATTGCCCTGAGGTTTCAGCATACAGCTAGTCCTCTTGATTTCCACAGTTTCAAATTAAGTAAACTGTATCTCCTGGAAGGCTTTGAATATTGAAAACTGCATCCAGCAAGACACAAATTTGAAATGCACACATCTCTATTTGAAGAACTACAAATAGGTGCACAGGGTAGAAAGGAACCTCAACTTGTGGTCTGTTGCTGTGGGTCACTGCATCCTGTTACTTAGAAAGTTCCAGTATAAAAGACTGGTAAAGTTTTGCTTTTGTGTCTCCTGTTAAAAGGTTGCTCCAAAATCTCATTCTTGGTTACATCTCATTCTTTAGTACACATAAGGCTCTGGCTTCCTTGGACAGAGAGGCTAATCTGGAGCCACTTCCTTTTTTTTTTTTTCTTCCCTTCTATGTTTCATAACTGACACTGCCTCGCACATAGTTGGTTTCACTTCTTGCTGTTTGGAAGGAACTTTTGGTTCCTGTTTTACTTTTCAAATCTGCTTGCCTTCCCTTCTCAGTTGTGATGGTGCTGGCAGGCGAAGGCACTGCAGTTCTTCTGGGGTTGCTGTTGTGAGCTGATTTCTGACCTAAGCATCAGAACTTTACAAACTCAAAAATCAAGTAAAGCAAGGCTTCAAGAATCTGGAGTAATTTCTCTAATTGCCACACTGCTCACGTTTGTCCTTGGATGCAGGCAGCCTCTGTCAGCTGCATCAGAGCTGCCAATGTGCAGTGCTTGGGCACATCCAGCTGTCAGCAGCTCCAGAAGAGGGGTGGCTCACACCCATCACCATGTTTTTGAGGAAGTATTTTAGATTTTGGAGCATTGTAGGTTGGAAGGATGTTGACTGAGAGCAGCACCAGACCTGGCAGCAGGGGCTGTCTGAAGGAATCACCGGGCACTGCAGCTCTCTGTCATGAGTAATGCAGGGTAAGACTTCCTGTAGCCTCACATCTGCTTCAGAGGAGTAAATAACATCTCTGGCACGACCCATGTGTGAACAGTACTTGGGGAATCTCTTTCTCATTTCTCAAAACAAATGTAGAACTGAAGTTTTTCCACAAGTATCTTCCTGGTGTGCAGGTAAAGTGACAGGTCACAGAGTCCTTTATTTAGGATTTACTTATCTCTCTTTTTTTTTCTTCTTTTCTTTTCAGGAAAGACTGTTCTTCATCTCTGAGAAATGTTTTTATTAGCGTTACTGAAATTATCTTGTGTTTTCAGAACACAGACAATGTGAACTTTTATAACATCTTGACTAAGGAGGCTCCAGAAGTGAAATCAGATGAACAAGAAAATCTCTATCTCAGTAAGTTGTCTTTAAATACTTAACCTTCTGAGGGCCTATGTTTCAATTCACATACCTTCAACTCTTGACAGTGGAAGGAGCCTCAGTGTAGCACATCCTTAAAATGGATGTTGATATTCTCCCGAGCAGAACTTGTTTGCTGTTGCATAAATAGGGACAGATAGGAATGTGGAACAACCCTATAGATGACACCTCCACCTATACATCCTGCACAAATTACAGCAAGGAAGCAGTCAGTATAATTGCAACATCATTTTATGACCTTTTAAGTCACTTCCTCTTACTGTCTTTGATTTCTGTCTTTTAGACAGGACACAGAAGTGTCTCATCAGTATAAACAGTCTGATTCAATTCTTGCTTTGTGATTTTTGTGCATCAAGGTGAAAACCACACATGTAGAGTTTCTTTCAAGCTCTTTTTCTGTTGGCTTCATAAGAGAAGGTGAAATTAACTCCTGAAGGTAAAACACTGCAGCTTAAAAAAATAACTGGTCTGTTGAGAAGAGCCAGGTGGTTAAAGCAGAAGCTGATGCCCAGAAAAAGTGCAGTGTTAGCCAAAAGTAGGAATGGATAGGTTCTTCCTCTATCATCCTGCCCTAAATAAGGATTGACTTAAGTGGTTTCTAATAAAATTAAGCAAATCTGTCTCTGCGGTGTTGCATTTTCATTACAAGAGGGTTTGTTGGCCATGATTGACACTGAAGATTGTTATCTGTGCAGGATGGTGTCTTAAGTGTGCCACTGATCAAAGTGTGTTCTCTCTTTTTTCAGTGCGGCTTTACCAGCGCCATGTCAGAAAAATGCACCAGAGCAGCCTCGATGAGCTGATGAATGGGCCCATAAGAAAGAAGCTGATGATCATTCCTGACTGTGTGAAGTGGGGAGGTACTTTCGTGTCTGCTAGTGTGCACCTGTTGTTTACATTACCGCATCCTGTAGGAAAATACTCTGGCAGCTGGTCACATTCAGTTGTGGTTATCCATGGGGCTAAGGAGGGGATTTGTTCTCAGAAATGAAGATGTCCTGGGGCAGGCCTGTGGGAGCAGGTGTGGTTCTGGTTCTGATTCTGCTGCTTGTATCTATCTTTAGCCAAGTAATTAAAAATGTAGGGGGAGGGAGGATGTTCCTCTGTATTTCAGGAACTGATTTTTGTCTTTCATGCAATCTTGCTGCAATTCCAGTCAGCTTTTCTCTGCCAGAAGTCTGGTGTGATGTAATGATGCATCTTAGGGAGGAGGGGGTGTAAAACAGGCTTAAAGTGCTGATGTTAGCACCCTGTGCATTTAATAGGAGCCAGAAACTACAGCACTGTCTATGGGCTCCAATGGGAGCACAGCTGCTATCTGGTCCTCCTGTTCCTCAAACTGATCAATCACTGGTGCTACTTTGGGCTAGGACTATTTTTTGTGCAGCTGTGAACTCCATTTTAGAGCCTTTAGCCCATGCTTCTGTCCCAGCTTGGGGATGACATCCTTCATCACATAAAATTTGTCTTTCTGGTTCCAACCAGGTCAGTCCAGACAGGTCTTTGAGAACATGGCTGAGGACTTCATGAAACCTGTCATCGATATTGTTGATCAGCTTTTGGCAGCCAATGTCAATGTTACAGTCTATAATGGGCAGCTGGACCTCATTGTTGACACCATGGGTAAGGAACTTCTGGACTGGGGTGGAAACAGAACATGTGATGCTTTCAGCATATTGGTACCCACATTTCTCCAATCTCCTGTGCAAACCTATTACCTAACTAGCAGTGCTTAAATGCTACAGTCATAAATGACCAGCACTCAGGATGTTTTGCTTATATCCCTCCGAGAGAGGCAAATTGTTTACCTCCATTATATTGTTGAGAAATAGATCTGCAACATCAGTAATTGCTTGTTGCAGTGAAGATAATAATTCACTTAATCCCCCTGGATAGGCATATAGTCGTGTATGTGTGTATGCTCATTCATAGGCAAAGAATGCTGGTCATTAATGAGGGAGGGTGCAGTGGAAGAGTGATCACGCCTGCTCTCAGTGATCTGCACACCTTGGGCTTTGTTTGTTGCATGCACGGTGCTGGTTTGGTCCAGGGGCAGTTTGGGAGCCAGGACAAGAGCTGCTGAAATGCCTCACAAGGCTGCTGTGCTCCCTTCTACTGATTCTTTTCTCACTGAGTTAAAGAATCTGCAGTCACAGACTCCACAAACACCTTCCTGTGTTGTGAAGGGCTTTACTCCTTGTATGTCTCTGTCCAATTAGATATTCAGATGCTCTTCATGAAAAACACAGCAATCAATAAATCCAGGAAAAACAGTATTTAGGCTACCAAAAGAGAGTAGCAGTTAGTGGTCCTCCAGTTTATCACAGTTTGGTCTAAAATTGAGCTGTAGTTAACATGTAAATTTTTCCAGCAGTTCACAGGTAGGCTAAAGCTTTGTCACCCTTGGAGTCCTGGAATTGATCTTGTTGCTGTCTTGACCTCCACCTTCTCTAGGAGCACCTGGAAACAGAAAGCCTTTCCAAGTCTCCCCTCAATGAGTGTCTTAACAAACAGAGAAATTGTGTCTCTTCTGATTTCCAGGAGGGGGACTTGGTATGGCTGAGCCTTCTCCATGGCAGGACATTCAAGGTGATTGAGGTGCAAAGTGAAATCTGTTGGAATTTCTAGGGCTGCAGAGCCTCCAAGAAGCACATGTTCAACTTGTACAATCCTAAATCCATTTCATACACACCTTCACAGTTTATGTGTTCCCTTCTCCCCTCCATTTGTTTGTTTGAGTTTATCCTGAATTTTCCTAGACAGAACAAAATTGGTTTTAGGATCTGAGCACACAGATTCTGTGCTAACTCTGCTGTACTGGTGTCCAGTACAGGTGCTGTCCAGCTGAACTGGACTCCCAAGCTGCTGTGGAACCAAGGATCAGTAATTTCCAATTATTGGTAATCAATGCTATCTCTTATCTCCAACAGGCCAGGAGGCATGGATCCGGAAACTGAAGTGGTCTGATTTGGACCAGTTCAGCCAGAAAAGGTGGAAGGCACTGTATGTGTCCCCAGAATCCACGGAGACAGCTGCTTTCCACAAGGCCTATGAGAACTTCGCCTTCTTCTGGATTCTCAAGGCTGGGCACATGGTAAATAATAAAGTCCTTGGGGTGGAATCAGCAAGAAGACTGAAGATGTGTCTGTAGCTGCTGTCTGCTTCCTTATAGCAGCTGCTTATCCTGTGCTTTTCTCTGTGCTAGGTACCAGCTGACCAGGGAGAGATGGCACTCAAAATGCTCAGGATGGTGACCCAGCAGCAGCACTAGGGGAGGGGAGGTCAGCTGGTCTGGCTTCCTGCCCAGCACCAGGGCTCTGCAGAAGTGTGAATCCCAGGTCCTAAGCCAAAGGAGGCACCGTGGCTGTTGTGACACACAGCCTCCCTCATCTTGCTGATACTGTACACAAGTGCTGGCGGAAAGGCGTTTTTACCTTGAATGAGTTACTGCTTTTGAATTTTTAAGCTGTGATTTGCTGCCTTAACACTGTTCATAAATGACTCTTCCAGAGAGAAGTCCCCTGTCATAAAGAACAAACCCTGAACCTTTGCCTTGGAAGGATTTTGTGCTCTTGTCCTTCCCTGAATGCTCCCTTGTCTGTTTGCACACCAAGAGTAAAACTGATTTGACTTGATTTGCTTTGTGTTCCTCTGGGGGAGCTAACCTGCTTCACGAGGCTGTGGAATGTTCCTTCCTTTGTCCTCAGGGTTCTGCTTGAGTCACCTGGCTGGATTACAAACTGAAGACATGGAAAAGCCAGGACAGTGGACCTGCCCTAGAGGAATCTCATCCATCTCATTGCTGAGGTGCCTGAATTAGGATCCAGGATTCTTCAGACTTCTATGTTATGGAGAGAGAAAAACATCCCACAGAGGAGGATTTGACCCTTTTCATCTTACCACTTGTTTCTTATTTCTATTCTTCTTAATGCCATCTACTCAAACTTTGCCTTTATCCTCAACACCTAAAGCACATCCAGCAGGAATTCCTGCTTTTCTGTATCCTGAAGCAGAAGGCCTGTTAATACCCTCTTGTACCAAAGAGTCCCAACAGACAAAGCCTCTTAAAACCTTCTGGGTTTAGCCAGAAGGAAAGGAGCATTATTTGAGCAGTAACAGCATAATTCTGGAAGATGGTAGGAGTGTTTAAAAAAAGGATATACAAAATCCTGATCCATGTCTTCTAGAGATTTTTTTAAGTCTTGCAGAGAACTATTATTTTGAAAAATTTTTTTTTTGATAATACATAGTCAAGAAGAGACTTGGTCAGACATCATTTGACTTCCGGTATGCAGGATGAAGTAGTTGTTTTTTATTGGTGTCTGATGGGAGACAACAGCTCCTTCCAGCTGTCAGAATCCTAAATAAATATTCAACTACTCCAGCCACTGAAAGTGTCATGAAATACCTGATAGCACTGTCTTAGCAAGATCTGAGGCACAATGCTGTATGAGCACACATGCAATCACCCAGCAGCTGCACTATTGGCACCTAATAATTGCTTTTCTTTTTCATGTTCTCTTCTTGTATTCTTGAGAACTTCAGCAGTGGGAACCCACATTTGGGTTTTTAAACACTTTTTTCAGTAAATAGGTCTAATTAATCTCTCTTCAGCATCACATTGATTTCACTGCTTGAAAATGACATCTTTTCTGTTTTGGCTTTTAGATGAACAAGAGGAGGTTGCTACCAGTGTGTAAATTTGCATATCTGCTGTCTCGGAATATTTTTAAATAATTTGCCTAGCAAATCAGTATGGTTTTGCCTGGAAAATGTGCTGGTTTGGGCTGGGATAGAGTTAATTTTCTTCCTAGTAGATAGTATGGACTATGTTTTGGATTTGTGCTGGAGATGCTGGTAACACAGGATTGTTCTAGTTGTGGCTGAGCAGTTCTGACAAGGCCTTTTCTGCCCTCACCAGACCCCACCAGTGAGGGGCCTTTTGGGAGCAGGAGTTGGAGGGGACACAGCAAGGCTAGCTGACCCTAACTGACCCAAGGGATGTCCCAGGCCAGGTGCTGTCGTGCTCAGCTGGGGGAGAAGAAGGAAGGGGTGACTTTGGGGGTGATGCTGTTTGTCTTCCCAAGTAACAGCTGCATGTGAGGGAGCCCTGTTTCCTCGGAGACAGCTGGGGGAGAGCCTGCCCATGGGAAGTGGGGAATGAATTCCTTGTTTTGATTTGCTTGTTGCCTATTAAACTGCCTTTATTTCAACACATGGGTTTTCTCACTTTTACCCTTCAGTCTCTCCCCCATCCGTCTCGAGGGGTGAGGGCAGCTCTGTGATGTTTGTTTGCTGGCTGGGGTTACACCATGACAGCAGTTTGAGTTGGCTGGTCCTCAGTCCTATTATATACAATATTCTGCATTAATCCTAGATGAATACAATAGGCCTTGATAGAGGAAAATAATGGAGAAGGTGGTCTCTCCAGAAAGCAGCATTTAGTGCTGTTCTCACCCCTCTTTATCAAATGGGACATTGATTCAATTACCATGGGCTGGTGCTGGGTCACAGGCCTGAGACATCTGTTCCTTTTCCTGCTTTGTTTTAGTTTTAGCAGGTTTTTCTGTTGGCAGAGACAGCTTGTGAGGAAAAAAGAAGGTGTCAAGAAGGCTGGTGGTAACGATTTGTTGGTCTTAGGGGCTATGCCAGATCTATATGTGCTAGAATAAACACTAACCCATGGAGACAGGCTTTTAACTAGGGTTCATTGAAATGCAAAAACAAAGCAGCAATCCATTACCATCAAGGAAGATTCCTTTTATTCCAGTAAAGGCTTTGTCACTGGTGTGTCACAGCTCAAGATCATCATAAAGGTAGGTCACCTGTCCAGCAGATGCTGTAGGAAATCAGTTGCTTTGAAAGGAGTTAAGTCCCACTGTGTATCTGATTGGCAGTGATGTAATTTGTCCACATTGGTTTCATGCACTGTGCCTTTTCCAGATAAGGGCAGTCACTTGGCAAATCCATTAGAGTGATTAAATATTAATGTTTTACAGATGCTGGATCAGTCAGAAGAAAACAGCCCAGTGTTTGTATTTCATCCTCTGCAGTTGCAGGCTCTGATTGCATAGGTAGCCTGACAGCCACTGATTTATTTTGCTCACCATCAGTTAATCAGAGAAACAATCTCTGTTAAAAATCAGTAATTCAGCACTGCCGCTTCAGCATGAACAGTTTTGGTTTTCTGTAACAATCTACTTTTTCCAAGCCAGAGAAAGAAACCTAGAAGTTTCTTTCAAAGCCACAACAAAAGAATAATGTCCACTTGTGGTAAAGCAAGGTTTAGGACGTAGGACTTGTCCAGATTTCACCTGGATGTCACATAGGCAAACACAACTGCAGATTCACAGGGGACTTGAAAAAACAAGGCCAGAGTGACGGTACAGCAGAGAGGCAAACATCACATATTTACTGAAGCTGATTCAAATCCAAGAGCTCAAGCTTTCTGTTCTCCCCTAGTTTTTATCTTCCAGTTTCAACACCAACATTTATAGGTAGATACTGTTCTGAATAGGGCTGAATCCGTTTTAAAGTGCTGTGAATCCTCTAAGACACAGCTGGAATAATTCCACCTGCAAGCTGTAGTCCCTAGACTTAACAATGCCCACCACAGTCACTTTTGAAGGCAGCTATAAAGGCTGCTAGAACCAGCCTGGTTAAGCTGCTTTTCTATTGCTTCCCTGGTCCTGAAGTGTCCTTTTCAGGGTTATTTCTCTAGAAACTGGTTGCAGTGTGTCCTTGAACCAGACTGCTCACCAGCAGTAGCCCCACTTGGCCTGTGGATGGTCACAGCAATAATGATGCTGCACCTACGTTCTCCTGTATAAATACTTTTGTTCTGTCCTTTATCTCCCATTATCAGCCAGCTTGGACTCATCTCCCACAATCTGTTTGGAGACACAACAAGTGATGACTGACATTAGGATCAGTATGGTGATACCATGTTATAATTTCATTATTCTCTCCCATTTCTCCTTGCTGAATACAGCAGTATCTGAGAATTACATTCCTGTAGTCAGCTATACTAAAACTGCAGATGAAATGTGTTTATTCAGATGCTGTGTAGTCCATCTTGGATAGGACAAAATAAACAAAATTTTAGTGCTTCATTTAAAGCAGTAAAAGATGACTTTAAACAGTTTATATGCTGCATTGTGGGTGAATTAGCCAAAAGAAAATACACTGGCTGGTGCAACCTCAGTCTGTTAGAGCTGCTAGATGATTTTCTAGATGATTCATTTATGTTTTAACAAATTGAGGGAAGGAAAGGAGGAAAAAAAAGGTCTTTGGGAATCTGGGCTTAGGTCTGGTAATGTGATTTCCTTGTTATATCCAGAGAGAAAGAGGAATGGCTGTGTGTCACTTGACAGCCCTGTTTGGGGTAGAAATTGAAAATAGCTGGCTGCTGCTACTACACCCCAGTGTAAAGCTCTGTGCTTTACACAGAATTGTCCTGGAGCTTTAAACATTTTATTGCTTTCAAGAGATTGCCAGATGCCATTGTATGTTATAGTCTGAGGGAAATGGGAGCCTGCCCAACTACTTGGTGCTGGTCAGAGCAAACTGAGCAGGTTCTGTCCTTTCCCTGAGGCATCAGGGAGGTTTCTGGAACGTACCAAGGAGGGTGGCTTGGGCCCAGGGCATCTGGAGGACTGTGGGATATGGAAGAAGGAGAAATCTTGTCCATTCACCTCGGCTTTATGTATTATTCCTGCCAACCTCGGCAGGTGGATGCCTTGGGTTGGTGACAGACGTGCAGTGGAGTGACCGGCCACTCGGTGGAGTAAGGAGACCTCGGAATGCCAGGGGAACACAGCGGCCTTGGCATCTGCATCCCCTGGAAGCACCAGGGAATAGTCGTTCCATCCTATGAATGCACAGTGGAACCGGCTTTATGTGAACCGTGACAGAGGATTGTTTCTTTCAGCAGTAACTTCGGGAGAACAAGTAGTTTGGTCTTTGTGTAGTATGTGTGTTGTGAGAAGAAACAAATATGGCATTTATGTGTTTGAATTTAGTGCAGCTGCTCTCTAGCTGGGCTCATATGATAGAGTTTTGCTCGTGTCTAATTCATAATCTGGTAAGAATGCTGTTGAAATCAAGCAAGAGCATTCATACTGTGTAAAATTAAAACAATAGAACTTTTAAAAGGTGAGGTCCTATAGCACCTAGGAAATTTCAAAGGAAGATCCTTGCTTGTAGAAACATTTCGCCAACATTTCTAAGTTTTGTTCTTGTTGTTTAACTTTTTTATAATAGAAAATAGGTTAGAGAAAAGGCAGTAAAAAAATCAAGTATCTTGCCTCAGTTACAAACTTAATTAAGTTAGTATGAGAAAACTCCATTATTTCTTAAGTAATATTTTTAAGTTCTCAGGGGCAAGGGTATTAATAGGCGGATTATTTCTGCCTGTTACCTGTTGTTTGTGGCATTTAAAAAGAATATCCAGCTGATAAAGCACATCTGTTATGTTGTTAATCGGAGCAGTCAGTGGGAAACAGGATTTGATTCCAAGTATGATAAGACTGTGATAAGCCAAATATTCAAGGAGGGCTATATTGTGAATACTTTAAAGAGAAATTGTATTATGAAGCTGTTCTTAGGGGCTGAGTCTCTGGATATTGCTGGAACACAACCAGAATTGTAGACAGAGCCATCAGCCCTGGGGAGTGCCCTCCTAAGACACAGTTTCTGACACCAGATTACAATTTGCTATATGAGTGGAACTGACATTGATGGAAAAGCACTTGATTGTAAAGAAATCCTGCAAATGACAGCCATGACCTGTGGTATGCAATGAAATACTTCCTCTTGAACTGTTCATTCTTAGCAGGCAAATATGGTAGCACCACCACTAGTCGTATTTCAAGTTCTAGAAAGAAACTACAGTGGCAGTATGTAAAATGTTTCTTTCACATAGTTCGTGAGTCAAATGAAGAAGTTGCCAAATGGCTCTGATTAAACAAGTAGTTAGATATACCAGTAAGGGAAAATAGCCCACTGGTGCATGTCCTACCTAGAAGTCGATGAGCAAGGAGCAGTGCCAATGCTACACCACTGGAAATAAAAAACAACCTCCTGGATTCAGCCCTACAAACTTCACCTTGGCAGAGCAGCTGCCCAGCAAATGGGTGGCACAAGTTTGGTTTACTGTCCTGATTTTAGCCCCCACGGGACACCCCCAGCTTTAAGATCACAGACCTTTACTGACAGCATCTCTCATCCCAATTCTCCCGTGTTCAGTGCTATCAAATCATCTCCCAGCTGTCAGATATTTGCTCGACATATTCAGCTGTCTGTAATGACAGCTTCTACAATCTCTTCAGCTCTCTTATCAGCTTCATTCCAGTGCTTGCTGGCACTCAGGCTGTCTGTGACAGTTCTTGGACTTCAGCACTAATTCCCCAAACCATAATGTCCAAACCCAAATCTTCTTCCCCTGCATCCATCCCTTCCAAATTAGTACAAGATTGACACAGATTTTAATGCTAACAGTTTTGGTTTAAATCCATGTTGCCCCTCGTTGCCTTGATTTTTCAGCCTTCTCTTCTGTTTCACAGTTTCATAGTTTAGGTTTTTTCTCACGCTTTAGTCTGTAAACACCAGCCAATATTTTCATAATTTCAAGATAGTTTTCATTCCTGTTCTTAGAGATATGAACAGCTAATAGACAGTTGTCTTGACCAATGGGAGGGGGAGAGGTATCAACCTTCTCCCCCAGTCCCTAGCCTTTGTAGATATACTATATAATGGAGTCAGACCTTTTTAAACAGATCAGTTTCAGTTTTCATACCTTCTAAAAAGTGTGTGTGTGTGTCTGTCTGTCTGTCTGTCTGTGACAAACAGCATCAGCCCCTTACTTGCATTCTCTAGACCAAGTTCCTTCATCTTCCAGCAGAAGATAAAGGAGAGTCAGTGGAAATTAAGTGGATTTCATGAAACTGAGCACAACGCCTCTGAGGTGTGGGAACTCCTCCTCTGCTCACTACAAGCAGGAATATTCCTTTTTTTTGCCCCTACCGCACTATTTATTGTGACTCCACTTCTGGGTGTGCACAGCTGTCCACCTGCACACAGAGAGGCAAGTCAGAGCAAGAAGTCACTGAGACAATCTCAGCAAACGAGGTGGGACAGTGACACAGCTGTGCTCTGAGCCTTTGAAGAGGTGGAACTCACTTCAGAGCAGTTAGACTAACAGGAGCTGATTCCACACAGGTGTCTTTCCACAGCTCCAAGGGGTACCAGCTCACAGATTTTTGAATAGGTGTCCCCACGGGGTGTGCTGAGCTCAATCCCCATATAACCTGAAGAGTTCAAGGGTCCCAAGATAAAAGCTAAACATCCCCACATCTTAAGAATCCTGTTCTAACCAGACAGCTTCAGAAAAGTTCGCTGATCAAATATTCTGCTTCCCTTTTCCCTTTCACATCTCTTCATACCTCTTAAATTCATTGCTGCCCAAGGTTCGTATCTGATCTCCGCACTTTGATTTTTTTTTTTTTCCCCCAGACTGGAAAGACCATTTAGTACATCAGTGAGGGAAAGGAGAACTCTTCCATTGGTTTTTTTTGTAAAAATAACGGAAGATCAAAGTGGCAGAAGCTCTGGATTTAGCTCCTTATCTCTCTGAGGGTGGATATGTGGGGAATTATATTGCTGTCACTGTGTTGTTGATTGACAACTGACTTACAGGCTACAGGGCTGTCAAGCCAGCCTCTTTCCATACCCTGAATTTGCACAAAAAAGGGATGAGACTCATGCCCAGAGAAATAAAACTTCCTGAGAACACACTGGTTTCTACGAAAGAGATAAATTTGAGCTGCTTGCTCTAATCATGGAATTTTCAGGGTTGCTAAGGGCCATATGGACCTCTCTTACTGCAAGAAGCAAATGAATGGATACTGTCTCAATTCAAAACCTGCCGCATTTACATGGTCATTTTAGTTGGACAGCTTTATCAATCACCTACAGGGCATCACTCAGTGATTGATAGTCACCTGCACTCAGCATCTACAGCGGGAAAGGAGTGCTGGCAGAGGCAGTGAGTACCTGAGCCTGACTCAGCCAGAGCTCCTTCCTCCCCAAGAGCTGGACCCATCATGCCGGTCTGAGGCACAGTGCAGAAACCACAACTGTCCCGGTCTCCCCTCTGGCAGCTCACAGCTGTGGGCTTCAAAGGCAGTCCAAAACACTCTGGAGAGAAAGAAAAGGGGCAGAGCAGAGAGATCAAATTAAAACCCAGCCACGGCGCACAGCAGTTGCAGGCGGTTTTAACGAGGAATCCTGCAAAGGCAGGGACATCCTTTCGTTCCCCCTCTGTCTGATTAAACCGGGGTGTGCGGTGTCAATGCCCAGCCAAGGCCAGGCAGGAGGGGATCGTGCCCATGGCTCTGCCTGGTGCTTGAGTGCAAGGGAGTGCGGGGAGTTACGCTTGTCCTGCTTTGCCTTAATTACCCCTTAACTCTCTATACTTGGCTTTTCCCCTCTAGCCTGGAACTGTTCATACCAGACTTTTTCTAAGAAAAAATATTGCAGTGTGATTGGTGTTTTATCTGGGGGTCGGACTGAGGTACGGAGCAGTAAAGGGGCTGCAAACGGGCCCGTCCGCTGCCGCAGAGCCCGGGGGCAGCCAGGCCGGCTGCGTCCC
>WBMY01015366.1:262496-388295 GCA_013397315.1 Donacobius atricapilla | reverse complement strand
GGTCTCTGTGTCCCCATCTCGCCCGGCCCCGCCGGGGCCTCCCTGCTGCCCGCGGCGCCCCCTGGCGGCGGCCGCGCCTCCCTCAGCTCCATCCTCCGGCTCTGCCCTATTGTTCTCCCGCCCGTCGCTCCCTCCCTCCCTCCGCCGGGGCTCGCGTCCTCCCTCCGCTCTCCTCCATCCCTCCCTCCATCCCTTCCTCCTCCTTCTCGCCGTCGCTCCCGCCCCGCTCCCCGGAGCTGATGTCACGCACCCGCTGCAGGCGCCGGCGATCATGGCTGCTGCGGCCGCGGCCGTGCCGCCGGCCTCCAGCTAATGCCCGCGATGGAGCCGGCCAGCCTGCTGCGGTTCCTGCGGAAGCTCAAGGAGGTTTTCGACGTGTGCGATGAGGATGCGGACGGGTTCATCCGGGTGGAGCACTTTGTCGCCCTGGGGCTGCANGCTCTTCTGTCCGTCCTGCCTCGCTCCTGCCGTTCCCTCGCTCCTCGGGCAGTTTCCCTGCCATCGCCGCTGCTCCCACATGCCGTCCCGCTGTCCCCCCGGTCCCGGTATACCACCGGTCTCCGTGTCCCCGGTCCCGCTGTCCCTCCGGTCTCTCTGTACCCCCGGTCCCGGTATACCCCCGGTCTCTCCGTCCCCGGTCCCGGNATCCCTCCCTCCATCCCTTCCTCCTCCTTCTCGCCGTCGCTCCCGCCCCGCTCCCCGGAGCTGATGTCACGCACCCGCTGAAGGCGCGGGCGATCATGGCTGCTGCGGCCGCGGCCGTGCCGCCGGCCTCCAGCTAATGCCCGCGATGGAGCCGGCCAGCCTGCTGCGGTTCCTGCGGAAGCTCAAGGAGGTTTTCGACGTGTGCGATGAGGATGCGGACGGGTTCATCCGGGTGGAGCACTTTGTCGCCCTGGGGCTGCAGTTCGGCCAAGGGGATGAGGTGAGTGCGGCGCCTCCCGGCCCCCGCGCAACTTTCACCTGCCGTGTCTGGCCAGACCCCGCCCGGGCCGCCCCGTCACCCACCTGCCCTCCCCGCGGCCCCGGCCCTTTGGGGGCCCCGGCTGGTGCCTCAGGGCAGCCCGGTCCCGCTCCTCTCGGGGTGGCTCGGGCTCCCTCCGTTCCTCGGGGGGGGTCCCAGAGCCGCCCCCTGGGCGGCCGGAGCCCCCTTCCCCCAGGGCCGCCTTGCCCCTTTCCCGCGGAGCCCTGCGCAAAGACCGCCCGGCTCCCTCCTTCCGCAGGGGTCCCGGAGCAGCCCCCGTCCCTCGGGCAGCCCAGAGCCCTGGGGTACAGGGGCCGGTCGCGGTGCGGTTCGAGGGGTGTTTTTGTTCTGGGTTGTGTCCGTCGTGGCTGAGCTGAGCTCTCGCCGGCGTGCCGGGCTCAGTGGGGCGCTGGGAGCGGAGCCAGCGCGGGGCCGGCAGTGGCTGGAGAGGCAGGGAAGCGCCTGTCCCGGCACCCCAAAGCCGCCCGGGGATGGGCTGGGAACGAGGGCTCCCCTCCGTGCCTCCCTCCATCCCTGCCTCTCTCCAGCCCTTCCGTGACACAGCGTAAATCTGGAGTCGCGCCGCCGGTCTGGCAGAGCCTTTGCGTCAGTGGGGCCGGTGCAAATCGTGACATCAGTGTAGACGGGAGTGGGATTCGGGCCAGAGGCGGTGAGGGCACCGCCATGCGCTGCTTGGAAATGGTTCCCGTCACTGATTCAATCAGGGGCTGCAGCTCCAGCGAAATGAACCAGCAAGAAACGCTTTCCTAGGAGAACTCTTGGGATGTTGCGCTTTACTGTTCAATGCTTCACAATGCGCCCCAGCAACTTTGGGTGCCGGGGACGAGGAGTGAAGTTGGGACTATGATGGGGTTCAGAAAACCAGTGTCAAACAACCTTCTGAATTATAATAAAACAAACTAATGTGAGGAGCTAATAAATCGGTGATTTATAGAGGGATGCCAAAGAAGCGGCGAAGCCAGAGTGAATTCGAGTAATTGTTGGAGCAAATAGCTTATTTCTAGCTTGCCACTCGTAATGAAGCACATCTTGTGAATTAAGTGAGGAAATCAGGAGACCGAAGGCTTATTACTTACAGATAGTCACAGGTCTTAAACATTTTCTTAATGAGAAGCTGCAGTTTGTGGTTTTAACAAGCAAAATAAGAGACATGAGTAATCGTAACAAGTTTTATTGATTTCGGTTTGTCTCTTCTATAATTTTATATTAACTAATAGAAGTATTTTTAAATCCTTACTGCGAGATAAACTGCATCCAAATTGCATTTTGCACTACTGTGTTTATTTGATGGCAGATCAGTAGCTTTCTTGTGCAGCACTGAGAAAAACTGATGAAATTCCACTGGCTGTTTTGCAGCAGGATGACACTGGTGGCCATAACAATCCTTTCTGGTTTTAGAAATCTTTCAGGTTGTGAGAGTGGAGTGGATGTTCTGTAAGATGCAAAGGAGGGTTCGGGTGATGATCTCATAAGCTTAGAGTGCATTGGAGTATATTAATTGAAAAATATTTAAATGGAAAGAAAGAGAAAACTGGAAATGGCAGTAAAGACAGTGCTAGAAAAGTACCAGTTGTCAGGGATAATTTCAGGATGGGCTGCCTTGCTGGGCAGGCACAGGAGAGTGTCAGTGGTGAGAAATGCTTGCTTCATTCAGTTGTAACTGGCAGTATTTGATAAGATATTTGTACAACTGGAACAGAGAAGTCTCATCTATATATCTTGCCTCTTTATCTATCAGTGTTATAATATAACTTGTTGTGGCTTACTTCCCCATGCCTGGTGTAGCTGGTGTTGGACGTCCCTTGACTTCAAAGGAGCAGCTGAGTAAATGGGATTTGTAAATCACCCAGAGAGGTTTGCTAGTGAAATACAGGATCAATTTTCCTAGTGCAGATTTACTCCAGAACAACCACTGCAGGTGAACTACTCTAGTTGAAAGGCTTGTTAAAAGTGAACTTTTTGTGTGATGAATCACAGTTGATGTTTGGAGATGGTGAGAATCTACTCTCCCAAGTAACACAGTGCTGTCAACCTTGCATCTGCAAGAACATACCAAGTTCTGTGTGGAGATGCATCTCATCAAATTCAACTAAGGCACTGTTAGGGAATGGTTCCCTTTAACACATTATAATATATTTACTGTCAATGAGAATTAATTATATTTTTGATTATGCTAAACTTCTTGGGCCTTGTCCACCTTGGCTCCCTTTATATTCAAAAGAAATCTTTCCATGGGCACCAGTGAAAGATTGATTTGCTCTCATGTGCAATCAAATATAAACAAAATATTACTCTGTCTATGGAGTTCATCTGGCCCCAGGAGAGGTCCTATTTTGTAGCACTGTATACTGATTAATTCTGATACTTACCAACAGTAGCCTGGGGTCATGTCTGTGAAATGAGAGAGTATCTGTCCCTTCAGTTGTGCCTAAAGGGTACACACAGCTTTGCACCTCTTCTCTACCTCCTCAGAGCCACCACCATCCAAAGCTTGGAGTCCACAGATTCTTAATACTAACTTCAGTAGAGTTTATAGGGCATTTAGCCTTTTCTGGGCTTTTTTCTGTTTTCTTTTCTTTTCTTAGGTGTGTGTGTGGTGTGTAGTCAATATGCTGAATTTTATTATTCCTGAAAGATAACAACTCTCTGAAAACTGCCCCAAGGCAAAAATGTTGCAGCAAGGCACCAGCTTTCCCTTCAAGCAAAGCAGTCCTTACCTGCACAGTCAAAATAATAGACTTTAATGTTTCTGGTTAACTTCTTTTTCAATTTTATTTTTAATGTGGTTTTGAAACCTCTGCTTCTAATAGGTTCTAGCAAGCTTACTTGCAAGCTTTTGCTTTGCCCTGCAAAGCATGTGGTTCAACTAGAGGAAAAAAAGGATTTGGTTGTATTGATTTGGCAGAGCCAGGAACAGAATCAGGTCTCTAAATTCCTGAATTTAGAGCAGACCTGACTGGCTGTCAAGACCTGCTTGCATATACAAACAGTTGTGGAACTCGTACTTTTAGGCAGTTGGGCATTCTGGCCTCTGTTCATCCCATCTGACCGTGGGCATTTAAGTGAGTTGTCTCCATCAATCTTTCTCCATGGACATCGATGAGCAACTGAACACTCAGAGGCTGTAACAGGATGAAATAAATCCCTCAGAGATGCTTCTTTGTCTCCAGGACAACAGAAACTCCTAGCTGAGACTTTTGCTTCTGTGCTTGGGTCTGACTTCCTCATGAATGGGGTGTTTGCCGTTTGTGTAGAAATCTGAAGCAAGACAAGAAGGGCTGTTTCCAAAGCGACTTGACTGGATGGCATGTGCTCACTAGCTAAAGAAACACTTCACATAACACTGAGAAATGCCAAGACTTGCTCACCATCTGGTTCCCTTTTACTGGGGAAAGAGTTGCAGTAGCAGCCAAGTGTCTGGGAGCATTGTGAGTGACATGTTCAGCAAGCCCCATTCTGGCATTAGATTGTGTGAATGTGTATTTCAGAGTAGTGCCAGTTGACGTTTCATTATGCCACATTCTGCTTAAACTCCACATTCAGCTTTCAGCAACAAGTGAAGTAAGCTGAGCATGTTGAACTTCTTTCTGAGGCAGGTGAACACGTTTTGGAGTGTGCAAACCATGCAGGTGCTGACACAGTCATCTTTGTCATGGTGAGATCTGCTCATCACTGCATCATTGAAGCAGTGTCACAATTGAAAGGGAGCTTCAGCAGCTAATAAAATGTATAGGCCAATATCAGTTATTCATGTGAGTGGACGGTAATTCACTTAAAGCCAATGGTTTATTAGTGGTGTAGAACAGAAATAGGTAAAAATGAGTTCACATATTTTGCATGAACAGATGAAAGTTTCTGGCCAAAAGAAACTGTTACAGGGAGATGTTTCCTGCTAATTTCAATCATCAACCCCATTCAGGGCTGAAGGTAAAGGCACCGACCTCAGGTGGTGCCCCAGCAGTGGATTGTGGCTGTGGCTGAGTTTAGTGGCACTCCCGGTGCTTCATTTTGACTTGCTTGGATGTCTCCCAGGAGCTGAGGTTGTCATACTCCAAACAGCCATTCTGTTGTAACCACTTCAGAAGTAGCTTCTGTGGTTTCAGGACTGTGATTTCACTGCATGACAATCAGGAGTCTTTCTGAGGAATCTGGGTGATTTCAGGCTCCTGACTGCAGTGTTGCAGCTCAGAGTTGCACCCAGAAATTAAAGGAACCCAAATTCCTGTCAGTGTGTGTGCGATGACAGCATAGCTCGTACTGTCTTGGTAACATGAGTCTGCAGCCGTGAGAAAAAGAGACTGGCGCTGAAACATGGAAACAAAAGGGTATTAGCAAGTGATACTGCCATTCTCATAAGGGACATACCTGGAAATAATTATTGAAAGAAAAAAAAATATTTACCTAGACATTAACAAAGATACAAAGAGCAGTCCCGCGTGACTGTTTTTTCTAGGCTGCAGCAAGGCTGCCACGCATTCAGATTCCTTAAATCTCTATTTGCTAATGACCCAGATGTTTAATATAATTTACAATGACTGGAAAAAAATAGAGTTCTGAAGTGGAACAGTGGGGTACTCGGATTAGTCAAGGGACAGCCACTGTAGCCTCCCTGATTCAATATGAACTGGCAGTGAATATGTTTAAAATAGCCTTTTGGTATATGCTGAAACTAAGCGTGTATTTCTAAACAGCTGACATAAGGCAAGCTTGGTACCTAGTGTTAATGAAACGTTTGCCAAAGCACAGTGCTAGAGAGAGGAGCTGTAGGTTTGCTGTGCACTCATGAGTTGAATTTGTTATGTAATGTTTGCATTTCAAAGGAAAGAGCTTTGAGGGGTACAGCTAAGAATTGATGCATGTACAGCTAAGAATTGATTGTTGCTATATTTTGCAATACAAGTCAGTGATCTGAAACAGTAAATTCTTAATGCCTGAAGGAAGGCAATCAATTTTGATAGCAATTCTTGATATTTAAGTGACTGTGTTTTACTGCTACTTCAGTTTGCATTTAGCACAGGTGATACTGTGTTGACTTACCATTAAATGCAAAAGTAAAAAAGGCATGAATGAAGCCTAAGAAGACAGTACAGTATGGGAAGGAGCGTATGTAAGTGGTGTGTTAAAACATTCAGCTTCCAGGCAAGGCCAGATATTTTCTATGTAAATTTTTCTCTCTCCATGCCTGATTCAGTCCATGCTGTTAAGTTGTAAAATTGGTGTTCTTTGTCTGTGATACGCCTGCATGTTCTCCAGAAATTTGCTCTTGCAAATCCTACAGAGGATTTTGGATTTCTCACATGTATTGATTTTATTCCTCTAATATGATTAAGCTTTGAAAAACAAGTTAAACAAACTTGCTGGAAGGGAGGGTAAGTCTTGGAGGGAGAGCAAGCCGCGGCTGTCTGGTATTGGTGGGGATGATCCCCAGTACAGAAATTCTTTTGGCTTCTAAATTGCATTGTTACCTGCAATTTAGTACAATTGACTCATACTCAGCAGCAGTGCTTTTGTAGCAACGAAGTGGAAGCAAATCAAATGCCTTATAATGTTTAATGTTGTTTGTGCAGTTGACAGAATAGTCTCCTATTAATTTTATCTGATTTTAATGCTGATGTTCGCAAACATTTTAAAATCCTTGATCTGATTTTTGCATCAGCCTGTCTGCTCAAGAGTTCTGATAGTTCTTAAAATATGCAGTATTTGGGGACACACGTGATCTCAGACCTAGATCCTGGCACAGGCTGCTGAGTAAATACCCATCCCTGAACGTGGTTAACTCAGTGCAGGGTGTGATTAAGCACATGAATGATAAAAGAGATCGTCAGACACAATCACTACTACTCCAACATACGGTTTTACAACAGCAGTGTGAGTGTAAACCAAGCACTGTATGATACCCTTTTACTCAAGATAAAATTAAAGGGCTTCACTCCGAGAGAATGCAAGTGTTTCTGTAGAGTTATGTGTGCTGGTTTCACATTCTGTGTGCAGTTAAAACCATAAATAGCAGGGCTCTTCCTAAGCCTTGAATCCATTTCAGTTCCGAAGGATGTTCAGCCTCAGAATGAGAGACAGGACTGAACTGTGAGGTCGAAGTACTGCAAGGGAGACGGGGTCAATGCACAAAATGCAGGCACTGGAAAAACTGCAGTGTACTCCTTCCATTTCAAAGCTGCTGTGACAGTTTAGTTTGGGTGAAGCATTATGGTTTTAGGGGTTCAAGTGAGAAGCTTAGAAACAGGTGAGACTTTTCTCTGTTAGAATTCCTGAAATTAGAAGGACAGGTACTGGAATGGTGTGCTCAATGCAGAGGATATTGGCCTGCTGAAATGAGGAGTGTTTCAGAATGATCTATGTTTCTGTACTTACATACGTATTTTTTCAAGTATTCTATAACATGACACATACATCTGTATTGTCAAACTTGTTTTTTTCCATTTTGGGGGACATTCTGGCGGTGTTCCATCACCTCCAGATGAGCTGACCCTCGCAATGGGATCCAGATAGCATCTGCAACATGGGATATGATTTTCCAGTGGCACTTTGTTGTTATGATAAAATATCCAAACAAACGTGCAAACAGCTTTGTCCCTGTGTTTGCATGGTATTAATAGATTTGAGAAACTGTCCTAAAATATTGGTGACTTTTCTAGTTTAGTAGTAAGTGACTATATGGGCAGTTTAAAACCAGCTATATACAATGTGTATGTTGGGCTATGTTGCTAAGGCCACTTTTCTCGGTGTTGTGACCTACTGGGAACAGGAGAAACCTGTATGAGAATTTTGTTGCGCACTTTATGCAGACTCCTTAAGGATTGCTTTATGAGTCTTAAAGACTCATTATTTTTGTCTTAAAGCGGTAGGAATGTAATTAACTTCACCTTTTGGGGTTTTCTATAAGTATATCTTAATGGATTTAATTTGAAGCTAGCTTTTTATTGACAAAATTTAAATTGGAATATTTGGCAAACAACAAGTTAAAATGCTCCAAAACATAAAATTTTGCTCAACACAAAGCATTTTTCCATTTTCATCTGAGAAACATTAAGGTTTGATTTCCTTTACTTGGTAAGAAAGCTGAAAAATCTGATTTTTACCGAGTTATGTATTGAGCGCGTGCAGAGACTTTGTGGATGTTGGAGGAAAGGAAAATATGTTGTTCAGTTCTCTGCCTTATTGGAGTTGTGTTCAGGCTGCAGTTATCCAGAGCTGTGGTGAAAGTAAAGTAACAGGTAAAGCAAAACCATGAATAATCCCAAGCCATGTAAGAGACTATACAGTGGAATCTGCAGGAAAAGAAAATCAATGAGTTTGTGCAGGAAGCAGGAACAG
This sequence comes from Donacobius atricapilla, assembly GCA_013397315.1. Classification (NCBI taxonomy): domain Eukaryota; kingdom Metazoa; phylum Chordata; class Aves; order Passeriformes; family Mimidae; genus Donacobius; species Donacobius atricapilla. Next base: position 379,978 of record WBMY01015366.1, on the reverse strand, counting down.
CTTTAAAGTGTGGTACAAGAGAGTTTAGGATTATGGTCCACGAATGTTTGGCTATGATTCGTTTATTGCAGCCAGATATGGGGGAAACTTGTGAATTTTGGCCTCCAGCGTGAAGAGTGAACTGTGTGTTTCATTCCTCAGTTCCCTTTGGGACTGCTTGAAAATAAAAACTGAGGAGTGCTTTGGGATGCATCTTCAAAGGAGCTTTGATAATGTCAATTTTGCTTTTCCTGCTGAGCAATTCCAAGGCATGGAAGTTTCCACTGAGGAAAACTGCATCATGCCTCCTCACCCGGGAACTGAGTGCCCTTTGCCAAACACAAATTCCTCTACACAATCAGCTGCATTTCACTGGAAAGTGCTGTGATATTTGCTTCCAGTCAGTCCAATGTGGCTTGTTTAGAGAGAGAATGAAATTGGTTTGAGCAGTCTGCTGTTGACAGCTGTCATTTGGGAAGGTCTAAATTTGAAGGTCAGTGCATCTGTAACTGCCAGTGTCACTTTGGGGGTGGCAGATTATGATCTTTATCAATAACCTACCACCTCTCTTGTGTCCTGTAGTCACCTTGACTGATGACTCTGCTGGTACCCTAGAGGATTTCTGGACATCTGTCAGCCAGACTGGAAGCTTTGGCTCTAACCAAGCTCACAATGTCTTTCCAATGGGTGAAAAGACAATTTGCTACATACAGAGAATTTGGCACAGGTCAGGTTACTGTCGTGGTGCAAATGCTGGCAGATGGAGATCATTTGTTTCTTGATTTAGATAGTCACTCAGATAACCTCCGGAAAAGGTCAAATATTCACAAATTATTTGCATTTTGCCAAAGGTCATGGCACAGATTTCTTTTTCTGTGTGTGTAGGCCCATGTGATTTCTCTTACTGTATTTTTCTCATACACTTGGCCTGACTACTGCAAATTGCACTTCTTTTCCCAGAAAGAATTTTTTCCCCTCTGGCATTTTAAATACATTTTCAGAAGCCTGACAACCCCGGTGTATGGAAGCATCTTCATGGTACTCCTGTCTGGTTCTCCCTGCGTGGGTGGTGGAGGTTGGTGATGCTCTGTATCAGCTGTTTCTTTGGGGTGGGCACTGAATATTCGGTACATTGGCATGAGCAGGACCCAATTGCTGCTTGCAGTCTGCTGCCTGGGGCCGCAGAATGGTTTGAGGAGGAGGAAGGCACCAGGCAGCCGGGATATTTAATTCAGAAGGATCGATGGTGCCTCAAGGGAGGCATCATGAACAGACTGCAATCCCTACTGTCACTCTGCAGCATCACAGCTCTGCCTGGGCACTGCTTGTACTGGAGACTGAAGTAATGCATGATGTTCTGGCCTCCCTGTGTTATTCTCTGGATTTATTCCTTCCATCTTCTGGGACAGCTTCAGTTCTGGACTCACCATGGCTTGTGCTTTTTGATGGGTGCTCCTGTTTAAGTGAGGGTGATTGTTAAGCTCTGGTTGTGTTACAGGAAAATAACACCTGTTTGGAAGGGAAGGGAGCTTTGGAGGGATTGGTCTAAGTGATCATAAACACAAATGGGATACACAACATTTCAGATGAAAAGTTTGCTTGATTGAGTTGGTGGGATAATGTGGCTGTAAATTACCGTTGGGTTTATTGCACTTGGCTGCTGCAGCAGGTCTTTAGCAATACATTCTGTTTGGTGGCACTGCTCCTCATGCAGTGCCTGACCCTGCTTGCAGTTTGTAGATGTTGCACTATTCTGCAGAGCTGCTTCCCTGGAGCTGCGGTACAGGGTGAAGAGAGTAGGAGGGAGATGCCTCCCAGGGCAAGAAATTGGTCATGTCTTTATTTTAGGGAAGAAGTGTAAAGAGGCATATTTCAAATACCTTTTTTACAGGGGGAAGGGTTGCTATGGATAACAGTTGTGAAACATTAGGTCTGATTTTACACCACACCTGCCACTCCCTGCCCTGTCTTACTTTGTTCTGGAAGGAGCGTGAGCATCAGGTTCATCTTCCAGACTTCTGGATGGCACAGGATGGCTGAAGAGACACTGGCATTTTACTCTTTTTGGCTTCAGGGATGTTTCCTGAGCCCACAAGGCCACCAGGCTGAGCAGCCTCTGCAGAGCAAAGCTGCAGAACTGGCCTTTTGGGAGGGGTGATTTTGGATAAAGAGGCGTGTTCTCGAAGTCCTTTGAAGTGCCTGTGAGATGGAACCTCACTGAGCTGGTACCTCCCTTCCCTTTTCACGCTGTGTAACTGCTTTACAGCTCACAGTGGCTTAGAAGGTCGTGTCATTCACTGAATAACACGTGTGCCAGTCACAGAAGGTATTTCTTTAATTAAGCAAATACTATTTCAACTTAAATTTCTCCATTTTTTCCCCTGTGTTTTCTCTCCCGTTCTTGCTGCTGACAGAAACTTACCCATTTTACCATCAGTCTGTTAGTCATCACTCCTGCTTAACTTTGGTGAACCTGCTGTCAGTAGCACTGTGTGCCACCATCAGCTCCAGCCTGTGGTCTCCCTAAATCAGCAGGGCAGAAGGATCCCGGTGGGAAGGGGGAAGAGGGATGTTCCCTTCAAAAGAATTGCAAATGTAGGGACAGAAGTGAATGAATGCAAGGGAAATGCTGGGGAAGTGCGCCAGTGAAACAGGGTGTCAGTGTTTGAGTACCTGGGTGTATCTTAATACCACATGCCAGAATTGATTTCTAGGAGTAAACTGCCAGCCTGGAATAGGAATGGATTTTAAGATCCAAAGCGTGTGCTCAGTGCACACTGTAATTAGATTGTGATTGCAATTTCAGCACAGGACTGAACTTCAACCTTTAAAAAACTCAATCTTTCTTCAGGAGCTCATTGAGCTATTTATGATATCAGTGATGGACTCAAGGAATATCACAGCTATCAAATGGGGAGGAAAGGAGAGGCTGTCAAAAGATTAAATTTTGATGGCATTTTAAATGTTACCCCCTACACTGTATTTAATGATTCTCTAGTTCTGCTGAAAGTCAGTGACTCTAAAATACTCCAGTCATTTTTGAAAATGTGATTTTATTTCCCCAAGTACAGCAGAGACTTAGTAAAATTTTGCTTTGGCCCTAGGAAAAGACTCAGGAGGTGCTAGACACAATAACACATTGCTCTCCACAGAGCAATTTTCCCCTCTGTCAGAACTGGCTGGTGTGCTTTCTGTTATTAATGAGGGAGTTATAGTTCTCTTTAGGAGACGTTTCCATGTTATCTGTTGTTTGGCACTTCAGAGACGCTTACTAAAGAGCTGATGTGATTCCCATGAAGATTTTGTGCGCTCTCTATTGAAGGGGTCACTCCATGCCAGATAACATGAGCAATGTCTGCGCCACTTCTTGGGACCAGCAAGGAAACAGGCTCAGTACAGGCTGTGTGTCAGCACTGCTTGAAAGGAAAACCCCACACAATTTTAAAATACTAATTTTTGCTCAACTAATATTACCAAAATAAAATAATAAAATAGACTGGGTTTTTTTGATGCTGGATTAATAGATTTAGGTCACAGACTGTAAATGAGTGTGACTGAGCTGTGTGAATAAATCAGTTCACTTGATTGTGGGGTGAATTTACACTTTCAAAGCTTTTAATAGGTAATGAATATTCAGGGTCTACCACATGGTAGGAGATCTGAAACGACGGCTTCGATTCCAGCAGCCCTGGCTCTCAGTCAGCACGTGTTACAAAAAAAGTGTCATAGAATAGTAGAGAGCAGTGCTGCTCTCATCCCTGCTTTTTTCCCTCTTTGCTGTTGCTAATAGGAATGCAGTGTGATACCCCAAATGTGCAGCTGGTGGCTTTAGAAGACAGGTTTCACCGTGCTGTATTGATGCTCAGTGCTTGTTGTCCTCTTATCACCGTTTGTGGACATCAGATGGAGCTGAATGGGTGTCAGATGGGGATTTGAAATCTCCCAGTAGCTTGCAGAGCAGTCTGGGAGCAGTTGCTCGCCCCAGCCCTGTAGGCAGGAAGGCAGCACCAGGCTCTGTGTCACTTTGGGGTAAAAGCCTCAAATCCGTGCAGTAGCAGGAAGTATTTGATGGAGCACTTATCAACTAAGTTCATGCTGAAGAAGGTGGCTCCCACTTTTGTAAGAAAAAGAACAGAGTAGGTGAACCTTTCCATTTGATATAAATAGCTCTACTACACTACAGTATTTATTTATTCAATACAACAAATTAAGCTGCAAACCTAAAGGGTGGAGAGAATATATTTACCAGACTGTTCAACTGAATTGCCAGTTGTCATCTACAGAGAAATCAGTGAGGCTTTTTCAAGTCATCTTTGACTCATTTTTGTAATCATACAGCCCACACAGTGGGTTCTGCTGAACCAACACAAGGTTTAAAATGGTAAAAACCTGTTTCAGTGAGAGTCATGACATTGATTTGCACTGTAGAGCCCGTGGTCATGCAGGAACAGGCAAAAAATTCATGACTTTCCTGGGCCCTCTTGAGCAACTGAGCATCCTGTAATAATTCCTATTTTCTTAGTTTTTAAAATACTGTTCACAAGAGTGGTGGGGAAGGGAAATAAAGTTGCTGGTGCAAAGTTACCCAAGTTAAGAATAGCCTGCAACATGACCATGAAGTGTTTTAAGTTTGATATTTTTGCTTGCAATAGAAATTTCTTGTCAGAGCTCTCTGTGGAATTAGTTTGAAAATCTGAGTTCAAGGTAGCTGGATAAGAAAAAAGAATTTGGCAGTTCCATGGAAATCTTTAATCAAAAAGAGTCTATACAGCACCTCAGCAAAATTCTCCTGGGCACAGCCTTTCACTGCTTTGCATGTGCCAAGAGTGAATCACAGCTGATGACGAAGTGGGAGAGGTGACAGGGCTGATCTGGAATGTGTCAGGTTTAGGTGTAGTGTGTATTAACCTGCCACAGGAACTTCGTGTGTGGGCAGCCCTGGGGATGGTCAGCACTTCCTGAAGTGGGAAAAAGGAGGAATGCATTTGTTACCAAAGCTGAACCTATGACCCATGTGCAACCAGGACCTTCTGGTGTTCCACTGGTATTACAGCCTGCAGTTCCAGGGTTTGTGATGCTGACAAGCTTGATCAGCTTCCTTACTTCTGCTGAAAAGTGATCAATTCAAAGAAAACCAAACCAAACCAAAGGTGTTAGGTTCCTGAAAGGCAGGGAAGATCTTAAAAACAGCATTGCTGCAAGGAGGTCTGGTATAACCTTCACGGCTTCTTCTCTGCCTGAGTGTAGGCAGGCGCTGATGGATAGTCTGAAACATGTGACAGAATTCATACCATTGGTAAAGATAAGGAAGGAGAGGAAAAGCCAGGCCTCAGCTGTGCCAAGCGCTGAGATGGGTGCTCCCAGGGATGTTGGTAGGGTTTGTGTGTATGAAGATAAAAGCATTGATGGCTTCTGTTGAACAGGAGTGGGATTCAGTAAAAGGCTCAAACTGAATGCATATAGCTGTGATTTGTTGAACTTAAACCATATTTTTCCCACGCAAAAAGTCCTGTATGATTTGGGGCATCTGTTTTAACCGGATTGACTGGAAATTCATCTGAAATCATGAGGGATGTAAAAATTGATGGTTTTCTAGGATTTTAACCATACTATAGAATTCTACAGCAAAAGTACATTTCATTCTTAACTTCTACAAGCACAGTAAAAATCTGCCATTTCTATTCACTACTACAGGTTTTCTTCAATAGGGCAGTTAATTTATTGTTTGATTCTATTATCTGTAAGAGCTAAGCAGTGGAAGAAGCTGCTGAAAGTAGGTGTAAAATGTTTAAGATATTTGGAGCCAAATGCCAGGATATTATTGAATCAGTCCTCCCAAGCTATAGCATAATATTCCTGGTGAGGCAAGGGCCACGTCTTTGAGAGACAGCTTTAAGGGCATAAGGCTATTAAACAGAAAATGGAGACCCAGGAAGTTTTTTTTGACAGACAGAGGGCTTGAACCTGCAGAATTCTGAACTGGCAGTTCAGCTTTGTGGTTGTGCAGAATTGGGGTTAAGCTGCTCAGCATTCCTGCAAAAGTGGGAGTCTGAATAGCAGAGCAGGGCTGGGAAGGAAATGAGCTTGCTGATCAAGATGTTTCAAAGTGCATCTTCAGGACAGGTCTGAGTCAACACTTTTAGATAACGCTGTCAGACTGGATGATAACAAAAATTATTCTGACAACCTACTTGGTCTGGAAGCAAACGCTGTCTGTTCCTTTACAGTGATTTCTGATTAAACTGGGGGCTCTGTTGCCAACAGCCCAGTGCTAGCCACTGTGACTCATGCTATTGACTCCTTCTGTTTGGCATAAAATATTCAAATATTTGAATAAAATCGAGTGAATTATGAGAATAATCTTTTTATTTGGAAAATTAAACTGCTCTATCGCTTTATTAAGGCTCTCTGAGCTCTACCTGAGGCACAGACAGCAGTGAGGAAGCTCACATACACATGCCACAAAGTGAAATGCTCAAGAGAAGGTTTTTGATATAGGTACTCTCCATCTATATTTTGCAATTGTGTCTGACCTTTTAAAATAACCCAGGTGCAGAAAACATGCTGGAATGCATCACTCCTAAGGTGAGCTTCAAATACACCTCCTGGTTTCCAGAGAGCCCTGCTCTTTGCAGGGAAGAGCAATCAGGTTATAACAGAATAACTGAGAAACAGGAAATGATATGCAGGAAATTCTCCAGGTGTACAGATTGTGTGCAATACCTATGTAGTAAAGTCTGCATCTTGGGTAATCTGTGCAGTGGGAACAAATATGCGAGTCCATGAAGGTGATTTACAGTAGGAAGATTAACAATAAAATAAACAGGTTCCTCTTCGCTGGGGAAGGTCTCTCAACACATTGTGACAGTTTGGTGCATTAGTCAGCCCAGGAGACATCATGTGAAAGTGTCATATCTGTGTCTGTCAGGAAATCAGACAGATTATTCATAACTCTCAGGACTCTTGTCTTTAAACGGCCTTTTTCTTATATGAATTTTCCCCATCCCATCTTCTTCATAAATCAAATGGGGTGTTGTCAGAAGTTACCACCGGAAACGTGGCATCTCACTTTCCCCTGATGTAAAAAGTCTGAATGTGCATTGATGAAGTGGACATAAGTTACTTTTCCATTTCACTCTCTGTCATGACTGTTCATGACCAGAGCTTGACCAACTGCCTGGAAAGCAATCTGTAAAGTTAGAGAAAGATGCTGTGGTTATCTGCCACAGTCTTTGTGGAGCTGCTCTGACTTTAGGAGGGTTCCCTGTGTCCACAGAGGATGGCCAGAGCAGAGCTTAATCTATTTGCCACAAGTACCTTGAAGACCAGGGGAAAAGGATCAGCCAGGTATTTAGAAGAGCGTCCTTTACCGAGGGCCATGGTGGTTAGGACACAGCTAAAAATAGGTGCAAGGAAAATTAGTAGGTGTCAGAATCATTGGGACAAAGTGGAGGAGAATATGGTACTTTTCCTGGTGCCTGTTCAGCATGTTTAAATCGTGCTTGGATTTTAAAATTATGGGATAGACTGAGCAAACAATCAGTTCTGGCACTTTCAAGTCAACTAAAGGGCACTCAGCAGAAATGTTAATGGATGGGCTGTAGTGAATGCAGAAGGGAGAAGGATGGAAATAGTCTCAAAGGGTATCAGCAGATTTCTCTGCATTGCCAAATGCAAAAGACTAATGAGCAGTGGCTGAACACTATGACCACTGCACTTACAGTACATGTCCTTCTGCAGTGTTTACTTTCTCTTACCAGTGACAGCTGTGATCTGGAACCTCTACTGATTGCTTAAAGACAGATCTTCTCAGTCTTGGCTTAATTTCTTGCTCAGGAAGAACAAAAACTTACACCTAGCTCAAGTCTGCATTTTTATAGACAGGGTTGCTGTGCCTGTGGCAGCAAAGGAAGGTACAGTTCTGATTGTATGAAAGATTCACAATTTTGCCAGAATTGGGCTTAGCCAAAACTGGACCTTTGAATTGAAAGTTTTCAGGCAGAGCGCTTGTTTAAGTGTTTTCCATGTCTTTGTCCTTATGGTAAGATTGATCTTTTCAAACAAAAATAAAGGTGTTTCATCTTAGATTGACTATCTTTGGTCTTTGCTGCTAGAAACCCCAGAAGCCTCATACTCTGGTTTTTTTACTGGCATGAAAGAGACAACAAGAGGGAGAACCTGTCTGTCCTCTGTCACTCTTACTGGAACACAAACAAAAGAAAACAGAGGCTTTAGTGACCTCATGGAAAACCATCTAGAAAAAAAAAATCTCCTTTCCTGTTAATGGATGAGTGGATTCTCTTCAGGAATTTTATTCCTTCAGATTGAAGGACATTTCAAGGGTCTAACTCTGTTCTCCATAACTTCAGCATTGGTGTAACTGAGCATTAATAAAATGTTGATTGATGGAATCAGACCTGTAATGCTTCTCTTACAGAAAATGCAGCTGTACCTGTTTATACTTAAAAGTCAGGAGCCCTATTCCCAAAGCAGTTAAGTAGCATTTATACAGAAGAAACAAGGAAGTGATTAATAAATGCTGTTTTAAATATTTACAGGTCTCTTTGTCTTGCTTCTTAGAGATGTGATATGAACAGCTGTTGTGGAGAAACTGCCCAATCTCTCTGCCTGACCAGGATTTTCCCTCTTTCTGTGCACGGGATGCAGTCAAAGGGGTGGATGCCAGCCCAGCTGTGCTGGGCAGGAGTCCTTAAGCATCTGGGCCCAACCCCAAAGGCCTGCACAGGGGAAAGCTGTGTCTGTGTCAGTCATCCTTTAGCGACCTGCAGTGATCCCTGTTGTTTCGGTCACATCCTGGCCTACCTCCTCCCTAACTGGGAGCTTTATTTCGCTCACACTCTTGCTTTTCTAGCTGCACATGAAAATAGCAGCTCCAGGGAATTTCTTCCCAGGTATGGTCAGAGCGGTTCCTGCCATTGTCTGTGATCTCCACCAACCATGGCATTTGGGCTCCGTGCCAGGGCTGGAAGGCTGATGAACTCCCATTCTAGCATCACTTCTGACTGACCTTTTCCATGCACATTGCAGCTCCCTGGCTGCCCACAGGCTTCTAGCCTTGAATATCATAGTATGCTTCCCAGCCTTGCAGCGGAGAGTGGCAGTGCTGGTGGGATCAGCTCTGCTGGGGGATGAGCAGGAGCAGAAACACCTGGACAAGGGCAGAGGCAGGCAGGTGTGGTCTGCCCTTGCTTGCTCGGTATTCAGGCTGCATCGGCAATATAGAAGTGCTTTAGAAATATACAGCAGTTTCAAAGCTCTATTTGTAATATTTTTCCACTTCTGAGGGTAAATACTTTGGATTAGTTCCATGATTTTAGTGCCACTGATCCCTGTTTGTGCATGACTTCAGGAGCTCATCCATAAAGTGTTTTCCCTCATTCCAGATCTTTATTGGTGAGTTATTTGCCCAGGATTTGCGCTGACTTTTTTCTGCTGTTGGAATTTGAGCTCGCTGGCTGTGTGCTGGATGGTGATTTCTTTGGCATATTTCCTTTCTTCTTTTGGCAGGTCCTGAGTTTATTCCATTATCTTTCTGAAGTGAAAAACGCTAAGCAGAATTTTCAGTGACTTTCACTTTTATTTAATTAGTGCTTTATCTTGACATTGTCTAGTGTGTAAATCTTGTCCTTTTGAAGACCAGGAGCAGTTGATGTGTGGTGGTTTTGGCACTGGCTGCAGATACCTCTCTGCTCAGCAATTGGTGTGTGACACAAGCTTATTTCTGGAGTGGGCAAGTGGAACCACTATTGCAGTTTACTGAGAGTATCTGATAAAGTGTTCTGTTCAACAGTAATGCAGAATGTGATGTTTTATTGCTGCCATGTGACCCTCTGAATATTCCATGTCCTCGGTTTCTTACACTGCACCCGTCCTTGCTTGCTTTAAATAGGCCATGAGATTGCAATATCCTGTGCCTCTGCTTCCCTCTCTTAATTCCAGAAGCTGTAAAGGACAAAATCCACACCAGTGCTGAGCCCGTATTCAGGGCTTGCACTGGGCAGTCCAGACACTGCCTGTGGATGTTGGTCTAATGTTTTGGATAAATACGGAGCATTAGTCTGCCATGCAGTGTGATACTCTGGAGAGCACTAAGTGGCATCTAAGCCCAAGGGGGCTTTTCAGGAGCCCATGAAATGACAGCCGAGATCTGATCAGCTGCAGCAGCAGAGACTGTGTTTGTTATATCAAATAAGCCAAATTATCTTCATTGTACACCGTGGTGAGGTGAGGTTAAACCAAATTTTGTAATGCCAGCAAGTGGGACTGCAGGATTCCAAGCTTCTCCGTGTGTTTGAATGTGTTTCTTCTTGTGAATGGAGTGCAGCAGACCTGTGAGTCTGGGCAGACCATGCACACGTTGGATGTGGGAGAAGCAGTTTACTCTGCAAGGCTTGGGCTGAAGTGTGCGCAAATGCCATCCACAGAGCACAGAGGACACAGAGCTGCAGCACTAACCACAGTCTGAGGCTGTAGGATAACAACAAATTTCTTTACAAATCAATGACAGTGCAGTGAAGGACTGAGACTAATACTCAGGTAAAAACAGTTGGAGCCATTCTGAGGCTTGAACTGAGAGCACAGTTTTGTAATGTGTTTGCTGAAAGAAAGAAGAGCCTCCAAGCCCTCTCTCACTCACATGCAGTGCCCTTGCTAGAGAAGAAGTTAATTGTACATCTGACGCAGCAGGAGCCTTTCTGCGTGTCTTTCAGATGAGTTGACAACTGATAATTATATGAGAACTACAGGCTGTCTGTCCTCTATTACTTGCACTGGGGGAAAGCAGCACAAGGAATGTGTGAAAAGCTTTGATTATAGGGAAGGAAGTAAGATTTCTTCTTGTTGTTGCTTGCTCTTATCATCTCCAGCCAGTCTTAATCTTACAGCTGGTACAATTGCACAGTGTTGGTCATGTTGCTGTTGTGTTTCAGATTTTACTCTAGTGGGTGGCTGGGGAAGATCTGCACTCTAGGTAGACTTCTCTGTCTGGTTTTAGCTTCATCAGGACACACTTTCAGTTTGCAAGGGCAGAGTTTGGGGTGCAGCACACCTGTGCCAGCTTTAGTGGGATCTCATGCCTAATCTCCTGCTCTCACCATATCTGCCCATCTCAGCAGTAACCTGAAGTCAATGTCGTTGATAAAAGAAAAGCTGTTGAAAGTGTTAGATGACATCTGGGTGTTATGTCTGCTTGCAAATTGTTCCCAGGTACTGTATAAGCTTAGCTCTGTGACTGAATGAAATGGACTGTTTGTGCTGGGACATTAATTTGCATAAACAATTACAGCACGTTCACTACTTTTCCCGGCACCAGCTATGTAGCACCAGTTGTGCGAGAATTGGAACATGCTGTAGTCAAATGAGAATGGGATTGGGAAATGGGGAAGAACAGTATGTCTTCCAGCTTGCCATAAACTTGTAACAAGATGCTGTGACTCAGATCTGAGCCCTGGAATAGTCCAGCTGAGGAGGGAGGAAACGTTATATATGAGAACATGATTTTGGATTGGCTTGGTGGTCTGTTCTGGGGAACCAGAGGATTTTTGGGTTTTTTTAAATTGTTCCAATTTTACTGCTCATGTAAGAGAGCTCAAACTAACCAGGCTGGGGATTAGATCCCTGTTACTGAATTAGAGCTCTGTGTATTTGACTTAGCATTAGGGTGATACCCTACATCAGTTCACTGACAACTAAATTTTGTCTTATGTCAGAGCTCTCTTTTGGCTGATTTGAGAATTTGACAAATTCTGGCTTGCCTCAGACTTAAAAAAATCCCTTCTTGCATGTCTTATGTATGTATTTGGGCCATGTTTAGATTCCAGAAGTGGTCTGCCACCGGGATATTAGGGATTGCAGGGCTGCTCACAGAGCAGGACTGAAACCACAGGTTCCTTGGGCACTGGGAGCTGCTGCCCAATCTGTCAGCCAGGCCAAAGAAATTTTCCTCCTTATGCTTCTGTCCCTCTCCCTGCACTGGTTATTTTTAGAATCTCTCCACTTCTGCATGTCGGTTGTGGAGCTGTGTTGCAGTAGATGAGAGCAGAGGCCAAGTAGGTTCAAACCAGCCAGGCCTGGTGTTTCTAATGGTTTTTATATAACACTGCATCCGACACTTGCTTCTTTTCATATGCCCATGCTATATGCCAGCTCCCCATGGTAGCATTGTTCCAGTGCCTGAAGCAGAATAACATTTTATTTTTCAGTAATGAGATTCCTTCACCTAGGATTTATTTCAAGAAGAAATCTATGGATAGAGAAGCATTTGCTTGGTCTCTTAGAGTTCTTGGAGTGCTGTAATTGCCACAAGTACTTGCTTTGATTTATGCAAAGCTGCATATGCACAAGGTCTGGGGTCATTGCTGTGTGTCTGAGTGTCTCAGTGTGTACCTACTGTCACTGTTCTGGGCCTTTGAGAGTGGACACGAAAAGAAACTGATGACCTGTCCATGTCCAATACTGAAACTGTGGCTGAGTTGGTCATTTAACCCAGATCTCCTCAAAGCCGAGCTACTCTTTCAAGAACTGAGACTTTTTTTGTATGGAGGGTGGTGCTGGGGTGAGTTTTGCATGCCATCCAGATAATTTCAGCAGAGAATTAGCCTTACTAATTATTTTCCCTCCTGCCATGAGTATTTACTTAATATCTGACCTCTTTTACTGTACTCAGACAGTCCAAGATTGCTTTCCTAAGGAGTTCAGTCTTCAGCTCTTTATTCAGGCAGAATTATCTTTATACCAGTTATGCTCACTCTGGAGCAGGCTAAACCATGGCATTCAGACAAGGCACAGATTTTTTTCCATATTTGCCATTAGATGCTTTAAAAGCACTTGGAGAGTTTTGCTTTCAGTGAGGACAAGAGCAGAATCCAGGAAAAACATAAAAATTCTGTTTCTGTAAAAGATGGAGGTTTGTTGTAAGTTCAGCAGGGGCTAGAGAAAAACACATCAGGAACTGTATAGAAAACACTTATTCTCTGGAGATATTTTTCCAATGTCACAGACTGAAGAATCTTGGAGCACTCTGCTGCATGGACACTTGCTTGATGCAGAGTGAGGACAGATGAGATCTGACTGCACTTTGTGTCACTGTGGCTTTTAGAACAAGAAATCCCTCTCCTCTTCCCACTTTTATTTCCCATCCATTTGCTCTTAAAGCTTCAGAGTCTCACCTTCTCTCTCAGGCAGCTTTCTGGCATTATGGGCTTGAGTGATGCTTCTTGTCTCTTGTGTAAGAAGTTGATGATGTTTGGCTGATAAAGAAGGAAGACCCTGGGGCAGTAAATGCCTCAGTTTGCAAACTTCCACAGGTGAGCAGTCAGTGGATGCAGCTTAAACTACCACAGAAGTACAACAGAAAAAAAGAGAGTTTTTTGAGAATAGCATTGTATTACATTCTTCTTTGAGCAGATAATTTATTCAAGGGGTGACAGATTGTCTTGTCTGTCTGAGGCAGTAGCCTGCAACCCAGATTTAGCTGTGGTTGCCACAGATTCCCTTTGCTGTCAATATGCAGTGTATCCAACCATAAAATGAGTCATCACACCACAGCTTAGAGGTTCCGTCTTAAATTGGAATGGCCAGAGTGAGAAACCTTGAATTGTTGCCTGCATCTGATTCACAGGTCCTTTTAAGGCTTTGGTCTGCCAGGCTTCAGTTCAGCACCCTGTATTAGCTCTGAATTTATATCTTTATGAAATGTCCAGCAGGATATGAATAGCCTGCATAGCAAGTGTCTTTTGGAACAAGTGGATGCTACATTAGGGTAAAGGCAGATGTATCAGGTGGAGGCTTTCCTGTTTGAATCAGCCAAGTAATTAATCCTGGAATACAGGCACAGGAAAATGCTTCAGAACCAGATGAGAAAGGCTAGAGGCAACTTTGAAAGTATACAAGAACGAAAAACTTACTCAGAGATGGAATGCAGGAAGGAAATGTCCTAGAAAAAGAGTATTCCCATGCCACAGGGATTTTTTCACTGCCAAGAGAAACAACAGAAAATCATGAGCAAAAAACCAATTTTCCAGTAGTCTGACACTGGCAGTTTGCAGCTTCTGGCCGAGCTCCACAAAGCTGCTGATCTCTGTCAAATCCCATGATAAGTCTCACTTCTCCTGCTGAGTGCTGCTGCTTGTGAAAAGTTTGACCAGAGGTGAGAAGGACTTGCTGGTAATTGTCTTCTCTGCTGCCAGTTCTACACCCTGACCAGGAGGTGTTCAGGTCAGTGGAAAGGATCCTGTGCACTTCTCTGAGCTTTGACCCCACGCCACAGTTGGCCTGCTCAGGGCTACACTTGTGTTACTGTGACTCTGTCCTGGCTGTTGGCCTCTCATTAAAGTCTCAGGACTCAGGGTTGTCTCTGAAACATGCCTTGTCTGCTGTAGTACACCCCAGCAAGGTGGGTCAAGGCTTGGTAGGATCTCAGGCCACAGAAGGTTTGGCCACGTAACACCAAAATACTGGTGAGGTGGGCAGCACCTGCTTTGTTTCGACCCATGCCAGCCTCCCCAGTGAGCTCTTGTGCAGCTTGAGGCTGAGGTCTGTTGGTGAAAGGCTGTCAAGAATAAAACTGCAGCTTCCCCCTGAGCTCAGAACTTGCCGTTCATCTTCCCGAGTCCTTTGTTCACCCACATTCCATAAAATTGACAGCAACAAGGACAGAAACATCACCTCCTAATATTTCATCCCTTTGTACGAGTGTTGCCTTGTTTCCTTGGCAGACTGACCTCTGGCTGGAGCTGATGCTGCCATTCTGTGGTGCACCATTCAATGGGCACTATGCTCTTAGATTCTTTTGTTTAATTATTATTATCCATTCATTTTCATCCCAGACAAAGCATGTGCAGCCTTTATAAGGCCTTGCCATTGTTATCTGCAAGTGCAACAGTAATTCAGCTATTGTACCTTACCCTAATTCTCACCAGTGCAGCAGCATAAATACACAGGGAGCAGAGACACACATGGTGGGAGCCAGAAGCAATTTAGCCACAAGAGTTTATCATCAAGATACAAAGCACCCTGGAGCAGGGAAATTGCCTCTTTTGCCAGCTCATGGCCTGACTGTTGGCCAAATACATGGTGCCCTTTTTTTTTCACTGACAAAAATTCCTTTTTGTGGAGCCTTGGTGATTTCCCTGATCTCACTGCTGGATGCAAACAACATGAAAGAGCTGTGCTGTGCCGTTCAAAGAGACACGGAGCCTCCCTCTAGGCTCCATTCAATGAGATACCAAGGATATCTGCACAGAGCTGTCCTGGGCAGGCTCTGGTTTGGTTCCAGTGTTTTGTTTGAGAGGCATTTGCAAGGCTTTCCTGGTGGTCCCTTTCAGGAAGTTTTCCTATTACAGTGAAGAGAAAAAACATTTTGTAAACTCTGGGCAAGAAGTAATGTATTCTGTTCTGTGGCTCTTCACCCCATCGAAGTCTGCAAAGCAATGGAAGCGATGAATTCCTGTGATGAATTCCCCACAAGATGTGTGCAAAGTTACCCTTTGTATGCAGGTTTGGAACAGGAGTCTGAACCAGCATTTATGAACTCTGTGATGATAGTCCAAACCCAAGAGTGCACTGGCCAAAACCCAACAGCTGCTGAGATCAGCAGATATGAAGGTTCACAACATTTCCTGTTTGTACCCCTCAACACTTCACATTTGCACCGGTCCTGCCTCATGAGGCTTTGACAGACCTGGCTCTGAAGAGATTTGTTCTGGACCAGTGAAGGTGGAGGATGTCCTGTGCTATAGGGAGTCCTTACTTTTCTGAGTGATGGTGTCTGATGGAAAGTGGCATCCATCTCGAGAAGGTCAAAGTCCTGATCTGAGACTAGTCTGATTTAAGTCCACATCACAATGATGCCTTGCAGCATTTCTCAAATAAGGAGCTAAGTGTTGTTTGCCAAGGTTTAGAAATTCATTGCAAAAGCACTTTAGAGTTAAAAACCTCCCTGTGGTTTTGGTGATTTATAGATTTTATGGCCATTAAGTTCTTCTAGCATGACTTTCATTGTGTAATGCAGTACAAGTGGTTCCTGCATCAAGTTCCTTGCTTCTGGCTTTGCTCAAGGTCAGGTTTAGAATGGTGCTAAGAGAGTTTGTTTCCCCCTCCTGTCTACTTCCCTCCCCTTCTTAACCCTGTTCTGTGGGCTTTTGTGGTGTGATGGTTCTTTGGCTGCCTCAATACCTCAGTACCCACTTCGCTGCTGCTCTGTCTGGGCAGGGCTTGGTCATTTAATAAAAATGCATTGACCTTCATTTGTGAGAAATGTGAACACACACCTGGAAGGAACAGCAAGGACGAGCTGTCATCAGGTGTAACATTTCACTGTGACTTAGCCTAGGTGTGTTTCTTTGAATGGCAATTGCCCTGTTCCAGGTCACATTCATCCAGATGGCTCCCAGAGCACCATGAAGCAACTCCGGGACCACTTCCACCTTCTCCATCCTTGGCAGGCCGTGCAGCTCCAGCCCACTGCAGTCACACCGGGTCCTGCAGAGAGCTGTCCAGCTGAGGGGGACACGGTGCCATCCAGGACATTGTGTTTGTCTCTGGTCCAGCCCAGAGTCGGTGTTGGCAGCGTGCCCGTCTCTATAATAGCTGTACACTTTGCCCACAAGGTTGTTATTCCTAATCTTACAGGAAGTGCATGGATCCTGTCCAAACCAGGATGATTAAGAGATATGGGGGCTGGTGGCCCTTCAGGGTGAACAGGATGAGGTTTGCAGTGGGGAGGGAGCATCTCTCTGCTGCTGTTGAGGCGCCAGCACTGCATTTTGTTTGGCACCAGCTAATTTTTCCCTCAGCATTTCCCCCTATGCACTGACCAAGCTGCAGCCCTGAGGTTCACCTCCTCCCATAGGCAGACTCATCATAGAGAGATTTTAAGAGAACGTGGACAAAAAGGCACCTGGTCCATGAACACAAACTCAGTCCATCAGCCCTCTCTGTGGGGAGCCCTCATGCTGAGACCGTAGCCAGCAGTGGCAGAGAGACAGATGTAAAAATGTCTGTTCAACTGAAGATGCTTACAAACCATGGAACTGCTTTAGTTCGTGGTGAGGAAACCTCACCATGCCCAGTGAGAATTCCATTATTGAACTGGTCCAGTGAAAGGTGCTCTCAGAAGGCTCCTTTTATTATTTCAGGCTCTCAGCATTCCACCTCATGTTTCATACGTATGCCTTTGCTACAGAGCTTTGCTGAGCCTTATCACTGAAGCGTAAATTATATCCTTGTTACTGTACCAGGTATGTTCTGAGCAGGTAACACACAGCAGAGACTGGAAAAGCACAAAAACCTGTAATTTTTTGGGGGCTGGTATATGTTCAGCTATTAGCAGGGAACTGGCTTTTCTGATCCGGCACTGCAGTGAAATGCAGCTGGGTGAGGGCCTTGCAGTATAAATCTGTTGTGATTTCTGCATTTTCTCACCTCTTGATTATAACTCCTACAAGGCACCTTTATGTTGGAGGAAAATAGATGCAAGCACAGTTTTGGCAAGCTGGGAGAAAGCAGTAGCAGCAGCAGAAGCTCTGAGTTTTTGAGAGAAGTTGCACTGTGGAAGGTCTGGCAAACACACATTAATTGTTTTTTACCTATTTTGGGATTTCATAGGTGATCAGTAAACTGTCAAGGGTGTTTAAACTGGTAACTGAAGAAGAGCCTGTGAACTGAAAGGACAAGACCAGGGTTAAACTGACTTTTAAAGGGACTCAGCAAGTTTAGAAATAGTGTTTTACTATGTGTTGTACCTGGAATTGGGGTCAGGTACAATGGGAAGGATAAACCAGTGCACTCACCTCTTGTAAGATGCTCCAAAGAAGAACTGCACATAATCTGATTGGCATTTGTAGGGGATGTTCTACACCAGAGATAATTTGAGCTCCAGTGACCATTTCTTACCTGATTTCTCGGGTCCATCTAGGAGAAGCCCTCCTGATTCCCTTAAACATTGCCTGTTTGTTTTTACACTGAAAGGGCTGGTTGGTTTTGCTTTACAGGCAATTAATTTTCGCTGTCTGTGACCCTGTGGTGACATGTTGTCATAATAAATACAGGGAACTTATATTTACTGGAAATATCAAAATGACAATTTTTTTGGTCAGGCTGTTTGGTTTGATTTTAATGTGGGAAAAAATGAATTCACATACTGATATACAGAGCATCAACAGTTATCAAAAATAAATCAGCATATACCTCTGGGAGATGATAAATGTACACGACAGAAAAGACAAGCTACATCCCTACAAAAAGGCAGTAGGAAAAGGCAGCTGTAGAAATGAGCAAGATCAAAACAGTAATTTCTTAAAAGACTTTAGAAGGAAACAATTTCACAGAACAGGAACAGCCCTGTGGACCTTTGTGCTGTGCATACAGGCATGAACAGTCCAGTCCCACACCTAGGTGGACAGAAATGCCTCTCAAGTGACTATTATCCTGCGTGACAGCTGGACTGGGAGCACTGACCTGCTTACCTGAGCCTGAGAGATGTGATTTTCCAGCTGATGGAAGTCACCACATCATTACCCAAATCTCTTTTTCAAAATCTGCCTTTTCCTACCTAGTCCCCAGGCCCAGCACACTGCAGTCCATCTGTTTCTGGAATAAGAAGAGAAGGTGAAATCACACGTCAGTTGAGAAAATTATCTTTGTGTCAGATACTATCTTTCCAATAGTGTGTGCAGTGAGCTGAGAATGCTGGGTCCAATCCCTCACTGAGCTTCTTATAATACCAAGACTAATTGATAGCAGTTTCACTGGGCACACTGCTAAAACACAAAAGTACAATCCCATCATAGCTGTGTGCCTTCATCTCTTTTGGGGATTTTTGTATTGCATTTTGGATCTTTCTTCCATTCAGCCTTGTAACCATTTAGATGTACTAACGTTGACGAGGCTGTGGTGGCTAATGAGGATGCACAGTGCAGGCAGTCCTGTACCATGAAGCACCCTTGTACAGCTTCTAAAGCTGTAAAGAGCATTCATTTTCTATGCATTCAGACTTTGTATTTCTGTCCCTTTCTACTTAAAAATGCTGACTGATTATCATTCCTTCTAGTGTCTTTCCCCCGGTGTAGATCAAAGAGCAATGTGGATTTCTAGGTGTGATTTTATACAAAGTTCCCTCCACTGCAGTTTGAATGACACATTTCTCTCTAGGGGGATTGCCCATGCCATGGGAACTGAGGTCTGAGGGGGCTTCTGGGCAGGGCATTGCCGGGAGCTGGCGGCTGCAGCAAGGCACAGGGGGGAATTAGAGAAGATTACCACGGTGTCAGTGCTCTGGTCAGGAATCTGGCTGCTTGTGGCAGCTGAGCAGGAGGGGCTCTCTCCTTCCCTCAGCCCCAGGTAGTTGTGCTGTAGGTTGGGGGGTTCCTTGCGACCTCCTCTCAGCACTGACAGCCCCGATTCATGCTCATCCCCTGCTGTCACAGCCTGCTTATCCCTCCTTCCCTGAACGTCATGGGAGTCAGCTGCTGTTCAAACCTGTCACCCTCATTCCAGACTTGGTAATTATCCCACCATAATGAGAGGCACTTACTGCTCATTTCCTCCTCTGGTCCTCGGGGAAGGACGTTATCTCCCAGCCACACTTTTCTAAAGGTTAAGATCTTTCCCTTCAGCTAAGTGGAATATTGTTCCTTTAATCATACCTTTCTGCCTGATGTTTGTCGTCTTAACTAATGTGTGACTCCCTGAGCTGGATTCATCCCATACTCATTCCTCCCAGGATTTGTGTCAAAGCATTAATTTGCTGTGAAATTTCTTTCATTCAGTTTAATTTCAGGACGGCTGCTCAGGCTTTTGCATTTGAGATCAGATCTCAAGGCCTAAATTTCACGCTGTATATCCGAGAGCATGCCAAAAGCAAACCACAGTCCCTTTTAACAGCTGGGTTCAAAACTGATTTTAGGAGACCAGGCTGAGAGACCTGAGGATGCCCAAATTATGCTGCTCTGGGCAGGCCTCTGGCTCGCTCTCAGACCAAAATGTAAATTCTTTCTGAAAGCAGATGTGTGTAAAGTACAGTGCTGTGTGCTGGTTGCATTTTGTTGCTGGGTTAGCTTTGTGCATTAAGGAGAAAATCTAACAATAAAGCACAGTCAAGAGAAGTGGCTGTCTGAAGTGTAACTTCCTTTGTAACTTCGAGGCTAGAAATCCAACCTGTGAGGATTTGCTGACAAAACTGGGTGATTCACTATCTTGTGAGTGCTGTTGCACTTGGCCATGGTTTCGACCTGTGAATCAGAGATGCACACGTGAAGTGCCATCGTACGGCTGGCACAAAAGTGCCATGTTCTGGTTTTGTGGCAGCCGTGCAGTCTGGAGCCACTGCCTGGATTTCAGCACTGGCTTTCGGCTCTGGTTTGGGGAATTTTCTGGGGCTCCTGCTTGGCCGTGTTTTCACTGGTGTATCCCTGGAGACCCCCTGATGTCAGAGCTGCTCCCTGTAACCAGCCCACCTGACTTGCTCCGCTCTCTTCACCCTCTCCAGCTCCTTCCTGCTGGCCTTCGGTATTTCGTTTGTTCTTTGCAAACCATAACACCTCAATTAAAATGCAGATGTGTCAGCAAGGAAGGCACCAAGAAAGTGTTTTCTGGCACTCTGGACCCCACCCCTCTCCCTAGTTTTACTACCAAACATAATTATTCTGAAAGTAGATCCTGTTTGGCTGATGTCTCGCAACTGAAAGCCATGAAAAACATTATTCTGTGTAAGTTCCCTTTATGTAATGATGAGAACGATCACGCACGCCACAAGCTGCAGAGAGGGAAGAATATTTTCACTGAAAATCAATCCATGCTGCAGCACTTGCAGATAAACCTGATGTTAGGCGAACATTTTCCTGCTCCTTGTTTAAAGGAAAACGTGCTGCACCCTCATGACCAATTGCTTTATGTGTCTCTTGTGATCTGTTTTCTGCTGTGTTTGACTTATGCTAATGGGGACGATAATGGGCTGTGCCTCGCTTCAGCCTGTCACAGCTTTTGCTAACAGCCTTGTTTTCCCAGGCAGCCTTGGCTTCAATTCTCATGGCTGTGGAGGAGAAGGTGTTAATGCAGCCCTCTTATTTTAGCAAGTGAGTGAATCAGTGGTTTTAGGAAAACAGTTAAACACATTAACCCTTTGTTTCCAGAACAACACAAAAAAAATCACTGTAGAGTGAACAGATGGCTCGGCATATTTTTAGCCTTGCTCTGTGTTCCCATGGTATTCCAGACTGTGTGGGATTCCCCATAGACTGTTGTAAGATTGGTGGGCCCTGCCAAATGTCTTGTTTTGCAACACAGCAAAGGAGGGAAATCAGAGGGAAGGAGGGAAACGGAATCCTGTTTAAATCAGCTGTTTAAGTAACTAAATGAAAGGTTCTCAGTTCTCACAAATCCATAGATCGTGGGGGAGACTGCAGAGAGAGGTTGGTCTTATGATTCTGTCACTTGCTCATTATCAGCTGCTGCGTTGCATTAAGAGGGACAAAATAAATGTGAATTGCTCTTCTAGGGGCGTTGTGTGCATAAACAATTGATACATCCTAAGGTGTAGATTGGCAGAGGAGAAGCTCACCAGGGTTTTGGTGGTTTCTGGCTTGAAGATAAAATGGGGGAAGGTAGTTTTTGTAGCTGTGAACTATCTCTTTGGGATGTGTACTCTGAGGAAGTTCTGAAAAATTAAATTCTTAATTCCAGACAATGATCCTTTCTCGAGTGAGGTCGGATTCGGAGCTCTTTACATGCACTCTGTTTCAAAGTTTATTGGTGATTCTTTGTAGTTGTAAAATGTTCTGTTGTGTAAGCAGAGAGGTTAACCAGTAAGGTATATGGTATGAGAGAAGGGGTTCCTTAAGAGTAATGACTTTTGGATCTCAGTTATGGTTCTTGGCTATGGTTAGACATTCTAACTCTAAGTATGCTACCTAGAAAACTGGCGTATGTAATATGGCAAGAATTGTATTTGTTGTTAGCCCAAATTGGGTTTGTGTCATCATGTATTAAAGACTGCAAGTGATTTCTCAATGTGGAACAGAAATCATAGCATCGGTTTTCCTAACACTGCCTGTATTTCTGTTATACGCAAGTATTCATTGAGGTTCATGGAGTATTGTGTTCTCTTAATAGCTATTTGCATATTCGAATGTTTTGGACAAATCCATCCCTAATGTGTTCTCTCAGCACTACTGTGTGGCTCAGTCTTTTAGCATCAGAAGAAAATAAAATGCTGCTAACGTAAAAAAATGCTGAAAACAAGATGATGACAAGGGTCTGCCCAGTGGGGCAGATTTCATTGCAGCAGAGCACAGTTTAGAAATATCTGTGTATTGTGTCAGATCATCAGCATGCCTAGTGCTCCATGTCCAGTCGAGCAGATGTATTCAAGAGATGACAGACACCAGGGCAAGTGAGACAGGGTAAGAAACTCAGCAAGCTACAGCGCGGACCAGCTCCATGCAGGTTTCATTGCTGTCGGAGCATCACTGCCTTTATGGTGCGCTCTGAGTGGTGTCAGTATTGCCATCACCATTTTAAAGAAGGGGAAGCCAAGGCAGATGACATAATTCGCTGGTAACATCATGCTACGGGAAGACTTGGCGCTCTGGCCCCCATGCCACCGCCCCAGGGCCGCTGGACACCACCGTCCTCCCCAGCAGCAGAGATCTCAGTCAAGATAAACCCTCCTGCCCTGGGGACCATGATGTGGATCCTGCGGCTCCTGCCCTGCTCCCTGCAGAAGCGGAGGCAGTTCCTGCCCTCTCAGCTCCTCGTCCCTCTGTGCAGCGCTGCCCAGCCCAGCTCAGCAGACCGGAGCTGTGTGTCCGTGCCTTGGGGAAGGGCAGCAGCCGCCGTGCCGTGTGTGCTGCAGATCCGCAGCGCTCCTCCAGTCCTGCCCCAGCGGCTCCCCGTGCTCACCATCTGTCACCCACCGGAGCCCAGGTGATGCTGGCACAGAGCATTAATAACACACCAACACTGGAAACTTCCTTTTTCCTCTGCATGCACCTGCAGTGCCTCTGGAGCCACCTCCTTCTGTCTGTGCCTTTGTGATTCACCGATACATTTCACATTCTCCTCATGGTGGATGTTTTCTCCATCTGGATAACTGGTGGATATTTTTCTCCCCTTGGACCCAGGCCCTGTGGACTCAGGTCGTATTTGGAAGAAGATGCAATTCCATGTGTTGATGCTAAACCCAGGGAAGACAAGTGAATGGACTCCCTTGAATTTGATTAGATTTTTTGCATTGCAGCCATTAGTAAATTATGGATTTGACAGATTTGGGAATTTACTCAAGTCGAGGCCAAGATTACTCAACAGATTTGCTTATGTCATTTAGGACACAATCCCAAGATCTGCCCTCTAGCTGGAAAATTGGGTGTGCACAGTGGAAGCAGAAATTGAAACAATCCTTTCTGTTTACGGAGAGCTCACAGAGAAGCCAACGTTCAGGCTTGAAGCCTGCAGATAAAGGGGCAATGGATGATGCTTGAAATTAAAATTCAAAGCAAATTCAAAGCCATCATTTCCAGCAATGATGTATGTGCCTGCATGTTTTGGTATCAGACAGCAGCTGATGGAAATTCATGATGCTGTTTGCAGTGGTATGAATTATTTACAATGCACAGTCTGCCAGGACTGTGTGGGCAGGCAGTTTGTTGGACTTGTGACTCCGAAGTGCTGGCCTTCCACTCCTTACGTGTGTGACTGGGAACATGGTCCTGTGTGCTGTAGGGTCAGGCCCAGGGAGAGCATCAGGTCATCTCATTTGACATCCTGAAATGGTGACAGCTCAGATTTTAACCCACTTATTCTAGGCTAGGTAAATCTTCCAGGTGTGTCTCACCTTCTCAAAAGGCCTCAGATGAGGGATTCCAATTGATTTCTATATTTCCAGGCCCTTCCTGATTTATAGTCCTGGTGGGTAAACAATCATGCTGATAAAACAGTTATGCTTTGCTTTTAATTGGTGTCTGTTCAGTTATATTTTGCAGATAATTGTTCTTTATGTCTTTCCTCTGCTACAGTCTTTTTGAACCTGCAGTTCCCTGCTTGCAGAAGTCTTTAAACCTCATAACAAATCATCGCTTGATCTCCCTTTTGCCAAATTAAACAGAAGAAAACTCTCTTTTTTTTCGGTTGCATAAGATGTTTTAATCGTATGTCAGTTCTCTGCAACCTGTCTGTGTTTTCAGCATCTCATATGACAGCGGGTACCACAACTGTGTGAGTGCTAGTTTCTCCAAAGCAATGTAAAATAATTTCCCTTTTCTTGTGTTCCTTCCCTGAAATGCCACAATATCACAGAGAAATCTCATTTCTTTCCTCTATGTCTATAAATCCCAGCTCATCAAAAGACAGCCCTTCTGACCAAAGAGCTCCAACATCTGGGACCACATCAGTGCTAAGAACACCTGCACCCAAGGGCTGGTGAAAAGGACAGGGGTGGGTCTCACACACGTGGGGGTCTCATTGCCCAGCCCTGCAGCCAGAGCAGCATTTCAAACTTACATCCTTTCCAAATGTGGGAAGGGCCAGTCTGTTGAAACTAGGGCAAGTGCAGTTCTGCCGCTCCTTGTATAAATCATGTGGGAAGCTCTCTAATTCCGCCCTGCGGCATTTACATGTTTAATCTCCTTTTGCCGTTTTTTTGAGGCTTCTCACAAATGCTCCTGCCTCAGGAGATCCTGCCCGAAAGTCGCTGTCGCAGCACAGCCTGACCTTTTCCTGCCAGTGCTTGTGTTGCCTTTGTCACAGCTCCCAGGTGTTCCCTGCTCGCACTTTGGGGTGAGACGTGCTCACAGACTCCTGCAGTATGAAGGCAAACTGCTGAGACAAGTTATTTATTTCAAATGGCATCTTCTGGCTGTGATTTGGATTCTGCTGCAAGATCTTAGTGGATAGAGCTGGTGTGGGGTCCGTCTGAACTCAATTACTTCTAAATCTTACAAATGTTTTTTGTGTTAACAAAATCTCTATATTTTTGAAGAAATTTAAGTGAGGTCAATAGAGGTACGAGTTTCTTCTTGCCTGCAAATGGAAGCAGGATTCAGTTCCAGTCAGAAAACCTTCACTGGAAAAAGTACTGATGCTGTCTTGGAAGCTTCAGTACAAGAGCTGGCCAGAGGTCTGGCGAGGGTTCCTTGGCTATTCAGTACAGGTGTCCCAGTATTGAACTCACAAGAAAAGATCCGTTTCAATAAATCTCTTCTGAGGTCTGTCAGTGATTTGTCCTCTTTTCTCCTCTTCCTCCATTCCCTCTGCTACAAGCATCCTTTCCATTCTGCTTTTTCAAGCGTTCCCAGCCTCCTCTTACGTGTCAGAACGCAGCATGGGGCTTACACCCCTTTGCAGGGCAGTCAGGATGGCTGGGAAACCCAGGGGACAGGAGGCAAACACCTTGACTGAAGTGAGCGGTTTTTATAATGGAGAAACATGTTTGCATTGAAAGGGTAATCACCCATTCATCCAGGTGAGTTAAACAACAGGGACAGAGGTTTGGTCTTCTCCCATGTTTTCCCAAAGAAAAATGAGTTACTTCTTCTCTCTGAGATTTATGTCCTCTTCTGACTATTGGATGCCTACTGAAGGGCTCATTAGGGACACCCTTGCAGCTGCCAAAAGAACCAGCTGGATTATTGAGCCTGCAGCCCATTTTTTCTGCCCTTGTTCGTTTCCTACAGTGAAGAACTAGTTTGCAGTCCTTGTTTGTGCTGTCTATCCCACATGGTGGGGGATTGCTCTGTGCAGAGAAGTGTCTGTCCCCAGCCCCAAACACTTCTGATGTTAAATTCTGGAGCACAGTGTGCTCCCTGTGCTGCCTGTAGGTATCACAACAATCGCACACTCATTTCACACCGAATTTTGGCAGCAGTTGGTTTTGTGGTCCTGTGTCCCTTGCCAGGGGATCAGCAGAGCCCAGCAGAGCGCAGAGATGTGGGGCCCAGGACTGGCACATCCTGCATGTCCCTGGTGTGCAGAGCCGCGCTGTGCCGCCCCCTCCATTGTCAGGACAGAGCTGCTGTTCCCTCATCCCCTGGCAGAGGCCGTGGACTGCTCCAGTCCCAGGGGGTTGCTGACTGCAAAAAAGGCTTCAATGTCACCCAGCCTGCCAGGTGGGCTGACAAATCCGTAAGTCTCCAAAGGCAATGAAGAAATAAAGCAACTCTTGATTCATTGTGGGGAGCCGACCCTTTCTGAGAAGGAGGAGGAGAGGACTTTATTTCTTTACAAACTGAAGCAGACAGAAGGGTGGTTTATACAGTGTGGACCCCAGAGAAGATTTAGGAGTAGCTGTAGTTTATTTGGCCACAGATTGGAATTCAACTTAAAGCAATGCCTTCAGTCTGGAGTTAACTAGGAAAAGCTTCTTGCCTTATTCCAGAAAGCTACTTCTAAAAATAATCAAGTGCATGCAGGCTCTTGAAAAATGTGTGGAAATATGCAGGAATTTATGTACCAAATATGTGTGTATATTAATGCACAAACCCTGTGCAAGTATCCACACAAACATAGGCCCCATTGATTGAAATCCTTTTATCCTCTGACCTGTGCAGGGAGCTGTGTTTATTCCTGGCTGAAGATGTGAGCACTGCTGGCCTGAATTCCATCAGGCTGTTCTGTAAATTCTTCATCAACTCCTGTACTGATGTCAGTTATTTGCATTGTAATATCCAATTGAAAACCTGCAAATTAGATTTAGGGGAAACTGGACACTAAAGCACTTTGCTCAGGTGATAATTTCATTTACTGTTAAGACATTGCTTAGACCTAAATGTCCTCTGTTCCTCCATACACTCCCAGACACATCTCATTTAATTTGATTTCAAAAGTGTAATTTTGTATGTCTGAGCAACTGGTGGACTAAAATCATTGGATCCACTTGGAGAAATAAACTTAAAGTGCCAGATTCACTGGGATGAACACCACTGTGTTATAGCACAATACTAAATAGACTAGAGGCTTCCCAGCAGGCTACAGGAATCTGTGCATTGAAACCTACAACGCAATTGTTGTTCATGAAGGTGACAAGGATAACACCAACCTGGATTTTCCATATCAAGCATGTCTCTACTTAATTGGTTTCAGTCAGGATTTTCAGCTAGTCTGGTGTGTATTAACCACACACTGTGGTTTCTGGTGAAGCGGCTCTTTTTTTGGAAACACAGATGTGTGTTCTGCTGCTCTAAATTAGTGGGGTTACAGTAATTCCTTGCAATGCCAGGGTGGGAATTTGATCATGAGTCACACCATAGTTGACATCAGGGCTCCACTGCCCAGCTGGCAAGACTGGAGCTGTGGAAGCCTTCTGGAATATGAAAGCTTTAAGAAAATGTCTAACTTGTCATGGGCTCTGAAATCATATAGCTCCTTATTTGCCCTGCCTACATGAGCTGATTTTTTTTATTTTCCCTAAGAAAAGGAGAGGGGAAAGAATTCATTTTAAGGATCAAATAGTGCCTTTCTCATTCAACACAGAATTTTGCATGAGTAAAAATTTTATCATTTTTTTCATCCAGGTTTGCTTGTTCTAAATGAGCCCTTTGGCTGATCGTGGCCGTTATTGGTACAGAAGAAATTTGTAGGCACTGAGAGGTGCCTGCAGGAAGAAGTGTCATGCGCACATATTAGTGCATTATCTGCAGGGCTTTGGGAAACTGCTGGGGTTTTGCTAGCACGTGGGAAAAAAACACACCAGAAAACTGAGAAACTGGGTCATCTGGTTTCATTTGCTACATCTTTCCAGCTGGGCTTTTGTTGCTGCTCAGACTGACATATCTGAGCTCACACAGATTGTGCTGCAGCAGGATTCTCTGGCATCCTCCAGGCCTGCTGTCCCTGCACTCAGCTTGTTCATGCTCCTAGGTGTCTGGAGGGCCCAGGCCAAGGGCAGGGTTGTTTGGAGCTGGCTCTGAGCTCTTAGGAGCAGCAAGAGGCTGCCTCTTCCTCATGAGGGTCCCTGCAAGGTGCTGCAGGCAAAGGCACAGGCGCACAAGGGGATGTACAGAAGCTCCAGCAGCATGGCTGTCATGACAGCCGGCTGTGTGTCCAGGTGTCTTGGTTTGGAAAGACAGGTGTCTGCCAGGGAAAAGTCGGAGCTTCCCTCGGAATGGAGAATGTAAATCCCCTCCCTCTGAATTATTATAATTCTGAAATTAAGGGGCTTTTAGGCAAAGATATAGTNCCAGGCCAAGGGCAGGGTTGTTTGGAGCTGGCTCTGAGCTCTTAGGAGCAGCAAGAGGCTGCCTCTTCCTCATGAGGGTCCCTGCAAGGTGCTGCAGGCAAAGGCACAGGCGCACAAGGGGATGTACAGAAGCTCCAGCAGCATGGCTGTCATGACAGCCGGCTGTGTGTCCAGGTGTCTTGGTGTGGAAAGACAGGTGTCTGCCAGGGAAAAGTCGGAGCTTCCCTCGGAATGGAGAATGTAAATCCCCTCCCTCTGAATTATTATAATTCTGAAATTAAGGGGCTTTTAGGCAAAGATATAGTTCTTTACTAGGAATTTTAAAAATTAACAAAAAGGAAAAACACTGACTGAGTCAGAATGCAACCTGACATCCTGTTGGTCAGGGTGTTGGCAGCAGTCCAATGAAATCCTCCTGGAGTGAGAGATGTGGTTCTGTTGGAGCAGAGAGGATCCTGTAGAAGGGTATAGTGATGCTGTGATGGGTCCAGTCTTCCTCTGGCAATTCAGTGCAAACAGCTGTCCTGCAGTTCTGAATCTCAGGTTTTATCCGGGTAGGAATGCTTGGCCCCTCCCACTGTGTGGAGCATCTCCCAGTGGGATGATGTCATTTTATCAGTCATGCTGTGAGACTCAATGGCCCATTGACAGCAGATAAAGAACACTGCCCTACCTGGTTTTAACAGCTGGCCTATCAACAGAAGGCACCCCAACCCCTCCACCCTTGAGGAATGGGTCATAGGAGAGATAAAGAAAAAAAACACCTCCCCAGCCGGTTTCAACAGATGAGAATAGAATACATCTTGCACTGAGCCCAAGACACCAGGTGTGCGCTCAACTCCCTGGACTGTTCTGCCTCTCACCTTATTCTTCTTCAGCTACTTGTTCCTCCATTCCTTTTTTTCTAGATGGTACAAGAGCCTCTCCAGTCTAGGCTGCTTTTCTTCCTCTATCCCAAAACCCTCCTGAAAAATTTGCCAGACTGTTTGGGGGGCAGGTGCTAATTTGGTGGGTTTGTTTAAATTCAGTATAATCTCATTCTATTGGTGAATAATGATCAGAAAGGCTAAAATGTGAAGCTGAGATTATAAGGAGTAAGTACTTTGCTTGTTTGCACAGTGTACTGGACACGACCATTCTCTGTCTCATCATATAAATATATTTTCATACTGTTAATTTTCCTATACAAAAATTATCTTCTCTGCCATGTCAAGGAAGTTTGGTTTCATTCCTAGTGCCCAATGGGTTTTCTCCCCTATAATCTAGATTATCCAGGAAATGAGACTGCTATGGGCTGTGCACATCTTTGTCTGTCCTTTCTCCTTCCCTGAGAACTTGTGATAAGAGTGGTGGAGAATCACTAAGGTTTTAAGTTCCTCTGAGCTGAATGCATGGCAAGAGCTCCCGGAAGAGATTCTCTTAGCACCCTGCTCTATGCTGACAGGATAAGTCACAGAGTCACTCCTTATTAAGCTCTTGAGAGCCCCATAGGAACAGGATTGATGTGTCCCAGCTGAAGAAGTTCTGGTCAGAGCACTTGCCTTACTCAGTACCAATGTCATGCAAGACATGATTTCTCCTTGCAGAACCATTTATTGGCTGGTTCAAGTGAACAGAGTGCGTATTCTTCAACTTGTGGTCTTCTGTCGAAGATACAGACTGTATTAGAGCAACAGATGATACACCAAGCTCAACACATATTTTATCATCTTTTATTTTAGGTGGAAAGACTGGCAAAGTACTTGGATCCGAATGATTTGGGAAGAATCAATTTTAAGGATTTCTGTCATGGAGTTTTTGCTATCAAAGGTATGTGCATATTTCTTAAAAATAATCCTGTTCAGTTCCACTAATGTTTCTCTGGTTGCAGAAAATGTAATGATCAAAGACATCCTCTCCTTTAACTGTGGTTATTTGTAGTGACAGTAGAGAAACTCTACCGGGAACAGAGCCAGGATATTTTTCCTTTTTGTGCATCTCATGTATTAATGGTGAGCAGTGCTGGAGTTCCTGCATCCATAGGTGCTTGGGTATTGGTTTACTGCTAATTTTTGTCAGAATAAATGTGTTGTGGTTTAAAAACAAATACAGCAGAAGAAAGAGTAGCTTTGTGGCTAACAGGCAGGGCCCAGGTTTGATACTTCCAGATTCTGTTCTTGTTCTGCCACTGATTTACCTCAGGGAGTTAGGGAGCCCTTGGGCTTTTGGTTCTCTGCTAGGAAATTTAAGACTATTATATTCCTCTTGAGGTATTTGCAAGGTATAATTAATTCATGTTGTCAGGGTACTTGGGGTCATGTATTGGAAGGAAATGAGTCAATGACAGGTTGGCCATGCAAACCCTGAAGATTGAGATCAAGTGGATCCAACCACCTCCTTTCCAAGGGAACAGTCCTTGACAGAAGAC
The DNA here is from genome assembly GCA_013397315.1 of Donacobius atricapilla. Taxonomy (NCBI): domain Eukaryota; kingdom Metazoa; phylum Chordata; class Aves; order Passeriformes; family Mimidae; genus Donacobius; species Donacobius atricapilla. Next base: position 349,406 of record WBMY01015366.1, on the reverse strand, counting down.
ACAGACATTGTTATGGTCTAGAGCTTAGCCTAAAGGCAACAAAAAAAACAGTGAGGAGGTGTTGTATGAATTTGATTATTCAGAATATATCCACAAAAGCATTTATCCACAAAAGTCTGTTTGATGGATGGAAGTTGACATCAAGGAGGGACTTCAGCTGATTTGCTGCTGATTGCTTTTCTAACTTCTCATAGCAAAATAATCCATCCTGTCCTTTTCTGGACACGTTGTGTATCCTTTGTAAAGTGTTGGAGTGATGTCATAGCCCAGAGGCTTCACTTCAGGGACAGGGTGAATGTCACAGTGATCATGGTGTGATTCCAGAAGCCTCTGGAGAGTCTGCTATGATGAGATTATTATAAAGCCATAACAATGAAAAAACGTAAAACCACAGTACTTTTAATTAAAGTTTATGGCAGCCAAAGACAGTGTATAATTAGGTAAAATTATGGTGAGAAGCTGCTCCCATCAATGTTCTTCGAGACATCATTCAAGGTGACACTGATGTGTTTGAAGAAAAGGCAAGAGAAAGCCCAGGAGGAAAGTTACTACATATGTGCACAGACCCTTAAGTCCCTGCTGGAGGTTTTCACAGAGCATAAAATTTTTGAGTAGAAAATGCTATAGCAAACTGAGTTCTACTTTAAGGAAGACACAAGCTCTGTAAATCATCTGGTGTCTTCTGTAATTCACAGTCCAAAGATTGCACAAATGCACAAAATATGATCAGGAAGGGATAGAAATGACCCAGAACATGTCTTCTGTGGTAACTGTGCCCTTGTCCATGTACCCTTAGTGATGGAGTGGGCAGCTGCATCTCCTTTATTGTGGGGACGACGTGAGAATATTGAGTTATCAGAGTCATGAGGCCTTGGAGGGTTTTCATCCTTGCTCACCTTGTGGGAACTGATTCTTGTGTTCATATCACAAGGTTTAATCCTGCAAAGATGTGACTGCAACAAACTGTCTGAAGTACCTTGCACTCCAAGTTCATGAATAGCTTAAAGCCCAGGTGTGGAGCATGTAGGGTCTCTCGCCCTGATTTTTCAGCCTTCTGGTGTGCCTCACAGTTTTTTAAGATGTTTTCATAGTTCTTAGTTTCTCACACATGGGTGTCACAAATAGAAGCAATGTTTCTGTTAGACGAAGTTAGTTTACATTTTTCCTCTTAGAGGAATGGACAGTTGTGTTGACTAATGGGATGGGAGAGGTGTCAACCTTCTCCCCCAATCCTGGGTCTTTGTAGAAATACTATAAAAATGGAGTCAGATGATGTAATAAACAGTTCATGCCTTCTCACCAGACAGTGTGTATGTGTGTGTGATTGTGTGTCCAACAACGACAAGGGTCCAAATCGTTTGTGTGATTCTTGTTAGGATGTATCTGTGAACAGATGCAGAGAAATCACCCAATTCTGCAGCATCACCTAGAGCTCCCTTAGCGCATCATTAGCATTTCAACACTTACACAGACTCAGTGCTAAGCGTTTATCATAGAAACAGCAGCAGCTGTATCTATTTCTGATAAGACGCTGTGCTGCATTTTTTCACAGCATCTCTTTAGAAAAGCTGCTTCTATTTCCACATCACAGCATGGAAATTTTATTAATCTCTGGCTACCTGCCATATTTTCCTTAAAAATTAAATTGGTTATGTTAAAGTTCAGAAAGGGCATGTCTGCCTTTCAGAACAGAAAGCCTCCACCGTGTTGTTTTAGTGCAGCCACATCCCAAAGGGACTAGCAGGCTTATTATCAAACAAAAGCAATTTGTCTTGGCAGCAACAGATTATAAATATGATTCTTTGACATCTCAGCCTATTACAATTGCTTGGGGCAGTCAGATTAATAGAGCAAAATGAGATACTACTATAAATCCAGTGGGGTTTTCAGTAATAGAGTATGAAGTTGTGCTATTCTTAGCACTGGAAGCCAAATGTTTAAATTCAAGCTTTACAATCCTAATGCTTTACTGTATTTCTTATTTATGAGACTTCAAATTAATTTGTCTTATAGATGCTTGCCTTCATAGTATGATGATGAAATTGTTTGCTGCTCAGAGGTGATACAGTGTCAAGGTTTTTTGGTGGTTCAGTGCCTTGAATTTATTTAACTCATGAGGTTTGAAGCATCTAAGAGCAACAGATTCAAATCAGAGTTGACCTCTGGTGATGTTGGTTTGAGCATTTCATATCCAGGGTTGGATTTCAGTGAAAAGCTAAATGCTGGAACTTGAAAAAATCCCGACCACTCAAGTGTTTAATGCTCTGTAACTGGTTGATAGAGAAACTCCTACCCCTGGATCTAAAATCTGCAGCTTGGCCTCTCTCCTCCATAAACCAGGACACTGTTTAGTCTTGCATGGTACAAATGAGAAGTGTTGTGTTCCTCCACAAATGGACATCAAACCCTGTCTCTTCCTCAGTGCTTCAGAGCTGGATAAACCTCATGACATGGGTCATGTACCTCTGCAGCAGCTGCTGGGACTGTCAGGTGGAAAACAGTTCATTTCCTTCAGCTGCTGAGTAGCAGGAGCTGTGGGTAAGGATGAGCAGCCTCACAGACAGTAGGGCGTGGGAAGTGGTGGAGGGGATTTGTTCAAGTGGAGGTAAATATGCTAGAGAGCAGAAGTGTGTTGGAGGAGCTTATTCCCGCTGTGTCTCTGGGGTGGAATACTGGATAGGTATGGTGCTTGCTATTTATGGAAAACTTTGCTTCTCTGGCTGGTATTTTGTGGATTAAAGGACTTTGTCTCAGCATCTGTGCCGAGTTCCTGCTGTCTCGGCTGCTTTCCCCATGTAATTAGGCTCTGCCAGAGCCAGGGATAGGCTTGCCATTGAATTTAAAGCTTTGCAGCAATTTCATTGGAATGTCAGAGAGTGCGAAGGTTTTACTTGTGCTGAAGCTGCCCTCTCTATCTGCTGCCTGCAGAGCTTTAATAACTGTCTGCCTGTAGAGCAATTGCCATGAAATAACACCTGTAGCCTCTTACCTAAGTGCTCTGTGGCACTACTCAGAGACACCAAGAGCAGCCAGAATATCACTCAAACGCTGAATTCCCATTAATTTCAGCTGGGTCAGCATGGGAACCATTATTGTTTGCTCAGCAGAGCCAATGGCTGTTTTTGCTGTTCTGAATTTATATTGTACTGATCCGGTAAATATTTTCTGCCACTTGTAATACTTAAAAGGCTTGAGTGGAGCTCTTAATTCCCTGTGCTCTGCAGGCTGGTGGGTTCCACAGTCAGATATGTTTGCAGGACCAGGCTCTAACTGAGTCTGACCTGTTCCTTGTATACTAAGATTTCTGTTGTCTTTCCAATACTCTCTTTGCTTTGATGTTCTGCTTTAAAGTACCCAAACCCTGACAAATAAAGGGGGAGCTCCCCCTACTGCCCTCGGTGTTACAGCTCACAGAGATGAGAGGGTGTTGTATGAACACAGATTAATACAGAATTAAAATACAAAAGCAGATGTGTTCTGACTTTATAGCTTATTTTAACCATGAGAACAGTACTGACTGCTGTGCAGTGTTTGGAGGGTCATGGCTTTTATAACAGGAGAGACTGAGCCATATCAGCACAGAGCATTTATGCATTTATGAATCTGTGTGCTTTAGCAGAATCACTGTTTTTTCAGATGAAATCATACAGCCTGTTGTTCTCCTGGAGCAAGGGAGTCTTTCCCTCATCTTGTAGAAGTTTTAAGGACATTTTAGTTATGCTCTGTTATAGAATTTGAAAAAGGAGAGATGTAGAAACTCCTTCATCTTCATTAACAGTGTGGAAGAAGTGCAGCTGTGAATTTATTCACTTCCCCACCTGCAGCAATAGCAACCTTTGAATCTTTAAAATAGTAACACAGACCACTATGTGCCTTCAAAAATCCATCTCTGTGCTTCCCTAGATCCTGAGGCATCTAATGACTGCAGTTGGTTGGAAAGCTTCTAGAAGCATGCTATATATAAGCAGCCAAAAGTTAAAAAAGTAGGTATGTTTCTCTGTGAGTTCCTAGCACTTTTTCATGACAATTCCAAGAATACAGATTTGCCCAAAGTTTCAAAGAAATGTTCCAAAAGGGATGTTGGCTGTTCTGCTAGCTCTCAGACTATGACAGGTTATTTGGACTGTGAAATAATACGAAAATAATACAGTATGAAATTTGATGGTGTTTTTTCAAAACAAAGTTTTCTAAAGCAGAGTATTTCAGGCCTTCTGTTGCACTGGAGATTTTTTTTTAATAGCTTTTATGGTTTCATTCAGATGCTCCAAGCAAACGTATTTCTCACAAAACCAGTGCCAAGTTTTGGCCATCTCCTTCAACTAATTATAAAATCTAATTAGCAGTTCCATAGCTGAAAAAAGTGTTGTACCAGCTTTGCCCTGAAGATCCAGCATAGAGTAAGAGATGGGTATGTTGCAGTCATGTAAAAAGAAGTTTATTTGCCTATAATATCTAGGACCAGGACAGGTGCACCAATGGGGGAATTTCAGTAAAGCACATCAGAAAACTCCAAAGTCCACATGAACCCATTTAGGTTCATAGCTGTAGATCTCAAACTTCAGGGAGGCTGTAACTGGAGAGGATGTAGCTGTGTAACTGGATGGATCTATCTGTTCTGGTAAGAATAACTTACTGACAGGAGCAGTGCTCGGGATGGCTCCAGGGACAAGGACTGTCAGTGAATAGAAGAGCTGAGCTCTCCTGCAATTAATTACCCTATAGCTGCTCAATGAACTGAAGTTGGTTACTACGAAAAGTACTTGAGAGGTTTCTAAGACTTAACTAAATTTCACTAAATACACTCTGAAACCATAAAGTAGTCTAATACACCATAAAGATTCAAGGGCAGATAAAGTAAAAAGCTATTGCTGTTAGGAAAACTGCCAGAAACCAACTACATTCAATTAGGTAACCAGATTTGATTTCCTATAGTATTAAAATTGCTTAATTGGCTGTAAAAATTGTCTGATGTGTTACCAGTTAAATCTTCTTCTTGGAGCATTTGCAGGAAACAGTTTTGCTAAAATTGACTTTATTTGTGGCCAGAATGTCTATTTGCAAATTGAATGTTTGTTAGGGTGTGAAAACCAGTTTTTATATTAAACTGATTGTAAATTTGTAAAACAATCCCATAAGGGATTTCATATCTAGCAACCTGAGTGAACTGAAAAAGTTAAGGGTTCATGTCTTTCCCTTCAGTGACTTGTAAATGACTTTCATCATCTTTGCTTAGGATTAAAGATGACCCTGTTCTGGCCAAATGAATTGTGTTTGCTTTTGCATTTGTAGTATTAGGATAAATATTTTTAAACTCAGATAACTTTGACAGACCAGACTTGAGAGTGACTGAGTGCTTTGTTGAGCTAGAACTCGTACACCTCCATGTTTCAAAGAGTCCCTTGAGTGGACAGAACAGCTGCTTCTGTGCTGGCTCAGCAGATGACTTTAGCTAAAGGAAGAAAATTCAGCAGCTTCTGGCCACTTTCATTTTGTGATCTGATTGTTTAGTCCTTTCTCCAGACACAAGCTTGCTGCCAGTCTGTGTCACAGTGATTTACATCGGGCGTGGCCTTTCACAGAGTGTTTCTCCATGCAAGACACCCTTCAGTGGAGCTGCAGCAATGGGTGCACAAGGACCTGGAGCTGTCCCTGGGTTACTCTTTCCTCTCTCTGCTGCTCACTCTTATTGTAGTGCAGCTAAGTCTTCTTGCCAAGTGCTGCCCATAAATGTAGATGAAATTTTCCCAACTGCAGCAAAGGAGACAGAACATTGAGCACATTAATATCTTAGGATACAGGTAGACATCCCAATGAAATATCTCTAATCAGCCATGTAAGCGGCTTTCAGTTCTACCTTTTCCAGGAAAATGAATTTATAAAAATAATAGGACATCTCTAGTGCAAGAGGTCCTTAAAGTAGCCAGGAATTATTCCTTTGCTTCATTGCAATGGGTTATTTTTGGACAGATTCTAGCCTTGGGTGCACACTGCTGCACAGCTTGAAATATCCACCACGGCAGTTATGCAGACCTCAGCACACAGGCTTCTGCTCAGGAGTGGTTCTGCTAGCAAAGAACAAATCTTTGTCGAGTACCTTCCTATTTCCATATTGAGATTTGCCAGAGTAGACCTTGCTTTGTTGTTGTTTTCTGTCTGGACCATGACACACTAATTTAACTCACTGGCACTTCCCAGGCTGCAAGCCAGGATGTGTTCTGGTAATTGCACACAAGCACAACATTTGAGGCACTCCAGTGTTCCCTCTTTATGTTACACCATTGTGTAACTCTCCTGGAATACCTGAAAAATTCAAATTATATTTAGATGAGGGGAGCAAAAGCTGAGATTGTATTGGCACTGTTGCAGAAAAACACTGAATAAAAAAGTTGATGCATCACCTGACTGTGCATGGTGATAAGGGGGGTGGACCTAGGAAAAGACCAGTATCAGTCCTCCAGAGTGAAGAGATTCCACTTTGTGTCCTCACAGGGAAGAGGAGGACAGAGAACTTCTTCTTAAAACTCAGTTCTTAACAGGAATAAAAAAAAGTGGCACAATCTTGAGATTCTTTAGGCCAGTGGCCATTTTTTCATTCATTTGCTGGATGTTGGAAGAGGTTCAGATGTCTGCATGGTAGCAATGATGTGGTTTAGTAACCTCAGAGGTAAATGGTCTCTCAGCATTTCCTTCTCTTCTCCCCTTTTTAATGGAGTATAATGACATGCACATCTTTGCAGAAGGATGAAGAGAGCCAGGCTGTCGTGCCAGCTTGCATGCAGAGCAGTGCACAGGGGATACTGCCTGCTGCACACACAGATATCTCCTCACCAAAAAGTCACCTTTGCAGAAGGAGTCTGGCTCAGATGAACTGACACCCTGAATCTGCCAGCACTGATGGGAACTTGGCCTGTGACTGCAATAAAAACAAGATTTGGCTTTGTTTGCCATTTTAAGCTATGCAGTTTGGTAAACAAATTGGATCAAATGCCTGTTGATGTTCTGGAAATGGATCTGGTGCTTGGCCAAGTTCTGGACCAGGCCGTAAAAACCTGGGTCGGGTGGCTCTGGTGAAGAAGTGGTGAGGGCTGCACTGAGTCAGTTGGATGCAAAGGAGGCAATGCTTTTCTCCCCAGTCTTTTTACTGAAAAAATGACAGGCCAAGAGCTATCATGAAGTGGTTCTCCCTAATGGACAAGGGAAACGAAAGAACGTGATCAGGAGTAATCTTAGATAAGAAATGAACAGCTAAGAGGGGACACAGAAGACTCTGCATTTCAGACCCTGGAGATCTAGGAGCTGTCTGTGGCTCTAGCTCTAACAGACCAATCTGGCTGGCCTTTTGAAAGGAGGCAAGATAGAAACATTTCTCACACCCTTGTTTTGTGCAGTTAAATCCTTTTTTGAAGGCCCACAGCTTTTGTGACTTTTCCCCACAAAAAAAAAAGAAAACTGGGAGAGGAGGCACTGTTGTAAGCACAACTGCATTAGGAAAGTAAAGCTTGAAATTATGGTGTAAACTATTGAGAAATTTTAGAACACTGTAAACATACTCTGTTCATTACACTAATCTTCATCCATTACTCTGTAGCACTTGGTATTTATTTTCCTTTCTTGCTGGAGGTAGCTCACTTTAACAAGTAGTTGCTCCATCTCATGCAGAGACCTCTTAACAAAGCAGTTCATATGTGTGACAAGTCTCCCAGTGGGTGCTGGCACAAGGCAGTTTGATGAGCAATAAGCTTTAGTTATTAATGTCAAATGGTAGAAACAATAAATTGATTCTTCCTCTGTGAGAGGACTAGTGAATCACCTTAGGCAATCGCAGAGCTAAAACCAAGAAGAAGAAAAGGATTATGGCTGGGTGGGAAATATGACAGTTACAGGTAGGGCAGGTTATGTACAAAGATGCTCTCTCCAGCCAAACCAGTTTAACATCTTTTCTCCATCAGCCAGTAGATTATGTTTTTGATGGTTAGTCCAAGATAAACTCTTCTTTAGGAAGTGATTGTACCAGACATTCTTGTCCACTACCTTCTCCAGCAAAGTGGGCATTTAACAGCTTCATTTATCCTTATTTATCTGCTCAGTACCACCTGAGACTGTCAATTTGCTGCAGAAGCTGAAAAAGAAAAGAAGTCTTGCTGCCTTCATCCATGTGACACTTGTGAGATCTCAGTGATGTCTTCATTCAGCAGGTGCTGCCTCGACATGTGCCCGTGTATGGCAGACAGGGACAACACAGAGATCCCCTCTATTAGGCTTCCTCCATCTGGTAACTTTTTCTGGTTTCTAAAGAACTCCTTTCCTTTGCAAGGGACTCCTCTCCATAACCATAACATGTATTCATCCCTACAGATGCTATTCATTTATGTAAAACCAGGAGAGAATGTCAGCTAATGGTATAAACCTGTTCACACTTCCTTCCATCACCCTGTTTCCTTTGGCTCACCTGCTTTGTGAGTGGTATCCATGTGTAATGTCAGCCAAATATGTTGCATTAGTGCTGGGATGGAGGAACAACTGCTGGGCAACTGCAGCTTCCAAATAGGATAGTGCACAACGCATGCTGAGAAGTTTTCTCACAGTCTGGGCTGAGGGCTGTGAGCTGGGTGCTCTAAAATAACCTGGCCTGACATTACTGCCTTCTGCAGCTCACCCTGCCAAGTGCAGTCACTGGTAATTAATAGGGAATGAGGCATTTGGTGATTTCAGTGTTTCTATATTTGTCTCAGGTTTTCAGATGAGAGAAGGACCAAGGGAAACACAGTCATTGATTTTTCCAGCTCTTAATGTGGTTGTTAACAAAAGCAAACACAGAAGCTTAAAATCTCTGGTTGCAGTGCATAGATATTTGCTTGCCAAACACTGTGTGACAGAGCTTTTTTAACGGGGGATTTGTGACACTTAGGCATTGCTCCTTTGTCATTTTGACCAGAGAAAATTAAAAGCAGCTCCACTGACGCTGATGTGCAGTAGTCACTAGCTCATGCCAAGCCTGCAAGTCCAGTGTTTGACTCCATAGCCTAGGTTTGCTTAGAGGTGAGTTTGTACCCCATGGGGTAGTTTACCAAGCCGAGCAATGCTCAGCTTTCAGTTTCATTGCAGGCTAGTGCATCCATGCTGAGATAATTGGACTTCTCAGGTTCCCCATGTTGAATGTGTGCTGGGCTGAACTCTGAAGGCCGAGTTGTGTTACACCTATTGAAATAAATCCCCAAAGCTGCCTTCCAAGGTTTTGTGCATACGGATTGGCTACAAATCAGTGTTTCTTCCTCCATTGTCCATGAGATGGAAGATAAACTCTTGGCTTGACCATTTCCTCTTGTTTCTCTTTGCCAGGCTGTGAGGAGTTACTAAAAGATGTCCTATCTCCTGAAAACTCCGAGCCCCAGCACTACCAGCCACAATATGTTGATTACTATTACCAGGTAAGAGAAGCACTAATTCTGTCTCATGTTAGTGGGCTGAGGAAGCCTCTGGAGTGATGTGTAGTTGGATCATTGTAAACGTTGTAGTTTTACTTGGTCTGTTGACCCTTCCTAGGTTCATGGCTGTTAGCAAGCCATCCATACTGTTTTAGCCGCATTTAACACGGGTTAACTGGGGGGAAAGTATTTAGCATTTAGGTAGTGTTCCTCTCACAAGCCTCAGTATTCACCTGGCTGTGAAGGGAGATCCCTGTAAAAGCTCGCTGGCACCTCACAAGTGGAAAACACTGATTTGTACCTAATTAAATCAGTCAAACCTCGTAGGTGAACAAGTCCTCAGGGACCTTCTGCTGATAATAAACAGGGACTCAACAGCTGTTGGGAAGCAGAAACAATACACCATTGGAAACCTATGATAGTATTTTGGCTGGTGGGTGTTGCATATTTTTAAACCATTAAAGGTCCTCATTTGTATCCTTAATTTCCCAGTGTCTGTGCAGTCTTAAGAAGTAGAGCACTGCTAAGTTTTCCTTTTAGCATCTCTTTGGCCCTCCTTCACTTTTCTTTGGTTTTAATCACCTCCACCCATGTAAAGATTAAAGGTGCAGTTAGTATCGTACATTCAGAGAAGGATTGTGTACCAGTGGTGTTACAGACTGCAAATTATACTGAAATCAGTAGGAAAAGCATTTTACCTTCACAGGTAGTGAAGTGTGAGGACAATTCTGATGTAATGAGGAAGGATGTGCTCAGGGTGCTGGTGAGCTGATGTTACACCACTGCATGCAGTTACACAGAACTGTTTCCACTGTCCATACAAAAAATAGAGACATTTCCTACACCTCAGTGTCCATCACCACTCTGCTTGTTTCTAAACCCCTGGGTTTTGTAAGTGATGACACAGATACCCACCATGCCGTTGCTTGGTTACCTTAATAGATGCCATAAACCAAACTGCTTGGTTTGCAGTAGCTGATAGAGGCTATAAAATGAAAACTCGGCACACACACAGTGTTCCCCTATTGCTATGCAGACGTTGCAGGCTGGTTCTGACACTCCTTAAATGCAGGTGACAGTTGGGTCTGTATTCCTTAGAGATTTCACATCTGCTGTCACGGAAGGATGTGTTGGGGAGAGCTCTTGAAGACAAACTGCAAAACTCTGCAAACTGCGCCTCTTCTGCCTTCCATCCTCCAGGAGAGCCTGAGGGTGGGAATTGCAGTTGCTAATCCTGGTAACAGAATTTCCCATTTGAGTGCTGGATTTGTGCCTCTGGGAGAGGGAGGGGGCGCAGAGGGTGACCCTCCCTGTTCAGAAAGAGCTGATCTGACAGTGCTGTGGTGGAAGCCTTGCTGCTGGTCACTCCTGATGTCCACCAGCCCCCTGGATGGTCCCTGCAGGCAGTGGGGTCCTGCAGCAGTGTTTGCCCACTTTAATGTGAACCAGTACTGGATTTGTGCAGCCTGGGAGCCAAACCAGGTCCTTCCACACCTGCCCAGGCCAGGTGAGCTGCCGTGGTGGGGAGAGGACAGGGAATGGCGGGCACTGTTGTATATCCCATGCTTATCCCACAGCTCCTCTGCGCCACTGCCCTCCAGAGGGGCTGGTTCCATCTCTCATCTCCGGGTCCTCCAGGTGCAGTTTGGAAACTGTTCACTAGATGTCAGCTAAAGACTGGGAAAAGGCGTGAACAGCCTCTGCTCCCGCCTTAGGGATCCTGTGCTATGGCAGGAAGTTGGAATTCTCAAGCTGATGAAGCAGAGAACTGAGGGCCAGGTGGATTTGAGACTATCGCCATTCATGGCATTTGTTCCCCGTTCTCAAAGAAGAACCTACAGAAAACATATCAGCTGTCCTTGCATCTCCCAGACCTTAATGAGTATGAATTCCTGGTGTTGTAATCAAGTTTATGGGCAGCTCCCATTGGCACAAATGGTAGTTGCCTTCTAATCTGATTTTCACCCCAGTACACCCGTTGCATGTCTCTCTAATTCTCAGGTGCACTCACATTCCCAGGCAGTAGAAGGACACAACTGCTGTGATGGTACAAATAGATATTTTAAAAGGGAATGCATCTTTTTTATTCCACCCAAGGGGCTGTGCTTACACAAAGGCAGGTTCTGAGCTGGTTCATTGTTATGCTGTCTCTGCATTCACACGATGACTTGAAAGGAAGGGGAGATTTATCCTTGTCACAAGTTATTTTCCCTTGTCCTCTGCTTTCACTTTCCCTTCCCCTCCCAAGAGCCCCCCCCCGTACTGTAGCTTTCTGAAGCCCAAAGGCAGCAAACTGAAGAGGTGAAGGTAATTCTAAGATGTGGGATGAAGTGGCAGGAGCCACTGTGAGGTGCTGAACTGATCCAGCTGTTTGCATATGTTGAGTCAAATGGGGAAGAAGAAACTGCCAAGCCTCTAGCTTTTAATTCCAACATAGTGCAATTTATTTGAAGGGATATATAAATACCCCCGATACCAGGAGCTTGGAGCATTTCATTTGACATTTTTTAAATGGTCTGATTTTACTTTTTGTTTTTCTTCAGTGTAAACAAAGAGCAAAAGCCAACAAGCTTTTAATGTTTGAAAACTTTGTAAAAAAAAGAAAAAAAGGGGCAGAAAAAAATTTCTATTGTGTACACAATTCAAAATGTAAAGGCTATTTCATGGAAAGGTCTTAATGGCCTGTATTGAGAGACTGTGTGAGTAATATCACAGGCAAATGGAGAGCTCTGCCTTTGAGCTCAAGGCCGTTAAGGTGTGATACGCAGAATATAAAGAGCATAATTTGGTTACAGGATGTCCCACTGACTTCCACCAGCACTGATTCAGGCTGCAGAGTGTGTTTTCTCTTTGGACCTGAGAGAACTGGTCCAAAGAAACTCAGGAGGGTGGGATTGCAGTTGTGAGATAGCAGTTCTAGAATCCTCCAGCTTTAGGACCTACAAATAAACCTTTTCCGTCTGTCTGTGAATCGAGTCTGTTGATTGGGTTAAAGTCTGAATTGTGCTCTGTTTGAGGCACTGCTTCAGTCAAAGTACTGTTTATTAGTATAATTTCTGTCTCTCACAGCCTTTAAAGAGGTAATAGACATACTCAGAGTTTGCCAGAAGCCAATTTGTCAATCCCAAATTCCTTTCCCAGTGTGTGCTGCTATGGCCTCAACTCTTGTTTTGGCTTCAGTTGAAAGGGAGACAAAAGTTTCCCTAGTCCAGTTTGCTTTGTGGCAGGCATCTGGTAGCACTTCAGAGCCCTTGGATAGCCTTTTGGAGATGGTAACCAACACCAAGTCCACATCTGAAGTCTGTGTGTGAAAACTCAGGCCCAGACTGAGCCAGCTGTAACAAAGCAGAGTGCCTGTGTCTCGTATTTCCAAATGGCTGGCTCGGGGCCTTCCCGGGCACCCAGCCAGCTGGGAGCACTAGCCACAGGACTCCCAGGGACTTAGGCTGGCTGCATCTGCAGCTCCCTGGCCAAGATTTGCACTGCAGGCCCTGAGAAGCAGTGCTGTGGGGCTGGGTGCTCTTCTGTCTGAGCACCTAAGTTTAGGGAAATGGAAATCAGAATGAGAGCTCCTGTGTCAGCTCTTCCCCTGGTGTATTGTGGCTGTTCAAATTTGAAGGGAGCCTGAATCTAGATCACCCCGATAGATGACAGAAGAGGGGGCTGAGTGACAGATCTTACAGCCTCTCACCCTCAACTAGCAGGGCTCTTTTGAGTGCTCCTTGTGAAGGGACAGATTATTTTTACATGTGAGTCGTTACCTTCTCATCTGGAATCAATGGCCAAAAGCCATACATGCAAACCCAGTGGAAGAGCAAGTTGTATGGTACAATAATGGCAGGGTCCTTGTTTTAATCAAAGCTGTTTGTTTCTTATTAATTGTTGCTGAATTTAGTTGCCATGTACCTTTCTTTTTCTGTTCCCATCTGTAAATAAAAGTGATTCTGTCTCTTACCAAAGTACAGGACGATTGCTGCATATCAAAGAATGAGCTGCCTTTTCAGTCCTCTGTGTGTTCCCCTGCCTGCCAAGTGATTAATTACACTGTATGAACAGCAGAAAAATTGTTGAAACATGACAAATAAATTGTGTTTGCCTCTGGGATGGAGCTGGGACTGCTGGCTGATCTGCTGCTTTGAAAATATTTTCAGTAGCAATTAGGAATCCCTCACCAGCTTCTGAAAAAAGTTTTTTTCCCCACTAGCTGCTTGAGGATATCTGCCGACACCTATGTCAGAGCAGAGAGGACCTTCTGCTCTGTGAAAACATTGTGACACAAATGAGTTTTTCACTAGGCTGTGGAAGAAGGTAGTAGGAGAGCCTGTAACCAGAATAGTTTTAATTTTCATCTCATATATTCTGTGTTTAGATGCAATGACTCCACCTTGACCATCGAGTTACCAGCGTTCTTGGGCAAAATAACTGACCTCATTTGGTAGAAGGGTTTTCTTGGTAGTGTTTTTCCTAACATCAAACACAGGTGTTGCCTATCGGTTAATGTGAAATACATCTTTCCTTCCACCTTCTTGTGGCAGCAATAGCAGAGACACTCCTATCTTAACAGAAAAAGAGCACAAGTGGTTAAGGTGGAAGTACCTTTTCAACCAGTGGCCAAGAGAAGAAGCCAGTCGGTGTGGTAAGGACAAGCAGTATTAAATATATCAAACCGAAGGGGTTTTTCCCCGTTTCTTATCAGCCTTTAGTTTTCTGCACCACCCACACGCTCTCAGTCACTGTTGGCTCCCATTGTGTTTTCAGCCCTGCAGATGCCCAGGGTCTGCATGTGAAGATTGCCCTCCCTGTGCTTGAGACCTGGGGTGTTTCTGCCCCCTGGGATCACACAGTGCATGTTTGCAGATTGCAGCCCTTACCCAGCTGCTGGGGGCTCCTGTGTCCTGCTGCCGCCGTGGGATCTGTACATCCAGGAGTCTGTGTTACATCCTGTGCTCCTGAATCTGCCAGATTCTCCTTCCCCTCGGCTTCTGCTGCAGCCCCTGAGAAATAAGTATGTTCAGCATCTCCAGAGATGGCCTTTGGGGAGGCCCAGCCTCAGGATTGATCCCAGCCCCTGCTGAAATTGGTAGAAACACTTTGTAGACCCTGGCAGGTGTTTGATCAACCTCTGGATTTGCTCCTGAGGTCATTGTCTGAATCCTCACTGGAGGGGTAAGGTTGGAGAAAAGCTTGGTAAAGTACAGCCATGCAGTTATAGAGAGAAAAAAGTGCCTGTTCCTAGGCAGGATTTTACACAGGCAGTGTTCACTGTCTGCACCAGCGAGAAGTTTATTGTAACCTCTACAGGCAACACTCTCAGCAATTCATTTTTCCTATTTTTTTTTGAGCATCAAAAAGCAACGTTAACTACAATTGCTGAGAAGCCCCCAGTGAGCAATTGCCAAGAGCAGTGAAGAGCACAGTGTTCCCCCATTTGGGGTTCATTTACATGGAAATTGCCTGCTTTCACCTGGCGATATTCTCAATTTTATTTTTTAGGTTTGTGCATACGTGCAAAAATAACTGTCCTTGGTCAAAACACCTGCATAAAAATAACCTGCCTGTCTGGCTGCTCAAGCTGTTTCTGAAATGCAGCCCTGAAGAACTGCTGTACTGAGAATGAGCAGTTCTGCACTTGGGGCAAGGCAGGCACCTTTCAACAAAATAAATGCCAATGCCACCAAACACAGCCATAAAAGAGACTGAGGGTTATTTTCATTTTTAAAACCAGCTTGCATTTTTGATTTGGTGGAACATCACACACTGACATTTTTAAAGGGGAAATTAATTATTAATCAATTAATGACTCCCTGATTCATTTTTGCTCAGTTGTTGTATAAAACATACATAAAATAACTCAAAAGAAATGAGACACTCTGGCCTGGTCAAAAGCAGTTCTTTCTCAGAATGTGTTTTGGGTTTTCTTTAGAGAGAAATCTGAGTTTTTTACTTTCTCCTCCTGGGCTGGGCCAAGAAAATACTCTGAGATCTTAGAGCCTGCAGGCTGAAGAAATCTTTTCCCACCCAGTTCTTGGCACAACACCCCAAATGCAACCCCAGTGTCTAAGGCCAGCAGGGCTGGGGGGTGACCTGGCAGAGAAGCTGCAGCCCTCAGAACGAAGTGGCTCAGTGCAAAGTGTTGATTCAGGTAGTGCCCTATGAAGATCCAGCATCTGGGCTGAATTTGTGACAGTGTTTTTATATCAATTCTGCCAGTTAGCTGGCTTAAATTTTAAGCACCTGTTCTTGCAGGTGAGCCACTGGTCTCCTGTCATAGAAGCATAAATCAGTGAGGGGCCAAAGACTGTTTGCTGCCCATGGGGTCTTGTCTGAGTTAAAATTTACTGTGTCTTAGGGCTAAATTTGGCTGGGTGGTTTGAGACGGGGAAGTGTGACTGCCTCATTCAGACGTCACAGCTGTGACTCAGCAACAGAGATGAAGCTCCTCCAACTGGAGCATCCTTCCAGGCATCCATAGGAAAGTAATTCTGTACACTAATTGTTATCTATATTTTTTTTTTTTTTGAGTATTTCTTTTCTATGGCCCAGGTAGAGATTTGTATAGCATTCAGATCTTTACCATTTTGAAGCCTGTCACCTCTCTCTTTGGCAGAACCACTGTTTAATAGACATTTTCTGTCTCAACCTTAATTTTCTTTCTGAGGCATTATCTTCAACCTTTTAATCTGCTGATTTTTTGACAGAGCACAGTTTGGGGGGTGTTTTTTTCTGAAATTGTCAGTTGCCATGGCAAAATATTCCTCCCATCCTTGGATAAACCAATTTAGGCTGTGGCACAGTCTTTAGGTAGAAGCTGTGAAATGACTGAAAGCTACAAGTTGGTCTCTTTTATTGAGGAAGTCACATCCTTATTGATTAATCCTTCAGGTAAGAATGGCTCTGTGGTTTAGTGCCTTTTGCCTTTTGTTTGATGTACTGAAAATCCATCCACTTTAATTTGTGGTGTTGAGGACAGCATTCTTAGCAACAAAAGTGAAGAAATTTTATGACAGCACTCACCCTCTATGTTCCCATGAAAGAAATGCAACTGCTTGGTCAGAGGGTGGTGAACAAAATCCTGACTGATCCATGACCTTTGGGGAATACCAAAATATCTGTAATGAAAGTACCTGTATGAGGGCAGGGACACAGCATTCATTGGGTTTCTTGACACTTGCGTGACAAGGAAATCTTTGTCCTCCTGTCCATAAATTGACACTGGCTCTTTCTTTCTTGATTTTTTTTTTTTAATATTTCTTATTCTACTTTGTATCATTTCTCCTTGCTGCATGGGGAAATTTCTGCTTCATTTATGAAGATTTTGGGACAATCCACAATCATCTTTCTTCTTCTTGAAATATTTACAGTGGTAAGGCTGTGAAATTGAAATATAGGTTTGGGGGTTTTTTTAGTAAACAATATTGGTTTAAATTGGTTGTTTTCTTTTTTTGTTTGTGGGTTTGGTTGGTTTTTTTTTCAAAAGAAGAAATTTCTATGTAAACATGTAAAAGCTGGTTGATGAAACCAAGATCCCAGGTTACTATGAAACTGTAAAGAGAAAGTCAGCCACAGAGGGATGTTCTAGCTGATTAAACCAGCAAAATCCCTCATTGCACAAGCAAACAAAAAGGATCTGACTGCTTCTTTTCTGCCTTTTAACTTCTCTGATGAACCTGAGAGCAGTGTCATTTTTTGAAGGTAGCTTCTTTCATTTTTCCAAACAATAGCTGCAAATAATGCTAGAAATTTTCCCACTAAAATAAAAACATTCTTCCATAGGTGGGATCTTACAGGAGTCATTTCTGTCACACAGCTGTTGCTGTGCTGAGACATTATTTCAGGGTTCAAATACATGATTTCAGTAGCCTCAAGAATTGCCACCAAAGTGACCCAGACAGTTCATGAAATTGCCCAATTCTTTTCCAGTTTTGAAAGCTCCAGGACACCTTTCCTATGTCCTTTGTCTTTCACGTCAGTCCCAGCTCTTGCCACATCCAAAGTCCCCACAAAACCATGTGGTCTTTGTCCTGCTCGCTCACGTGTCCCCCCAGTGTGGGACTCTGCCACAGCAAAGTGTCACAGAAGTGCCACAGGGGGACCATGGCAATGTCCTGCATCAGAGGCAACAGAACTGTTTAAAATTAAGCCATCGTACTCAGCTGGGCTCATGGAGCTAAAATAAGATCTTGATTATCCTGTCTCTTTTTAGAAACCAGAGAAGAATCAAAATGTGATTTTTTAAATTTTTTTTTTTTTAACATGCTGCAGTGGAGAATGTCTTTGGGTGCAGGCAGGCTTTGCCAGCACTGTCTCACATCTGGGCTCAGAGCAGCAATTTGTGACTGAACAGGAAGAAAAAGTAGGCCAGCCTATAAGAGAGTATCTAGGAATTACTCCTGAGGGATTTGTGCCACAGTGCCTCCAGCAGCTGAAATAACAGCATGAAATTGCGATTAAAAATTAAGAAGAGATATGGGCTATTTGACCTTCTTTCAGTCAGGGACACAGAGGCCCTGTCTAGGATGGGGAAATGCAGCTTCTGTTGAGCAATTATGTGCCAGCAAGAGGCTGCTGAGGTTCATCCTAAGCTCAGTCGAACAGGGAGATAATTTCTTTCCTTGCAGAACCTAAACCAATTTCAGCACTGGTTAAAGTGGAATGAAACTGTCCTTGCTCCAGCAGCTACAGATCAGAAATAGGAAAGAAACTGTCAATTGTTACATTTGCTGAGTTTACCGAAATCTAGACAAGATTAATTAGGCCCCTGAGAGGCCTTGTTAATTAGGATTTAATTTGCCAAACTCGCTATTTGGCTCACCTTTTTACCCAGGCTGTTACTGTAAACACCCAGCTGACTGCAGCGCCAGCTGGGGAACAGGCCATAAGACAGAGCAGCCTGTTTGGGTGGATGTGTACCCTGGATCCCAGGCTTGTTTTGGAATTTGGTTATGATAAGGTGCTAGGAAGTTTAAGTTGGAATAATAATAGAACCATGGCAGTGTTGATACAGAGCTGACGCAAATGCTTATGAGCATTTTGGGCTGCCAGTGTGAATCTGGTAGCTCAGTCTGAACTACCAGGGCAAGGAAAGGTTTGGAAAGGGAATGCAGAAGTAGAAAAGGCGTATCAAAAAGGATGATTCCTTGGAACTTGTGCCAGCCTGTGTAAATAAGACTGTGATAACAAACTGTTTGATTTTGCAAGAGGTTTTGATTTGTCCTGAGCCATGGAGCCTGAGAGTTGGTGAGGAGACAGCCCTGGTGGGAATCCTGCTCGTTTGTTACCTTTGGGCATCAATCTCTGGTCACTCCACATATTGTTTGGGGAAAAGGCTTTCTCAGTGTGTTTGTGCAGCACCACGTAGAGCTAAGCAAGATAATGACTGGAGGAGAGAAAGTTTGCAGGCTCTGCACCCTTTGATAGGTACAGCAAGTACATAAATATGGTGTGAATACATCACAGAGTTTTGGCTACCCATTTGTGTAGAGTAATGCAATACTTAGGTAAATTGTCTGGCCCATGGTAAAAATTTATTCACAGCAGTCTAACAAAGCCTGACCTCACTTAAAATGGGCGGAACTACTCAACTTACTTGACCGTGCTGCCACCTTCTTCAGCCATCAGAGAGAATGTTTGTCATGTTTTGGTGACAGAACCTTGTGTATTTTTGTATATGCTCCACAAGAAGTTTCCTATATCTGTAACTGTTCTGGATTTATTACTGCCATATGCATGTTGAAAAAATTATTGGTGTTTGTTGCTTCGATGATTTCCTCATTATTGTGTCCTTGAAGGCTAATGCCATTGGGGAACATTTTTGTGAGTAACTGGGGCATGTGTCTTTCAGCAGGAGATGGACCATATGGTTGCAATGCCCTAAGGCACAATCATGCCTTAGTCCGTGCATGGAAGGTGGGAACCTGTCCAGAATGGAGAGGCGTATTGAAGAACCATGAAGAACTGTTGGTCAGATTCTTAGATGACAAAAATCAGCTTAAGAACATGAGAGAAACAAGCTTGTGTTCCTACTGAGCTGATGAGGGGGTTTTTTCCCCACCTTGTAAGCTTTTGAGACTTTTACAGTAGGAGCTTTACCCATATATATCCCTTCTTCCAACTCTTACAGCTTCTCATTTGACAGGGTTCTCTTTGGGTTCTCAGAGTTTCTGAATTTAAAATGGCTTGTCACTCCTCAGAATATTTCACAGACTAGTTACTGTTGTGAAAAAGTGAGGAGACCTGAATAATGAATGAATTCAGTATTTCACTGCACCTCTGAGATCTGATTTTTATGGAAATAGTAATGCAGAGTATTTTTTGAGACTAATAGATAAATATTGCCTTTCTCAGGTATTTGTTTTCCTCTGAACTGTTCAGCACAAGGATCAACAACCATCCCACTATGAATCACACTTTGCAGGGTTATCTGGCTGTGGGAGCTGCCACAGGTTTGTCACCTGGGAAGCTGTCAGTCAAGTGGCAGAGTAAATCACCAGCTTTCTCTTTCCACTGTGTTTTGAAACTGCACTTAAATGTTTCTGCTTGTCTCACTGCCAAGCCAATGGTGAGATATTATGGGGAACTATAAAAGGGAGTTTTGTGCAGGGAATTCTGAGTTCAGCTGTTCTCTAGTACAATTCCTTTCTATAAAGAAACCCTGAGGAAGCCTTCTCAGATTACTGCACCCTGACAAAACACTGCCATCAGGAGACATCCTGTGTCATGTTGTGGTTCTCAAATCAAAGGGGAAAGAGTTTGTGCTCAGATACTGCCGAAGGTGCCGTGCCAAGAGTGACTGATACCCTGCTGCTTTACAAAGAAAAGTTTTAGCAGGGAAATGTACTGAACAGCGCTGCCCCATGTGCTTCATGAGGCAAGATCCTAGGGCTGGGGAAAGTTCTGGAGCACTTTCTCTGCAGTTATTGAAGGTCATTAATTTTCCCCCGTAAACAAAATTGTGACATGTTTCCTAACTTAGAGCCAGGGCATTACTTGCTGTACTGTTGAGGGACATGCTTTTCCTCTAGCTTGTGTGTAGTGTTATTAGATCAAAAACCTTCACAGGAAGAGACAGTCTCTCTTGATTGTATTTTTATAGTGCCTGTCGTGTTTCTTTGCCTCTCTCCTGGGAGGACAGGATCACTTCATTTTAGAAGGAAGACATTGGAAAGGGTAGAAAGTAGCACTAGGAGGAGTATTTCAAGATTTACTGAACGAAATGGTCGTATTTAGTATGACTTAGATACTTGATTGTGCATGGACTTACCTTCCTATGCAATGTCTTCTTTCCTGTGAGGGAACTGATAGCCAAGAGAGGAAGGACTCTCCTGAATAAGCTCCCAGGAGTTCAGACTGTGTTAGGACATCCCCTCTTACCTCTGTTAGCATGACTCCCTGAGGCTGGCATGTGTAGGTCTGCTTGGGCAGGCAGCACATCCCGCTTCTCAGGAGGCTGGGGGTGCCTTGGCGCTCTTGATGCTTCCACAAGAGCCCATAGGTAACAAGAACCACATGGACCACACGCCTTACTGCTTCCTGAGGGATTTCACCATCTGTAACTGCTTCTCAGATGACTCAGGGGCTCTCAAAGTTTCCCCCGTGCTGACAACTCACTGCCTCACAGGACCTCTTTTCTCATGGCATCCGAACACTTCCATAGTGAACATGATTAATTAGAAGGGAGAGGTGAGTGTCAAGGGCAGGGATCAGTGTTTAAGAGTAGTTCAGTGTTTTAATTTGAGCAGATTATTGAAATAGAATGTGAAAGGTAGCTAGAGGTATTTTGCTCCCTGCTGAAATGGTAAAGAGAGGTCATATTTAGCACAGGGAGGGCCCCTTCCATGACCTGTTCTTTACAGAATGTGGGGCACTGCAGGCCCTTGGCTGGACTCACCCTGCAATCATGGGGTGTCTTGGTTTTCAGTGGATGTTTCCAGCCTGCACTGCAGGTCATGGTGCAGATGCTGGGTGGGAATCTTCTTCATTAGCTTCATTTTCCTCTAATATTGTATATTCAGAACTATCTGTGCAGCACCAGGTCATTGACAATACTTCACACTTTAATTAGGATGAAAGACACAGAATGAGCAAGCGGAGATTTTACACTTGGGAAAGAAATTGATTTATGGAACAATCAGACTGTTAGCTCTAGCAGGCTTTTCTTTAAAAAGCAAGAAAAGTATTCTTGTCACTTTGGGGTTGATTTAAATTGGGGAATTTGTACAAAATTAGTCTTCTTAGCCTGTGATTGCAGAGACCTAACAATGGGGTGGAAGTGGATCCTCTGTTGCATTCTGTACTGTACCTCAGGAGTGAGGAGCTCAAGCCTTCTACAAGCCTGGACTTTGCAATGCCTCAGTGGGACCCCATTGAAAGGCCTTGCCTAGGCCAAACCTGCTCAGTCACACAGCTCTGCTCTCGCTATAGCAAGGAATTTCTGTCCTTTGGCCGGTGTAGAATCACCTAGGAATTAAACTTGGTCTAATCTAAAGGCAGCTAGGGGATGGACCTAGGTGCTGCCCTTCCTCATGCCTTGTATAAGTGCAAACATCACCCAAAAGGTGCAGATCAATCTGAAAGGTCTGGATGGTGCTAATACTGTTACAGCCTTGCCCACACTCATGAGCTTTACTGGGCAGCTGTATATTTCAGCTGAAGCTGGGAGTTTCCCCTGAGGCATCCTGAAATAAATGTTGTATGAATTGAAGGTGTCTTGCCTCCTAGAGTAGATCTGCACCTGCTGTTCCCTGCTCCAGGCTCAGCCCAGCATCAGCCAGTCTGGCATCTTCACACCCTGCTCTTGCCAGGCTGCCAGCAGCCCATGTGCAAGGCCTTGCTGTCTGACACCAAATGTCTCCCAGTTCCTCTTCATAGGGAAGCTGAACCTGAGGTTATGTTTTTCCTCGTATGTTGGTGTTTGTCGAGGAAACTTCACTTTGGTGATATTTTTAAGTCTTGGTGCCTGTGAAGGTACCATAATAGAAACAAAAGGCTGCTTTCTGTCATTCTCTCAGGCTGCTGCAGCACTTGTTACCCCAGAGTTCCTGTGGGGAACTGTAGGTTTGGCTGAACTATAGCCGAGTTGCTTTTCCTTCCAATTTCTGTATCTAGAAAGGGGCTAGCATATTTCTGTGACCAGGATGGACAAGTTAATACAAATACTTGGCTAATGAACATTTGTCAGCCAAGAAAAATGAATTCTGACTTCCCTGTTAATGAAAGGTGTATTTGAAGGGACTCTAGCGCTAAACACTGGACCAGGAGAGAAAACAGCTGAATTAATTTTCCTATTGCTACAAACCTCCCATGATTTTTGGGAAGGGCAGCTGAACCATGCCCTCCATATATGCTGTCCTCCCTACTAGTAACATAAGGATAAAACTGTAAGTTCTGACTGTCTGGATGGCAAGCTGGCTGGCAGGGCACATTCACCTGACCGTAGTTGCCAGCTCTGCTGAGCAGAGTAGCCCCCTCCTCTTGATCTCTTGACCAACTCCAGAGAAGTGTCATGGAGTTAACGTGTCCTGCCCCAAATCTGAGAACAGCAGCCACACCCCTCAGCAAACAACCTCAAAGGGGCTTGACAGTTAAATAATTGCCTCTGCTTTTAAAAATTGAAACGAAAGTTAAATGGGAGTTCTGCAAAGTTTGATAGTCCTTCCACTCGGCTCCCATTCATGGTGGGCGTTCAAACCTCCAGCCTAATGGGGATTTGTAAGAAGGCATCAACTCAGAAGAAGTGTCAACAGCACCACAGGTCAGACAAGGACATATTATTATGCACCTTTGAAAACACAGCCAGACTTCACATCTCAGCCCAGCATGCAGCAGTCATTAGTCACCCTGCATAATCCCCTTGACCTATTTTTTTTTTCCCCTTTCACAGTGGTCACATTTGAAAATATTGTCTAAAGTTGGTTGGGCCCACACAGGGTTGTTAATTGGGAGCTGTCTAGCTAAGAGGTGACACAGAGGCAAAGTTCAGCACAGTGTGCTCAGCACCCTGGTTGCAATGCTGAGGGTTCCCAGGGAGGTGGTGGCTTGGAGGCCTTGTGTCACCAGTATGCACAGAGACTTTATTCCTGATGCTTCTGAAGGGGCTGGTTCTGAAGCGCCTTCGCGCTTTGGTTTATCTGGAATTAAGGATTTGCCAGGAACTGGCCCAGCAGGAGGGTTAGAATGTGAGAAGTGCTAATGGCATTTACTTAGAGGAGTTGGAAGACCCCAGCTGGAACGATGGACCAGCCAGGGAAAGCTGCCCACACACCTCCATCCCAGAGAGCTGGGTGGGCATGGCCTTAGTCATTAGGGAATTTTAAAGGGGTTGCCATCCTTCTTGTCTCCCCCTAAGGCTGGTGCCAAAGCTGTGGGAAGCAGCACAGTTCTCAGTGCACTGGGGCTATCACTATCATCTCACAACAGCTGCCTTCCCTTATCCTGCAGGGACAAGTGTGGGGTGGCCCTACATGGGCGAAGAGATGTGGAAATGATCTGCAAGCTTGGTACAGAGGCTTGTAACTTCTGAGAGATTTATTCCACGTACCATGTATTAGTTAAATTCCTGGAGGCTGAGGCCAGAGTTATGTAGATGAAGGAATTAGCATAAAAACTATTTACAATACTTATTCCATTATTATACTATCAAAGTGCTTTGCAGGCTCTAATGAATTCCTGTTGCAGCTTCTCTGGGAGCTAGAAAATTGTTATTCATCCAAGTCTGAAGATAAATTGAGCTGTTCAGGGATAAGGCCCAGGTTAGTAGCAGAGTCAGATTGGTTTCCAGATAAGCCAGATGCCTGCATACCACTGGGGTCACAAATATGTCCATCATTGAGTGGGAATAGGTACCTGGGTATTATTAGCTGGTGCCCTGTCTGCTGGTCAGCTTTTCTATCTGAGCATCTATAACAGCAGTACTTCTGTGCATGTAGGTGGAATTTGATACTGAATTTCAAAGGCTAATAATTTTCCAGAGTGTTTTTCCTTGTTCCTCTGTCTGTAGAGCCTGCCCAAATGAAAGGCAGAGCAAAGCAGGGCTCCCTTGCCTCAGCCAGGGAAAGGATCAAAGCTCTGGATGGTGCTGAAGGCACATGCTTGTCTGGCTTACCTGCACTAGTTTATAAAGCTGCTGGTCTAGGGAGATTGGTAGGTGTCAAATCTACTTTACAAAACTGCACAAGGGTGGCATTATAAGTTTGCTGCACCCCTGTACAAAAGGCATGTTCAGCTGATGAGGTCAGGCTCTGTTTTACTAGAAGCAGCCAGTTTTGGAAATTTTGCTTTTCCCATCACATCAGCCTTCCTGCCTTTTCCTGGTGTCTCAGGAGCCTCAGGTGCATGTGCTGTTTATCCTGCAGTCCCTACAGGCATTTATAAAATTTACAAGGCTGAAAAGAATTACAGCACTGAAATTTGGCGCTGATGGTCTTGAAGTGTGGTGCCTACACTGCCAAACAGAGGTGGTCAGAAATTGCTTCTCTCCTGCTGTAAGGCTGCACACTTTATGTCAGGAGTGGTGCATGGAGTGCATTTGAGGGATGGTGCAGGTGTCTGTGAAGCTGTTTCCTGGTCTGTTTCTGACCTACTGTGGCAGGACTGAGCTGTGCCAGTCCATCCTGCATACTCCTACCTTTGTTAAAGCCCTGGGTACTGAGTGCTACTGTCCGTGCTCTTGTGCTGTTCAGTTAGGGATTTAGGGCAGAAGTGCCTTATGTTGCCATCATCATCTTGTAAGGAGCAAAGAAAAAATGTGGTGTATTCCCTAGATCCAGGATAATCATATCTTGACAGCATGCTAATTAATCATCTCACTAATTAATCAGGTAATTCCTTCCCATGTTGCTGTCTAATTACTGTTTAGTAGCCCAGACTTCAGTGTGCAGATAACTAATATTTTCAAACGAGTTTCAAGGAGAGGAGCACAGTGGGCCATGACTCCTGGTGTAACTCCTCCACCTTCTTTGAATTACTCCTGGGATAAATTTGGTCTGTCAAATCTTTTAGTCTACTGAGCCACAGAGCAGCCCTAATTATTGCCATATTGGCCACAAGGAAAGAGTGTGCCCAGCTCCACTGCTCAGTGCAATGGGCTGAGCTGCTGTCCTGCAGCTGATAATGTGCTCAGAGTACATCCATATGTTGGCTCCCCGGGAGCTCTTCCTAACCTAGCAGATTGTAAACTAATGAGCTTGAGCCATACTTTGGGGATCAATATACAGGATGCTCTTAAAACATGAGGTTGTATATTAGAGTGTGCTGAATGTCTCCATGGTAGAGATTTACTTGTAAGCCAGGGAAGACAGCAAAGATAAAAATTACAATTGTTTAACATGTATACCTTGAAATCGCTTTTCACCTCTGCCTCATTTCCTTCTGGTTTAGTTGGGTTTCCCTATGTTTGCGATGTATCCTGATTCTGTGTGTGTGCATGCATGAATCCAAATTCTATCCAGCCAAAAATTTAGACTCATTCAAAAATTTTAACCACACTTGGAAGAGCCGTTGAAACTTTACAATATTAATCTTTCTTGTTTTATAAAAATAGCCTCTTTTATGGGTTTCATTAAAGCAAGACAGACCTTCGTCCATGGGACTTTACCAGTGTAAAAATTATTTTATACTTCAGCACTATTCCCATATGTGAAAGGAATCAGTGAAAGCTAATACAAGGCAGTTTCCCACTTGCAGAGCTGCCTCTTGGGCTGGAAACATTATTTAGGTGCCTGTGATTTTGGTTGTTGCTAGCTATATCCCATAATATCTGTGCCAATGCTATAAAACTAATCCCTAAGACATCAGTGTCCAGCTCGAGCAGCATATGTACACCTACCTTTATGTTGGCTGTGGACCCACTGATGATTTAATGTCTCCCGTTTTTTCAAAGCTGTGTGACCCTAACAAAGAGGTGACTTCATGTCTTGGTGTCATGTTTACCCCAGACATATTACAGCAATTTTCTCATGTTTTTTATTGCTCAGTTGTATGCAACTACCTCTATTTGCTGCATGATTACGCCTTCAGTGTCCAGATCATCAGACCTTTGCCCAAACCAGCCTGAGAATGGCCTTGCAAACATTCTGAGGAGCTGGAGTGTGTTTGATTTTCCTTGGCTTGTTTGCTTTCCATTATCTGCCTTTATGGTGATAAAAACTGCTGCTGTCAACCTCAGGAGTGCTCTGGCTTTGCTGTGTGGAACTTACAAAAAGAGGAATGATGTACAGGCTCTGCTCCCAAAAGCTGCCTCGCGGAGCTGCTCCCCAGAGAAGCCAAGAGGAGGGAAATGTCGACCACATAAATAGCAGGGGCTCTCCAAGAACATGTGCTGAAATAAATGCAGCTAAAAATAGCCTCTAAGACTAAATGTGAATCATCTGGAGAGCAACATGCAGAATTTTCTGCAGGAAAATCCTGAAAGGAGGAAGCCATGCTTTCAGAAGCAATCATGCAAGCTGGAAGTCAATAAAGTCTTCCTGTGAAAAACTGCAACTTCCAACATGTGCTCTTGGGGCGAGCTCACACCCTGCCCTGGGTCTGCCTTCTCCACTTATGCAGGGGCTTAGTCTCATCTTTACTGGTGCAGGTTTTGGTTGTCTCCCAAGGGATGGGATTTTTTTATTCAGATTTTTATCCTAAAGGACCAGAACCCCAGCAAGCAGAATCAGGCTTTGTTAAAACAGACAGTCCAAGAATTTCTCTCTCCTCCAGGCAGTTTGCAGGTGCCAGAAACATGGGAAGATGGTAAAACTTTTTTTAAAAAAATAAGGAGTTTGGTTGTACCCCTTCTTCCAGTGCAAATGCTTATCCCCACTGACTTCCCTCAGCCATTCATTTGTCCCTCTTTCCCAGCTGTAATCTGCTGCTGGGGCTTACCAGAGCTATTTCCAATGCAACACGTTTAATCCGAAATTGAAAAGTCTTTGTGCGCGGAGGCCTCGGTGTCGTGTGGTGAATATCTTAGCTGCAGAGAGGGATCAAGGTGGCTTCTTAGTTGCCAGTAGTTAACACAGCCCATTGTGGTTGATTTAATTGCCATTTTATCTGTGTCTTTGTGTGCCCTGCTCGGAAGGGGTGCAAACTGGAAACAGGACAGCGGATAAATAGCTGCGGTTCTGCCGTGGCACCAGGCGAAACCTCAGCTCTAGTGCAGGCCTAGTGTGCTCTGACAGGCATTGAGGAGCCGCTGAAGCCTTTCTGCCGGACAATGCAGCGCCACAAAAGCAGCGCTGGGGCCAGCAGCCCCGGCCAGGCGGGAGTAGCTGCTCGCAGAGGCTGCCCAGGCTGTGCCGAGCAGCGGGGACGGGACAGCGAGGCCGGGACAGGACAGCGGGGCCGGGCCGGGACAGCGGGGCCGGGGACGGGACAGCGGGGCCGGGACGGGACAGCGGTGCCAGGGCCCCGCTGCCGTGCCAGGAGCGGGCACGGAGCCGCCACAGGGCCCTGGAGGAACCCCGGGCACACTGACACTGCCCCTGCTCCTCCCGCTGTGTGTGTCTCTTCTCTGCGTGTCTCGCAACTTCTCTTTTTGCGGCGGCGTTTCTGCCTGAGATGCTGGATGTTCCAAATTGAATGGTAAAACTGTTTTCTCTCGAAGTTGAAATGTCCATAAATGCTGATTTTGACAACGTTTTGGCTCAGGAAAAAGGAAATTATTTGTGAATTTCAGAATTTCTCATTTTGGTGTCTTTCAAGAGTAGAACGTTCAGTTTTTCATTTTGACTTGATTTTTATTTGTTTAATCTTTAAGAGCACTTCACCAGTCTTAACAAAATTTGTCTAGTGAGAACTTTCACGTTTTCCTTTGATTCTTTTCAGGAGTATCAAAATTTCTCTTTCAGAATCCTTATTTTCAGCCTGAGGCTTGTGAAAGACAGGGCAGCTACCCAGCAAAGCAATCTAGGAATATAATGGGAACGCTATTTCATAAGAAATTGTTCTTTTCCATTCAGGAGAAGAATGACTAATGTGTAGTGCTTTTCTACTAGCTGTTAACAATGCATTTCGTTTTTCCTGACGTGTTTAGAAGAATGCGACAAGAGCCCCGAGGCATCTTCCAACAAAGAAACGTATCACTTGGCGTTTTTACAGCGAGCTGAGGCTTTTCTGGGTTACACACGTCAAAATGAAGTGGTGGGTGTTGCTTCCATTACCCACCAGAGAGGAAACTGAAGTAAGCAGTCTAATAAAACCGTAGTTTTATTAAGCAAATATTCCTGTGTAAGGTCCAGACATTGCTGTCTGGTGAATTTATTCCAGACTTCAGAAAAACTTGCTGCTTTTTAAAAGCTTTACGTGTGAACAGATAAGGAGTTAATTTACCTTTTCAGAATTAGACCTTCTTAGACCTTCTGAAAAATTCATGGAAATTGTGAATGGGAGAGAGACATTTTTAAACATGCTTGGTTTATTTAAATGTAATATTTGCCAGTCTTTGCTGTGCAGTGTGGAGCCTTTCCCTTTCAGTTCACATCCCAGTTCACATCCTAACTGTGCCGGAGAACTTTCTTCACCCTCTGCCCTGTATCCTTTGGCTCTATATTCCGAAATTTTATGGACATCAGGCCCAACAGTGCAGTGATTTGACCTAGAAACTGAGGCTTGCCTGCTTGGGAGTCATGTGCCTTCAGCATCTGTGTGTAAAGAGCGTGAGCTGTCCCAGGTGCCTCACTCCCTGGGGTGTCCAGAACTAGTTCTGTTAACAGATGATCATCTTTTTGGCAGAACTGTTCATGCTTAATCTCTTTTGGGCTGGGTGATGCAGCTGGTTAGAGGCAGAACACTCCAGGGCTCAGTGCAAATGCAGTGCCAGGAGTGTTTTCCTGCAGTGGAAGAAGAGCAGTTTATTCTTCTTCCAGAATGCGTCTGGGAGTACAGTGAAGTGTAAAAACTCAGATGCAAAACCAGAGTTACCTTCCCGTGGTACTTTCTTGACCTCATTGCCTCCTTTTGCTTCCAACTCTCCTTTACAACCCTATTATTTGAAGTCAGGAACTGAGGCCCTGCTGGGAGGGGTCATTTAACTGGTTAAGTCCAGCCATACTACACGTGGTCTTGTACAACAAGTTCATTTTAAGTTACTTACACACCCCTAATGGTAACTGTAGAAGGAAGGAAGAGGATTAAAGTATATCCTCCCTGAAAACTTAAATATTGGGAATGTTTGATCCTCAAACATTGAGGCAACCCCTATCAGCAAAATTCAGCATTCATGAATTCCCATTGTTGCAGAAATCTGAATTTTAGAAGTTGGTCTAGTGTATGGTTAAATGATAGAAAATGGCAAGAAGTGTGTTTTCTACACCATTAAAAATTGAAAGATGCTGAAAAATGTTGCCTACCCTAATTCAAGCAGTAATTTTCAGAACTGTTTGTGAGCAATAGGGGAAAAACAAACAAACAAACACAAAAACATGTCAGATCATCAATACTGATAATTTCAAAATTATTTGATTTAACTTCAATAATGTAAACATTCTTATTGTAGTCAGCTTACCTGTGGAAACACAGATTGATGTTGAACAAGGAAGCTGAAGTGCATTTAGGATCAGCTGTAACACTGGCAAATGAGATTCTTAAATGTTCACCTCTTCTGGTTTTGCACAGGCTTCCATGAGTTCTGTGAACCTTTTCCTTCTTAACCGCCACTAAGATATGGAATAGCCATTAACACAATTAACACGGTGAAGGGACAACAAATTCAAAAGGGTGAGAGCCCAAAATGACACCTGTAATACTGATTTGAGAGGTAGCAGAGAGGTCGTATTTTTTCAGATAGACAAGTTTGGCTTCCGCTGCACTTTATAGACTTCTGTTTTCCTCTGATCTGACTATGTCTTGCTCTCTGAAACTTCACACATCTTGTATTTTGGACTGTGATATCTTTGAGAAAAACCTTGGCACCATGAGAGCCTACTGTCCAGGACCTGTTGCCATAATGCAAAAGTTTAATTGTGTCTTGCTGCAGGAGTTGATTTTATGAATTGCCCGTGTTTCCATCAAGAATCATTTACCTGCTGATCGTGACATTTTCGCATAGAGGATTGTTACGGTTGTTCAGAAATATCTGATTCCACTGCAGACTTCAGCATCAAACCTGGGGGCAGACTTCAGTCCTGCCATTGTTTCTGTGATCTCGGAATAGCTCAAAGCAGAGGGGTGAGGCAGAAAGTTTATTTATTAAAAAAAAAACTAACATAGTTTTTAACACCGGTTACAATTCCAGACAGAAAATGTTTCATTAATAAGCAGTATTTCAAACTGATGAGAGCCCTTAATGGAAGTTTATCTTTACCTGAATGAAATAAACGATGCTGTTTGCAGCCCGGGTGTGATGCCCGTGGCCGTGCTGAAAGGAGCATTTGATTAGGAATGCCTTGGCCAGGGCGAGATCTGGAAGCTTTGGAGCCTGCCCCGGGTGTCTTGGCAACGATACACAGTTGAGAGTCCCCATCAGCACAGACACAGAGCGTGCCCCAGGTCTGGCTTCACATCCTACTTGTGCAAGGCAAGAGAGAAAACTTTGCTGCTGCCGAGACGGGCTTTAGAGACGCTGCCGTTCCCGCAGAGACTTCCACAGTCACTCTCAGTAAGTACAATTTTAAATTAAGGACTGTTTTCTTCCCTCTGAAGTCATCTTTGTTAAGCGTGCTGTAGTTCAGGGATGTAAATCAGGCTAAAACACACAGTTAAAACATACAGAAGCCTGCTTTCAGTTCGTGTGAAGCTGCTTTAACTAGCCATTAACTGAGTGGTATGGGACCGAAGGAGCCGAGTCTTAGAAAACCTCAGAAATCGGGAAGGCAGAGCCTGACCCTTCCCCCTTTGTCAGCTTGTTCTTTTGAGGGCGAGCCCGTGGCATTGTGTGCGCAGTGGTACCTACAGCAGAGCAGGGCCGGCCCCGTGGGCTCCGCACGGCTGATGCAACAGGAGCCCTGCAGTGCACACGGGGCCATTCCCACTCCTTGGGCACCGAAGGCAGAGACTGTGATGAGGCAGGCTTGAAAAAAAAACTGAGCTGAGCTGTTCCCTCTTTCCTAAGGTGTCTCTCTTAGGCAGAACTGGTACTGTGAGGTCTTGTTCCCACCGAGCTTTTCAGCTTTCTGAAGTGTTTATATTTGCTTTTAGTGGAGTAAGAAGTGATTGTGGAAAACCTGGAGATTTATCCCAAATCAGAGGAGAGGATATGATTGTGGTTGTACGGCTGATCCAAGATAGGGGTGTCTGCATCCATCTCTAGCCTCTGTCACAGCCTGAGTGTGGCCTCAGGGAAGGAGCTGATCTCCCTGAGCACTTAAAGCAAGCCCACACAGCGCCTTTCTCCCTGGCATGTGATGTGCCTGTGTGGGCTGCACTGGGGTGGGTGGGCATGACTGCCTGCTTCGGTGCTCATGGCAACCTCTCCCCACGCCTCTGATGCAAGCAGCAGTCGCTGCAGGGATGTCTGCCCTCCTGGTTCAAGTGTTCTGGGGCAGAGGTGTGCGCAGCCAGTGGCACATCCTGCGGAGAGGCATGTTCCCGTGAGGTACAGGTCCGAGTAGAGCTGTTGGACTCATGGGCACGGCAGGGGCCAAGGCTGGCCCAGATGCCTGCAGTAGTACCTGTGTTCTCTAGGGAAAGGCCAGGGCAGTGGCACAGCTCCTCATGTGCAGTTCTCTCACAGTTCAGCTGCCTAAAGCTGCATACTGAGGAACGGAGCTCCCATCAGTGCTGAGTGGTGACTCAGGCTGCTGTCAGGGAGCTGAGTGTGCCTGCTTGTCCTTCAGCCAGGGACAGGGACCCTCTGTGCTGCCTGGCCCGAAGCAGCAGCACTTCGCAGCAGCTCCTGGTGTGGGGATGAAGCAGATTAGTCACAGAATACAGCAAGTGAAGTATTCAGATCTGATCCTTTGGGAATAGTGAACACTGCAGTGAGAGGAAGGGAAGTCACGACTCAATTTATCGATACTTTTTGATCAGGCAGTTGTACAAATGCTTTCTGTGGGGGGACTGTGAGTGTAAAGGAGCTTAGTTCAAAGACTTCAGACATCTGATGCTCAGGTCAAATCCCTGTAGCTTTGCTTCCCTGTTGGAATGAATGTGTAGTTCAAGTGAGGGCTGTCATACCTTAGTGGCAGTCAGATGAGGCTGCTGCACCTCATCAGCTCTCCTTGGGCCAGAGCTGCTCACAGCAGTGTCTGTAGGAAGCCAGCTATGACAGAGCCAGGGACCTCTTGGGCTGAGAGGTGATGAGGATTTGGCTGGCCCTGCTCTTCTCCACTTCCAGTATCACATGGGAGATACCAGAACCTTGCCTTTTAAACCAGCACAGCTCACTGAAGTCAGAACTGGACTGTGCACCCTGATTAAGAGTCGGACCTGTCGTTGTTTCTGAGAGCCCTGGTGAGTGAGAAGAGTGTCCTGTGCTCCTTTGGGCAGCGGGTGCACTCCACAGCAGTATCCATATGGATATTTCTGATTACTCCCCTGCAGCCTTGTGTGATGGCCTCAGGGGTCTAGTGTAGCTTTGGCATTGCTGAGCCTGTTCCTGCAGAGAACTGCTTTGTGTCACCCAAGTAACCTGTGCACACGAACTGTGCTCTCTCTGTCTGGCTCAGAGGTGCCAGTTTGCCTCTGAGCTGTGCTTCTGCCATGGCTGATGGGGAATCATCGTGGGAAAGATGCAGATTAGATCACATCCTTACCCTGTTGTGGCCCAGTTCACTGTAATACTTGTTTGCTATAAGGCTACTTAGGGATTACTAACCCTTTTTTTCCCCTTGGAAAAAAATGTATTTTAGTAACAGAAACCAGCATGGATATTAGTTAATTCCAAATCCCAACATATTGTGGTGTTTCCTGTCTGTTTCCCTCATTCATCTCAGTGTATAAAGTGTGCTCCATGAGGAGACTTTCCATGAGCATGGAGCAAGTCTCCTTTCGTCTGTGCCTCCCTCCTCCCTCACAGAGTGTTTGTGTGTGTTAAATAAAGCGTCAGGGCTGGTCAGCTTCAGCTTGGACTCATCTCCTGAGTATTAAGGACCCTCTGTCTCTCTCGCCTTAATCTTCCCCTTGCTTTCTTTCTGTTCCTTCCTCTATTCTTCAGTAACCTAATTAGGTCATGGATTGTTTCATACTCAAAACCTTTCAGGAGGTCTTCTAGTAGCTGTGGGTTTTGTTACTCAAGGCACTGATTCTGCTTGCCCAGCTTTCCTGCTTTGTGCCTCTATTAACTGCTCCTAACACAGAAATACCTCTCATTCACATGGCTGCAGCAGTAAAAGCCATGTTAGTTCCTTAGCAAGCTGCTACTGACTCCTTGGGGAACTCCCAAAGAAGCGTTTTACTCTGAGATAAATCTGCTTTTTCCACATACCATACTGTTCTATTAATAATGATACTTTCCTGAGAAGAAGATTCTCACAGAAAGCTGCCTGCAGCTTCAGTGGCTGCTCCTCCCTGGAGCCCAAATAATGTCTACTGCTTGCTCAGGATGTTGGGATCCCCGTCTGGGTAACAGCACACACGCACTGCTTTCAGGGGTCAGCGGCATGTCAAGACATACCTGGGACTGTATGCCTTTAGCTCGTATGAAACAGACCTAATCCAAGGTGTGATTTGCCCCAAATTTTGTTGTGTGCAGATTCAAGGACTCATTTACCACAAGGTGTTCTTTTTCCTCACAAACAAAATTCAGTTAAGCCTTAAGGAGTAATTCCGAAGGATGTGCTAGTCAGTATAATCAAGAGTGGCAGAACTGGATTTTTTATATCTGTAACCAAAATCTAGGAAACACTCAATATATCCAAATCAATCTGCTGCCAGAAGTCTGTGACAGGATGAACTAAGGACTAGATGCAGCCCTTACTGTGGGTATTTGTACAATTGCTACCTCCTTCCTCAAAATAAAATACCATTTTTCTCCTGTTCTCTAGTCCTAGCTTTTAAAGGAATTAAATACATGGTCCTAAATTATGGTTGTAAATTATGGTATCCTCAAATATTCTTAATAGCTGTATAAATACACAGAAAAAAAACCTCAAACAGATGAAAGAAGGGCTGATAATTCAGTTGGGTTGAAAAGATTTCTACTCTTCTTCAGAGTTAATTGAGAGCAAAGGCTGTTGCCCCTTTACTGCACAGATTTCAATTAGACTGACAGCAGAGCTGGTCACAGAAGGCTGAATCTGGCCTGTAACAATTTGTCAAGGAAAATCTTTCCTGTTTCAATCGTTGAACCTTATTAAATCAATTTCATACAATGTTTTAGTCATTGCCTTTCATTCATGCCCAGCTAAAGCTTTTTTATAGCAAGCAGTGACAACAGAGTTTGCACGCTGAAAATAACAGGACTGGCTTTGCCTGGTCGCATGCAGCCTAAGAGACTGTCCAGAAATTTTCATCCTGTTGTCTGCTGGATAAAAAGAGGGGCAGGAGGTGCTTCCAGCTCCTTCTCCAAGCAGGGTATCCAGGTGAGATGGTGGTGTCCAGGTTTTTAGCTTAAGTAAATATTTTGCTAAAGATGTTTTGTAACACTTCGCAAAGTGAAGATCACATATGGCCATGGAGGGACCACCTTGGCTGGCTTTTTTTCTGTGACATTTTTTGACATTGCTTGCTAAATGTGGCTTAGCAAAAGAGTGGAAAATTGCTGAAAGATGGGAGTTGGTTGAGGGAGAAAAGAAAACTACATGTAAAGTAAAGGAAGTAATAACTGGAGGGTGGCTTTCAGGGCAGTTAGGATGTCCCAGACCTGAGCCCCACTCCTGTCTCCAGAAATCTCATAAGGTAGGTTATTCAGTAAACCTCCTGGACTAGTAGATAACATCTCTTTTGCAGTGCATTTCTGCTCAAATTTGTATCCACAGTCTGTTGTGTCACCTCTGATTTCTTCTGAGATTCACTTCTCATTCCTTAATCACCTCAAGCACTTAAACCCAGTGGGAATTTGGAGTAAGTCAAGAGGTTTGAACTCAGCCTCTCCTGCTGTCTGAAGCTGAAATGAGCCAACCTCAAGAGCTCCTTGAGATATCCTTTTTGAGTAGGATGTCCTGTCAGGTATACATGGAAATTACAACTGCCATAATTTTATTTTATTTTTTTTTTCTTCATCTCCCTGTCCCAGCACATGAGAAATCAGGGATGCAGGCTGATCTCCTGGAGGAAAAGGCATGCTGCCAGGGAAGTAGATCTCAGGTCTTTATAGAAGGAAGTGTCACATTACCAGCTGATTAAACCCGTCTGGCAGAGCCCAAAGCAGTAATCCAATAACTGTCTTGAGAGGAGCCTGTGTAGC
The DNA here is from genome assembly GCA_013397315.1 of Donacobius atricapilla. Lineage (NCBI taxonomy): Eukaryota > Metazoa > Chordata > Aves > Passeriformes > Mimidae > Donacobius > Donacobius atricapilla. The sequence goes on along the minus strand of WBMY01015366.1, from coordinate 313,721 downwards.
CTTCGGGGTGTTCCCAGGTGAGTCCCTGCAGTGTCAGCAGCCTCAGAGGACAATCCCCTGCGTCTTGTGCATTCCTCTGAGCTCGAGGTGGAGAAAGGCAGTTGCACTTTGCAGAAGGGACCGAGGGCAGGATTGATCACACAGCTCAGGGCGTGCTCAGGTGATTGAAAGGCTGATGGCTCTGACTGGAGTATCTTTACCTCCAGCCATACAGGCAGCCTAAGAAGCCCAGCAAACTGCAGCTGGGTAGTGAATTGGTGCTCGCATCTGAACACAGGAGATGGGGAGCCAGGCCCCCGCGGAGGCTGTGGCTCTTCCCATCCTCTCTCCTGGGTGCCTGTGCCCACTGTTTGTGGTGCTTCTCATCCTCTCTCCTGGGTGCCTGTGCCCACTGTTTGTGGTGCTGCGGTGTGGGCTCCTGGCGGGGCTGTGTCACATCCTGTGAATGCCTTGAATGCCTTGAAGTTTTAAATGTCTGTGTGCAGGCAGCTGAAGCCAATCTTCAGTCATGCTGGACACCAGGTAGGAGTGACTGATGTTGCTGATCCATCCCTGGGCTGTCAGTGCTGCCCCTGCCTGCCTGGAGCTGAGCCACCAGGAAGGAAACAGGGAGCAGACACTCCCCATCAGGGATAACTGACAGCAGGGGCCCTGTGCAGACACTGCAATTGTTTCCTTCATTTTCCTTTATCCTAACTGTAAGATGTGTGATTGCCATAGGGGGGACCACCTACTGTTATACTGTGATTTGAGAAAGCCTTTGAACTTGTTTCTGTCGAGCTTTGGTCAGCCAGATGTAAAACAGAAGCAATTAAAACATGGGAGAAGTGAAAAGATCTGGAAGATAGATATGGAAAAAAGCCAGCTCTGCAAAGGGGGTGGAAGAGAAGGAGGGCAGGTTTATCTCTGAGGTGAAGGGCACTTTTCCCCCAAGACTTGCATGAAACCTTAAACCACACCTGCAGCGTCTCTGCTGTTTCCAGGCAGAGCAGTTGTGTCTGCAGGACAGGTACAAATGCAAACTCTCCTGGCAGAGCTGCCACTCAGCCATGTACCTGAAACATTTGCTTCATGTCAGTTGCTACTTACAAGTGCATGAAAGTGCCAAAATGCAGCATTTATGCTCTGTTGGGCTGGAAGATAGAAATTATTCCTGGCAAGGAGGGGCTAGCAGCACTGGGGAGGTTTTAGGAGCAGAGCCGCATGGTAGGACACACTTCCTGTCCCCCTTTAAGCTCCATGGATGAAGGGCCCCAGAAGTTTCCAACTTGTCTTCTGGCCTTGGAAAGCCTTGGCCTGCCTGGAGGCGCTCATGGGATCAACACTGTCCCCAAGCAGGGCACAACAGCACCTAACAAGGAGATTAAAGCAACGGAGATGTTCATGAAGTGTAGCTGGGGCCCAACACGAGTGTGTATATCTGAATGAGGGGGTTGAGGGCTAATGCCAACTGTGTCTTTATTGAAATAAAGGTTTGCTACTGATGTCAGTAGCTTTTAGACCAGGCTTGAGCAAAAGTGCTGGTGCTCCCTGGATCATTGTGGGCTGCCTTTATCTGGTGGCCAGCTTCTTTTAGCATTGCTGGATGTCAAACACTGCTTTTCCCAGGAGCAGCAGCTGGAATATTGATTTCAGCTGAGGAGCTCTGTGATGGGCTTCATTCAGGGCTTGGGGAGACTTCCAGTTTTGATATTAATGATTTTATTAGTTTAATGATTGATATTAGTGATTTAATGATAAAATGGCAGCATGACTTGGAAAGGAGAGAGAATTGATCCAGTGGGGCAGCCTCACAAATAGCTGTGTCCTGTGTGCTGGGGAGCCAGAGCACTGCTGTCGCTCCAAGTTGCTGCCCAGGGCTGTCATTTGTCTGAGCACCGATGAACAAAAGCACAGATGTAGAAGGAAATGCATCCTCTCTGCCACAGCAGAAAATTAATTGTGAAATACTCTCACCCCACCCTTGCCCGTTGCTCACAGAGGAGGGAAGGAGTGGAGCCGAATATTTGAGGAAAATGTTTCCGGGATGAGGGTGGTTCTAGACCAGTGCAGCATCCATCCTAGCAGGGTACTGCCCTGAGTCCTGCGGGTGGCATTGCAAGAATGGGGAAAGAAGCATCCAAGTCCTGGCTTTATCACTTTTCTTGTCTGAGCTTGAAGAAGTCACATGAAAGTAGTTTTAGGGCTGGAGACCACCTAGACTCTATTCCTGCTCTTCAGCAAAACTTGTGTTTCTTTAAGCTTTTATCACACAAATACACAACAGAAGCAATTAAAGATGGTGTCTGACCACCTTTAAAGGCACAGCCTCTCTCTGTCAGATTTCTTTGCAGAGAAATGGCAGTAGTCACTCTTCCTTTTCATGCAGGTGTTAGGAAATTACACTGATGGTATCCAAGCTGTGTTGCCCTGGAATTTTTATCCTTGTTCCATGTCTGCCCTGCAGCACCTGACAGCACCTCCAAGAGGCCAGTGAGTGAGAAAAGCTTCTCCTGGGTGATTTGGGGAAATGAGTGCAGCTGCTTGTTCACAAAGCAGCAGCATTGCAGGTGCGCTGCATTGAGCCACCTGCACAGGCTCCCTCTGCAATAACCCAGATGTCCTCATGTCCTTTCTGGTGCTATCTAAAAATTATCCTTTATTGGAATAAACTCGTGGTATGTAGAAATTATTGTGATGATCCCAGAAGAAACCACAAACTCGAGACCTGAATTTCTGGCTGCTTCCAGTTAAACACACACAATGGGTCCATTTTACGTCAGCTGACATTTGTCAGACTTATCACAATTTATGTTTACCACAGTGTACTTTTGGGAACTGTTAAGACTGTGTGTGTCACCCAAGGAAAAGGCCACAGGAATCAGATTCAAAATATTTGTGTTGCTTGCAGCCAGGGTTCACAGCATGACAAGGGCGGTTCAGGGTGCCGGGATTTTGGAGATAGCTGTGCCGCAGGTATTGAGCTGGGAATCAGAAGACGCAGCAAGGGCAGAAGGTGACTGGGACCCTGTACATGTGCTGCTGAGGACAGATGGCTCACAACCACCCCTTCCCTCCTCACTGCTGCCCAGTGTATACTCTGAAAAATAGCAACAAAAGAATTGACTTTATGAAAGACGTTTGCATTTGTGATGTTTACAGTACGGAGCTTGGTCCTCCTACTTAACTGTATCATGAGTTAATCCATTCATTTCAGCAGCAAAGCCTGATACTGAGTTGATTTACACTGGATAATTCCAGGTTAACTAAGCTACAGTCACTGAGTAATCGCAGTAATAAGAACATTCTCGAATGCTGGGAGAAAAGTAAGACAAGGTGGAAGCACAGACACACCTGGCAGGCAGGCAGAGCAGTGTGAGTGTTTACAGACCTTACTGTGAAACAGGAAGGTGAGGCTGGAAAGAGCTCATGATTGTGTGGGTGATATTCAGGCTCAGAGGTGGGGTTTGTGTCAAAGAGGAAGGTTTGACAAAAAGTGCTGATGAAGACGAGGCTGCTGTCCCAGTACAGACTAAAAATACATTGCATTTGTCATTGTGAACATTTGCACTTATTAATAGCCAATATTAAAAAAGCTCTCCAAGTCCATCCGTTAAAGTGTCTGGCTCAGGCAATGTATGTTCAGGGTAAATTTTTTAAAATTCCTGCCTTGGGAAAGATTTTTTGCTGACTTTAAGATGTTAACAGCATTTTTCTGAAATTTGTTTAAAAAGTTTTCCTTACTGAGGTTTATAAATGATTATCAAATTCTCACTGTAACACCACTGTACTGAGCAGTGGCTGAGGAATATTGAGATCAGAACTGGATACGAGTGATCCAGCCTTATATTGGCATGGTCAGGACTGTAGCCACCCCTTATCAGTACATCAAGGACTTGGATAAAATCGAGAGATCATGTACCAGGTGAATGATTAATAATGGTGGATTTGGATAGCCACTTAAGACGGGATAGCACATGGATAGAAGAATTGTGTGCTGGGAAATCTGTAAAGAAAAAAGGCCCTTACATTTTCCAGCCTGATCACAGGACATCACCATTGTGGGATATAAATCTAGAAGATATAAACAATTATCTCCATGTAAGTGCTGATTAAGTGTGGAATTGAAGGGGCTGAACAACTCCACACTGAGCCAGCCCCATGGTGTGATAGAGCCAAAGGGAATCAATCTCTTCATGTGACCCCTCCAGTCCCTTGCAGTGGAGGGGCAGGACACCTGCTTTGGCCTGGAGGAGCCTCTTGTGGTGCTGAAGCTGCCATCGCTTGTGTTGTTCAGGCAGCAAGTGCATTTGAGGGTGAGAATCCCTGATCAGTGGTTCCCATGCTGGTGACTGGTTTGTCCTGGTGACTGACAGCTGTGATAATGAGGTTATTGTGAGGAGGCAATCGGTGCACAAAAATGTTTTTATGTCTTATGGTCTGGGATCTTGGGGGTTTTGTGTCCTGGGAGGCTCTGTCTCTAGCTGGCTGGGTCAGAGCAAAGGGCAGAACACAAAATGACTGTACAAGAAAAATCCCTGTTGCTTTCTCATCTGCACTAGGGGTTAGTTTGTCAAAGTCATTGTAGGGCTGTTTGCTGTAGTATCTAGACAGAGTTTTCTAAGTGTTTTTATGTACCTTTGAAGTGAAAATACCTGGGGAGCAAGGCAAGTCCATTAGTCCCTATGAGCAACTGGTGGCTCACAGATGCTCCATTTCTAGGTAAATCCCCTCTGCTGCTCATTCTCTCAATGCTCACTGAACTCTGTTGTCTTAACTCCAGGATTTTACACAGCTGGCTTATCTCTGTACAGTGCTGTGCCCCTGGGAGCATCAAATCTGGGTCTTGGCTTGGACCAGAACAAAATTCTGAGGGATCTGGCTGGGCAAGGGTGACGTGGAGGAAGAGGGTGTAATGCTGGTTGCAAGGTTTGATAAAAAAATTACCTTTTCTTTTTTATTCTCTGTCTTTGTCTCACTGGAGTTGAGGAAGTTTTTTCCAAAGTATCACTTTCACCATGCAAAAATAGTGTTTCCTTTCTCTCTCCCCACTGAACTTCTGCTTATTATATACCTGTGAGTTGCAAAAAAGAGCTTCAAACCAGCAGTGGCTACAGCAGCTCCTGTCTCTCAGGGACAAGATTAAAATCCACCAAAACGAGATGTCATGGAAAGCATTGAGTTGTCATTCTCTGGTGCCGCAGAAAATTGACTTTCTGTCTCTTGCTGCTGCAGTACAGAGCTGATGGAAGTACCTGGCTTGCTAGCTTTCAGTATGAATGGAGATGGGTGATGAATAGGAGCCACAAATCACAAAGGTAAAGGAATGTGCTAGGGATGGCCCAGACGATTTTGATGTCTGTACTGACTTCTTAAGGCTAGAATTCATGTTCCAGATGATAAGACTGTCCCTGTGTAACTTTTAAATTAACATTTGTATGTTTCTTACTGAGATTGGACTTGCCTTTGTAATATCCAACCATGCCTCTGAAATGCTTTGTAGGCAATACTTACAGGAAGTAGTGGGGGTTTTCCATCTGTATGTTAATATTTTAGTGGTTGCTATTTTTTAACCATATCCAAGAATGAGAATTCTGTTTCTGGATAGATCTGGTGATTGAGCCCATTCCTGACATTCTGCACGATCCGAGATCCTATACCCAAAAGTAATCCTGAACCAGGCATGTACAGATTTGCCGCAGCTGCAACTTGGACTGAAACGATTTTATGAACATTACTTACTGAAACAGGTTTAGCCTGACAATCCAGCTCCCTGCTCACAACTGTGGCAGTGTCTGTCTGTCAGAGGGAACGGGAAACATCTGGTTCCTCATTTGATGAAGCAAAGAGCCAAAAGTGAAAGATAGGGACGCAGCAGCCGAATGCCACAACGCCGCTGAAGTGCCGAGACACAGGGACCAGAGCAGTTCGTGTCTCTCTTGTATCCATGGAGACCCCGGGGCAGCAGGGGCTGGCCTCTGGCACACTGCTGGCACCACGCGGCCCCAGGTGACAGGGAGATGGAGCACAGCTGGCAGGGAGGCCCTGCAGCGGTTCCTGCTGGCACTGCAGAGGCCCCAGGTGACAGGGAGATGGAGCACAGCTGGCAGGGAGGCCCTGCAGCGGTCCCTGCTGGCACTGCAGAGGCCCCAGGTGACAGGGAGATGGAGCACAGCTGGCAGGGAGGCCCTGCAGCGGTCCCTGCTGGCACTGCGGAGGCCCCAGGTCCCTGGGAGACAGCAGAGCCACACCCTGACCTGGTGGAAATGGCCAAACACAGCAGGCAGTTCAGCTCCTGCACTTTGCAACCTTCTCATGCCTCTGACAAACAACTCTCTGCTCAGCCTGGATGGAGAGACCGCGGCTGTCCGTGCCAGGGGCTAAGCCAAGGCTACTCCCTGCCCGTGCCAGTTTTTTCCCTGGTGGCACTGGGATAGATGCCCAGCTGTTTCAGGAGTCCCATCAGTAAGTATGGGCTACATGGAGATAGTGCTGGATTGATAAGACAGAAAAGGTTAATGGTCTCAGATGCAATTTTCCAAACAAATGAAACTTTCATCTGCAATGTAATTTAGATTATCTAAGTCCTACACAGTCTGGGGCCTGAGATGTATCAGGATTCTCAACTAAAAAGCACTTCCTGTGGCTCAGTTTGGTGTCTTACAGGGATAACAAATGAAAAAGGCTTTCTTTTAACTTCCATGTCCCTCTTCTCCCCAGGTTTTGTTGTCTTTCCTAACCTCATTCATCTGCCAAAAAACAGGGCTGGAGACAGGAGCTTGTATAGGGCAGACCTGAGAGCACTTCTGAGGCCTTCTGTGAAAGTGATCGTGAGGTGAAGCAGAAACTAATGTCTATGTTGCATTAAAAGTCAATATTTTGACAGAGAAGTTTTCTTTTGAGATAGAAAACTGTCCATTTGAGGGCAGAAGAGGAAGGATCAAACATCTGCAAGCTGTGATCTATCATCATATGGTGCATGGTCAAGTTATCAGTCTAAACACTGTCCTGGTTTGCAAATCTCCATAAGCACAGATGTGCTTTGGGCACAGTGGGCTCATTGTCCCAAGAAAAATTGAAGGGAGCTCTTAAGTGATGTCTTATTGTAGAGATGTTGCTGCTAAAAGCAAATTCTCCCAGAAAGTAAGTGCAAGATTGTTTCTGTTATTGATTGCCACGGTCTCTGCTTCATTGAGACCACATGGCCCACTTTGTTTTTGTAGCTGTCTTTTATTAAAACTGACAAAGAGGTATCAGCATTTGAAAAGATGAGTCTTGAGAGTCTCCTGGGCGGCATTTTCATGCTGTAAAGTGATACTGGCACATTTGATCCACAGATGCTTTTAACACAGTGATAAAACAAAAGCTTTCCTTCCCAGGGTGGTCTTCTACACTACAACACTTTCTGGTTTTTTCCATGCTCAATGGGCCAAGAAGTGGAGAGAACCTGCAATTCTTCCTACCTTAAACTGTGCTGTCAGGATCTGGTCCCTTGTCCTAAACTGCTGAGAACATCCCTATGTGTTTTGTTTTTTAAGGTATGCTTTGCTGCTTCATTAAAGGCTCATAATGCATTTTACATTCACATGGGTAATCTGTACGGGTTTTCAGTGTTCCTGAGACTCGTGGTCAGAAAGTTTTCATCCTTCTTCCCAGTAACCAACATTTACAGTCCCTAATCCTCTCCTGTTCTTGTACCTGACTTTCTAAGAAGCCAGTCAGAGTTTTATTTGAACACGCAAACCTGAAGTTGGTTTGTTTTTATTTTTTTGGCATATATTTGAAGATATCTAAAAAAAATTAGATCTAAGACATTTCATACTAAGACCTATCGTGAGTGGAAATGTTTGACCTCAATCTGTCTGTGCAGCAGCTCCTGATCTGTAAAATGGGAATACCATCTTCTCTCATTTTGAAGAGACTTTATGAAGATAAATTAATCGTTGCGGAGCACTCAGATGTCAGAGTGATGAACACCACAGAAAAGCTTGGGGGGAAATAAATAGTTCTGTCTGTGGAGCTGGCTGTTAGTAGTAGCCATAAATAAGACATGAAGCTGCACTTTGATCAAGAGACTAAAGCAGATATTGAATAGTTGCTGATAAGCCGAGCACCAGCCAGACAGAGTCCTGAACACATCCAGACTAGTGGGAAGTAGTGTGTAATTGTGTGATTAAAGAGATGTGTTAATGCAAACGAGCAATAGGACCAAAGTGAAGTTGCACCCATGAGCTCAGTGCAGGTTTGTCCTTGATTTTGGATGTCTGTTCTGCAGCCTTGCTGTGTGCCATGAGAGAAATACTAGCCCCTGGTGAGCATGAATTATTCTCATCCTGGCCAACTGGCAGATTTCCTTTTCCTTTTCCTTTTCCTTTCCTCTGCTAACAAGTTACATTACACAGAGAAGGGACTAAAAGCTTAAAAACCTGTCGTGAAAACATGCTCAGAGCTGAAACTACCAAAAAGTTCTTCTGGCTGCAGCCTGTCTTCTACAGACCATGCAAAGCATAATCCAGCAGATTTGTGTGTCAGAAGGGCTGTCAGAACCTCCTGCTCCATCTACAGCTCCAGGCTCACCTAAGCCCTGGCCAGTTGCTTGCTTGGCCAGAAAAAAAGCACTGAAGCCTCGTATCCCTACAGCCGCAGTGGAGACAGCTGAGTAAACATGATTCCATCTTTCTGGTGCAATATGGAGCCACGTGGCTCCACCTTGGGTTAAGCTCCGAGGTGGCTGAGGAATGCTCACACTTTCCTTTCTATGCTCTTGTCAGCAAAGTGGAAATGTCCATGCCCTCAGTCTGCAGAGTCCTCCTAGCCCGTCTCTAAAGGAGAGGCTATGTATTTTTCACTTGAATTGGTGTATGTAGGCTGTTGTGGTTTACTTCTTTGTTACTGGGTATTTTGACAAAGGTTAAATAGAACCGATTTTGTGTCTGGCATATTTTTGTAATGCTTTTGACAAAGGTGCTTTAATCGTGGATTCAGAACTATGATTATGAGATGCTTTCAGAGCTTAACAAGAGAAACCTAATGGTACAGTTGCAGTGATGAACAAAATATAAGCTGCTTTTCAGAGGGGGATGTGAATCCTGTGCCATTATCTGGCCTTTGCACTCTCAGCTCTTGGCTACTTGTCCCTCATGAGGGGTTTTGGAGAGGAACACAGAAAATCCCTCCAAACGCCTCATTAAGCAGCCGAAGTACAACCTACTGGTGGCAGAGAGGTTACAAGTACCTCATCTCTGGAGAGAGCAGTGGGTGAGTCCCCTGAAATGTCTTCATGCTGTAATTGCATGTCACAGAGTCGGGTCCAGCTTCATTACAGGCCCGAGGAATGGATGCTAATGGGCCCTCAGCCAGCCCTGTCCTGCCCTCGGTGCTCTCATCTTGCACAGAGCTTCTGCGGCGAGCCCTGCGCTTGACCAGAGCCGTTTGATGTGCCTGGCTGGCCACCTTCTTCCTGGGGATAGGACACAAGCAAGCTCTCTGCTCTGCAGGTCATGGGGAGAGCAGACCCCCGTGGTGTCGAGTCTAAATTGCTGCTTCCTTAGTTACTAAAATAAGCTTCTCTGCTGGCACTTGGGGTTTTGTTTTTTGGGAGGGGGAGCAGGGGTTGAGCTGTGCCTGCTGCACCCAGAACAGTGTTCCCCTGCAGCTGTAGTTTGGAGCTGACCTCCTCACCCTGTTCAGGGATGAAGGGATGGGGAGGGCAGGAAAGAAACTGCAGAAAGTTCTGGAAAGGCTCTGTAAATGCAGCCTGTTTCTGTCCCCTCTGCAGTCTTCAGCTCCCCTGCTCTACACTTGCCTGTATTCGTCCTGTGTCAGCCTCCTCCTGACTTCCCCTTAAATCATGGGAACAAGTTGTAGTTGGGAGCAAGTTCAATCTGTCCTCTTCTCCCTACCTCAAAGTCTCTTTGCCTGTTCTTATTGCCAGGTCTTTGGGGCAGGGACTCTACACTCACTGTGTTTTGGCAGAAACTGCCTTAATTAGGGATCGTTCTTGGTTTGTTCTGTCATAATAAAAGGGATTCATAATAATACTGCAGTAACTCACACCAGTCTTACTTCATTTCCTTCAAAGGAAGCACTCAAAAATAAGAGGAGAGTGGATAAGATGAAGATTGGACCAGCTGTAATTACAAGTCTGTGATATCTCATTTTGGAGCAGAGCGGTTACACGCAATAGCAAATTGGCCAGCTCTTACTGTAGGGGAAAAACACACTCAAAAGGTATTTTTACATAATTCTGTAAAATAGCCACCAATATTCATCAGAGAGAGCATGATTAAAGGCTTTTGAAGCATGATTGGAGTTGCCAGTTTTCATGAAATAATTAAGATGCAGGTTTGGTGTATATATATTCTGGTGAGCTCATTATCTTCATTATTAATTAGTCTCTGTTCTTCACATTTCAGCTCCAGTTTCTTGTCATTAGGGTGACTCGCCTGTGAGCGATGCCTTAGTGAGATGCAGAGGAAGGATTCTGCCTCTGGAACAGCAGAAGAGGTGCCAGCCTTTGTTCAGAACTGCTCCAGAGAAACTGCAGTGCTGTGTACCAGATCAGCAGGTTTCTCTGCCATAAACGCTTTCAGTGATGTGCCCTGCTGGGTGTTTCCTGGCCAGGAGCCCCTGGTTTCAGCAGGTACTCTGGGTGCTGCTGGAAACCATAGAATCGTGGAATCATAGAATGGTTTGGGTTGGAAGGGACCTTAAAGATCATTTCGTTCCAACCCCCTGCCATGCCTCACCACCTGCACAGGGGAGGGAACAGCAGTGATTGTGATTTAGGCACTCAGTGATGTGTTCAGCAATCTTCTGATCACCCAAATAACGAATATTTTTCCCAAATTTTCTCTGGCATTCTTCTGCAACTACCTTTTTCCAGGATGCATAGTGTTTGTGGGAGATCTGTGGGATCTGGTAGTGCCAAGCATCCTTTTGCCAATGTACTCGTCTCTTTTCTTTCCTATGGTAATGAGGATAAAACTTTGGTCCCCATTGACAGCTACTTGTCTCCATCCTCAACCCTGGTCAGGACTTGAGCACAGGTACTTTGCAGGTACACTTAATACAAGTGGCATATGGAAGGTGGGATTTAGGGAAAAACAAGATGCCTTAAGGTGGAAACTGAGTGTGAAGGACCGCCCTGCCGATTTCTGGGTGCAGCTGTTACGGCACTGGATGAGTGTGAGTGGCATTGCTTTCCTCTGAAAAGCAGCAAGTCTGCTGTTGATGGGGTCACAAATACCGTGCTCAGGAGAGTCTCAACGTGCAAACCTTGCACAAAGCCTGGAGCATATTTCAGTGTCTGTGGTCATCTGAGCAGTCACTAACCTGCACAAATTCCTCAGCTGCCTGAAATCATGACGGGAGACTCGACTCCAGTCTCAGCTGGGAAGAATGTATCACGCAAGCTCTCCTTCCGTGGCACTGACTCAGTTGAGCTGCAGCTGCACCAAGCGGAAGCTGCTGTCCCGACAGACATACAGGCACCCTTCCTCTGCACCCTTGCTGCTCTTAGGCATGAAGCACTTAAGGGCCTGTGTCACTCCCAAAATTAATCCTCATCCCTCCAGGAGCAGCCAGTGATGGTCACCTGCCCCCCCTCAGCCATGACACCATGCTCTGCTTTTCCCTTTGTAGGAAACAAATCGTAAGTCATATTAAACAGAAAATTATCACTTTACCATGAAATGTGTAAAAATAAGGTTCTTGTCTCGATGGAGATCAAAGGCAGCTTATAACAATCTCTACTTAATCAGGCTTAGCTTGAATGAAGTGAGAAATGGACCTGTATTATATTTAGGGTTATTACTTAATAAAGATTTTGTACAGTTTCTCTTTAATGAGGAGTGATTCTCTAAACTCGTTACATTTTCTAGGACCTTTATGAGAAATGCATCTGTCGATGAGAGATTTGTGCCTTCTCAATTACTACTGTGAAATAAATGTCAAAGCCCTGGTTAGCAAACTGAGTAGTGCACTCAGCAGGTGTACCACAGAGTTGTGCATATGTTCTTAACATCTCTATTCTAATATTCATTTTAACTATTGCTGCTTTATCTGTTGAATGCTTATTTTAATGTTTTTCTCATCACAAGCTGTTGAAAGTAGATCTGCTTTGGGTAATGGTTCTGTAATTGTCAGGTTTCACAATGTCTGTAGTAGTGCCTGATCTGTGTAACAATACAAACACTTCTGACTTTCAGGAAACAATTACGAAATGTACTGTGCAGGTAATTACTTCATGTGTGACTGTTGTTTATTCTGCAGTGAGCCCCTGACATACAACTGTCTCTCTCAAATTGAATACTGAAAGGAAAAGCAGATTTTAGAAGTATCCTATTTAAAAAGCAGTGAAGTTGTCTGTCCCTAAATCTGTCCTGTAGAAATTGCTTTCCCGTTCATGTAGATTAATGAATAGGAGGATGTCAGGGAGGGGGTTTTGATTCCTGCTGTACCGTTCATTATCAGCCTCTCAGCTTCCCGGGAGAGCTCCCGAGCAGGACGGGTCTGGAGCCCCAGCGCCACCGCAGGGAGCCCGAGGTCTGCGGGGTCCCCTGTGTGCGGGGACCTGCCCCGAGCTCTGCCCTGCGATCCCGGTGACCTCCTTGCACACGTGGGGGCGGCTGCGCTTGGCTTTCATCTGTCGCTGTTACACTTTGTTACACTAAACCTCAGGCATCCCCCGCCCTCCCAAAACTTGTGCTCAGCAGAGACGGAATTCTTTTAATTTTCTTTCAATGAACTGCGAAAAGGGTCAAGTTCAGTGAATTGCTTTAAGCATTGCATATATATAAGAATTGGGGCTGATTAATTTTTTTCTCTTCTTTTGCTTTTTGAACAGCAGTGTTTTACACTTAGGAGTCGCTGGCTGTGATGAAAAGGAGGGCAGGCTCAGGGAATACATGGGACATGAGATGTTACGCTGGTAGATGGGTTTGTGTCTGCCTGCTTTGCTCCGTTTTCTGAGAATTTCATTATCCCTTCCTTCTAGTAACTTTTGGGCCTCTCTGGAAAACGCCGTCGTTGGGCACAATAAAGTCGAAAGTATTTTAGAAGTATGAAGTACTTAAGTGAGCTTTCAGTGATTTACATCTACAGCATCTTTGTAACTCCATGTATGAGCACTGTTGCTTTAAAAGTACGCCCCAAAGAGCTTTGTCCCTTCTGAAATACCTGGAGGTAACATTAAAGACAGGTTTTGGAATATGGCCAGATCAAATGGCGGGGTAACAACTGAGGATTCTTTCATTTTCCGAGTTTTTCCAGTGGCATTACAATTGGGAGGGAGGTGTTTGCTGGCTGAATCCTGCAGGATGGTGTTTCTGTCCATGTGTGACACAGCAGTGACAACTGGGACCGTCAGTAAGGGCAGGGTTTGGCTCCCAGATAGGAATTTTATGGAAAGTGGTTTTTTTGTATTCCCCTTTTTGCCTTGGAGTCTTCTGCTGCAAAGGCGCAGAAACAGATTTTCTTTCTTTATTTCTTTCTTTATTAGTGCAGACAGCACAGTAAACACAGCTCTTAGGAGGTGTTGCGAAAAAGGAAGTTACACAACTTCTAAGAAGTGAAGCGAATATAAAATAACGAAGTCACTGTGACTGTTCTCAGCCTTTTTGTTTTGCTTCTCATTATCTTGTAACTAAAGGGATTAAAATCAAGGACAAAGCAGACATCACTTCCTAACAGGATCTGTTTTGCTTTGAGCAGGCTGAGGGTGCTTTAGCCTGACACCACCATCCTGGGGAGACTGTGCATGTGTTCAGTTGTGACTCTAGTAGGAATGAGGGTACTCCGGGCAGGTGAGGCTGTGCCTGTGAACCCTGATGTTCCCGGAGATTGTCCCTCCCTGGGGACCTGACAGCTCTCAGCGCCTTCCACTGCAACCCCTTCACTTCTGAGGCATCAGAAACCCAAAATCAGTCTCTAAAAATCCTTCTGTTCCATCTCAGATGTGCTCCTGCGCACTCAGCAGCTGGAGGAAGATTGTCCATAACCAAGCCTGGGGTGGGGAGGCTCTGTCTCTCTGGCCGTGAATACTTCCAGGGATGGGGCATCCACAGCTTCTCTGGGCAACCTGTGCCATGTACACACACATAACTATATAAAAAACACGTAACATACATTTAAATACACAAATAATAAACATATAATTGCATATCAGTTTATTTTTTATACAATATAAAGTTATATAATGTAATATTATATAATATAGAGAGAATTAATCGGGTTTTAATCAGGTTTTAAGCCGCATTTCATTCTTCAGGAACCCCAGGCATCTTCCCTCTCACCAGCAATTGCGGATAATGTTAATTACAGATCATTTTGAGCCATGCCGCATCATTTTTGAGCAAAACCAAGTGACTACGACTAAACCTACGAGCGGGGTCGNGCGGCCGGAGGAGGAGAGGGCGGCAGGCGGCCGGTGGCTCCGCGGTGAGGAGGAAGTTTGAGGCGGGGGCTGCGGGGTTTGCCACGCCGGGGGCTCCCGCTCTGCTCCTGCGGGGAAGCCGCCCCGGGGCTGCGGCGTGAGGAGAGGGGGATCCGTGATGGGAGGGGGAGCCTTGAGGCCGCTCCGCTCCGCTGGGGATCCAGACGCGAGGGGGGAAAGCATCGCTGGCGGGTTTGGTGCGGTATCGGCGTTTTCGGGAAATGCATGAAATTGCAGGGAGAGCGAAACCCTGCTGGGTTTTTTTTTTCTTGTTTGCTAAAGGAGGGGATTTTCGCTCCAGAGTTGTGTGTGCTGGAAGGTCGGGCTCGCTATGGAAGTGAGCGGGTCCTGGGGATATTGTAATACGGGCAGATCTAAAACCGTGTGTGTTTGTCAGCAGCTGTGTGGGGTGAAACTGGGGGTGTTGGGGAAGAAGGGGATGTCTTCCTGCATAGCTGAGCCTCTTACAGCTCTCAGCTCTGTAACCTGGAGGTGCCTAAATGCCTGGGATTTAAACCTTTAAAAGGGGAAGAGGAGAAAAAAAAGTACATTTAAAAGATGAATGCAAGCAGGGGGCTTGCGCTGTAGTTATTTTCTGTGGCACTGGCAATGTGTTTGGGTTGCCATTACTTATTGTTGAATATTTTTAATACCCAAATGTGATTCTGAATGCATATGCTGGCTCCGGGATGCTGGTGACATAGGCAGAAAAAAATGATTTATGCTTAGTATGTGGCTGTCACGACAGCCTGTGCTGGAACTACAGGTGCTGCCTGTAGCCCTCGTGCGGGACCAGCATTGCCCTGGTGCGGTGGGTGAAGTGGTTCTGCCCCCGGTGGGCCTGAGATGCGTTTGGCAGCATGAGAAAGCAGCTCACAGCAGAGATCTTGTAGATGTGCGCAGTTGCTGGCCTGGAGTTTGCTGTGTCCCTGAAATGGAGAAGGGCGATTGTGCATTTCTGTTGGGCAGAAGTGACATGTGGTTAGAGATCCCGGGGCAGGCAGGCACCCTCCTTGCTTTGCACTGTGCTGATTTTGAGATGGAATTTTAATGCTGCTCTTTTGGTAGTAGCAATATTTTCACTGCTTGTGGCAGATTTGTGAGGTTGGTGGCTTTGGGGGCAGAGAGAATGATTTTATTTTCATGGTTTTCAGCTGATTTATCGACTTAGGGTAAGGAGGAGGCACAGATGGGAGAAAACTTCTAAAATGGGTTTAGAGTAGACTCCCTAAACATGAACTCCATGGTATCTGTATCCAGTGTATTATATTATTACCTGTATACCAGTATAATTTGTGATTATTTTGATCCCTTTTACTACCTTATCATAACTACTTCTTTTGAGGATAGTTGTAGTCCATTCAGATGATGTGTGAAGGGGGGGGTTGCTCCAGTGATGGGACTGGATTGCCCTTTCCCAACAGAAGTTATTTTTCTGCCTGTGACCCTTCGGATTTTGGGGGGAGGTGGGGAATAAACTTGGTGTCACCACCAAATATGTGCAGTAGTGGGGGATATTATTCTTACAACTGGGCACAGAAGGAGGGTGGAATTTCTATTGGCTGTTGGGCAGTATCTGCCCAAACAGAGAGGAGCTTGAGCTGTACCCAGGGCAAGATGTGGCAGCCTCCAAGCAGTTTTAAAACCATTTTTAATGGGCTTCTTTTAAGTTTGTTATTTGAAGAATTACTGCAAACAGCAGCAAGTCTCCCAGAAGCCACCTGATGTGCAGATGTTTCTCAGCTGTGGTTGTCTTGACAGGGCTCTTACCACCAGGGTAGTTGGGGAATCTTTGCCATGTGCAAAACCGGCAAAACAAAACACTTCCCATGCCAAAATAGCACGGGGAATGGAATTACTTTGCTCCAGTTATTGATTAACCAGTGCTGTTACATTTGTCAAGCATAGCTTGATCTTAACTTTTTCTTTTAAATACCGTGTCTTAGTGAAATGTTTTAAGTGGTTACTAAACTAATCATAGGTTGTTAGAGAATTATCCAGATATTAGTATCTTCAAATGCTCACCGTGTTTATGAAGCCGATCCCTTAAAATTCTGAAATGCAGCATAATAATGTCACTCCTTTTGTTCTTTCTTTAGTCATTTAGGTTGATTGCTGCACCAAACACAGGCTCTCTAAGTGCTTCCTGACAACGCAGAACAGTGCTTTGGGCACTGTGTTGCAGCTAATACTGAATTATGCTGGTTAGTGGAAGGGCTCTCTGCATATGGCTCTGCTTTGAACTGTGTTTTCAGTGTGCAGCCTAATCTTATAAATGATTTCTACTTGGTTCCCATCTGCTTTGTCTGTGCAGGTTCAAGGGTATCTCCTGCTTATGTGTATTTTATTGTGTAAATCAAAAAACCCCAACTTATTGACCAAGCCAGGGTTTATGATCAGTGGGTTCTTAGTTCATGTTTGTCATGTGCAGAGCTCGATGATGTGCTTGGCAGCCCTTCTGCAATTAAGTGTTATAACTTCACTGTAGAAAATGAAAAAAAGAGCACATGAGACCCTTTGTTTAAAAAGAAATGAAATGTCTTTCATAAAGAGATGGGGAGACGATTTTTTTTTTTTTTAATCAGTACTTGCAACTTTGCTGGGTAAAGGCTGCAATTCCAGTTATTCCTGGAGCAGAAATGCCTTAACCTGTGGTTTGCCCAGCCACCAGCTGAAGAGCAGCCAAGGTCCTGCAGCTCCTTTCTTCTTCTAATGAGGAGTTCTTCAGAGCTACTTCAGTATTTCTTAAACATGAAGTAAATTACCTTTTAGGCTTGTCGGCATTCAGAGTGACCAATGAGCACTGGGAAGTGTTTCTGTATAAACTACAGCAAAGCCACATCCTTAATGCTTGCCAACATAAACTACTCCTCATCAGGCATGGCTGGACTTCTTACTGTGTTGGAGAAACTCGAGATGTTTCTTTACCTCTTGGGGTCTGAAATTGCTCCCATTCCCAAAGCATCCCTCCCTGCTGGAGACTGCAGTGTAATCTAACCCGGGTGGGTGGCAAGACAGAAGTATGAGTTGTGAGGTAAAAATCTTTTTTTTCCTTTGTTTTTCTTTAAATGGCGTTATTTCCCGGTGTTTGCTGGAGACCAGACTTGACGTAGTATAGAAAATAAATGCAAAAATTATGATTCCCAAATTCCTTGGCGGAAGGGAGTTTGACCAGTGTTCCTGTGAGTAATTAGCTGAGACACAGGCAGAACTGTTCTGCCTGGGACAGCTTCTTCCTGTTCTTCACGCTGTTAGTGCCTAATGGTGCTGTGGAGGCCCTGAGAGGTGCCTCGTCCTCCTCCTCCTCACCCAGGGGCTGGGGCAGCTCTAAGTCAGCTCAGGGAACTCTTCACCCGTGTGCCTGAAGCACCGGCGGGCAGGTGTGATGCAAGGGTTTGGTTATTTGTGGAGTCCCCGCAGGCTGACCTTGAGGCTTGGAAGGGAAAAACATGTTGGCGTGTGAGCTCAGCTGTCTGCTGAGCAGCAAACTCCGCTGGCAGAGAGCATCTTGTACCTTAGAGTTGGTTAATTACGGTTCTGAACTGAGAAGTGAGTGCTGAACTCTGCCTTAGGCATAAGGACATTTTATTGAAAGCAGCCTCCAGCTCTCGTGGTCACAGCACAGGTATTCCCTTGTACCATTGCGTCAAAATAATGTAATCTGACCCTTCCTGTGACCCTTGGTCTTAAGACTGGTCTGTACTGGGGGCTCTTTGGGGTGCCTTTGGCTGTGAGCTGCAGCTCTGTGTTTGCTGTGTGAGGGATGCTGTGACACCTGGCTGGGGCACCCAGGGCACAACCCGGGGCACAGGTTTACCACCAGGTGTTCCTGCCGAAGGAATGGTGAATGCTGCTGCCCACAGTGTGCCAGAGCTGCCCTCCCTGGCCCTGCTGGCAGGTTCAGCAGGGGCTGAGCCGCAGTCCCGGGCAACAAACCCTAGGGAGAGTTTGATGTTTTCTGTCCTCTCTCCCTCTTACTGCTGCTCTGACTTTAAAAATAGAATGAGATAGTCTCATCTCAAGGCAAAGGCTTCTCAAGAGGGTTAATTATGTCACATTTATTATCTGCTCTGCAGATCTTTTTAGGCAAATATAAGGGTGTTTTTGTTTTGCTTTTTTTTTTTNTTTTTTTTTTTTTTTTTTTTTTTTTTTTTTTTTTTTAGTTGTATACCAGCTTTCATAAACCAAGGTCTGCAGCACTCTCACACACAGCAGGAAGGTGATCCTGAGTTGCCTGCAGCTCATTTTGACCCACAGCTGCCTGGCCGGGATGTCCTGGCCGGGAGAGGGTGCCTGCTGTGGGCTGTGCCCACAGTTCACTTTCTGGGAAGGGCCGTGTTACCAGTCTAAGGAGGTCGGGCACCTTGCGCAGTCACAAGCATTTCACTCTAGAACTGTTACCAGAGACTTTTCAGGTAATTAGATCTCGTTTCACTCTTACTGGAGTGGATGCCTTGGGAGTTTCCTGAGTGATGTTTGCGACATGCTCCTAGTGTATCAGCATGGTGCCACTTCACAACACTTTTTATAGATATGTGAAAGAAAAAGGAAACTGTCTTGCAGTTCACAGGTAAAAATGTCTTAAGCAGCACTGGAACAAGGTGCCGAACGATGTGGTGGGTTTAAATCTTAATCCTGTGGTTGATGTGCTGGCCCCATCCATACTGAAGGTAATGCACTCTTGTTCCTAACACTGCAGATTAGGATTTTTTTCATCTGCAAAGGGATTCTTCTTTGCTTTGATGACCCTCCAGTGATGGCTGATGAGTCCAGTAGTGGGGAGCAGCCCAGGGAGTGATGGGACGCAACTTCAAAGTAAAGGGAAGAGCTTTTTAATTTTTTTTCTTTCTTTAGAGGATCAAATTAGCAGTCTGCTAAAGCCTTTTAATGTTAAAACTTTCAGAGCATAAACAATGACCTGTGAAAAGGAGTGCTTGGATCTGGACCCTGCATATGATGACGTCTGGCATCTCCATTATGGCCAATTAAAGTGACAGCAGAGTGTAAACACTCCTGACTCCTGTGTTCCCTTGCGGGCTCCTGGCTGCACGTGGCCCTTCTCCTCTGCCTTGGAAAAGGCACCATGTCACTTTGAACTTCCCAGCCAGGGCACAGAGCAGCCTTTCAGAACCCCTGTGCCCTCTCCTCAAGTGGTTCAGCAGGAACAGCCCAGAAGCTGAAGCTTGGTCTTGCAGTTGTAACCTGTTGTCCGTGAATTGCACAGTTGAGCAAGAGACAGATGTTATCCTGCAGAGGGAAGCGAGGCTGGCAGTGCACACTGCAACACGGGCTTGCCCAACTCTGTCTGGGGACTCTTCACTGCCTTTCCAGGATGCTGTCCAGCACTCGATCCAAGATCTGGATTTTAGGAATAATCTTGCCCCAGAAGTTCCTTGCAATACCCGCTACAACGTGTGAAGCTTTGCCTTAAATGGAGCTTCAAATGTTAGATTTGAATAACTAAACAATCACAGGAAGTATTGACCAAACTAACTTGTGGCCCTAAACAGCTTCTTATTTGAACAGCTCAGTAGAATAACTGTGCTCTGCATGCTGGTCTTGAACTCGGAGAGATTTTATATTCCCAATTATATGAGGAGACTGGATGTTTTTCCATGTTCTGCTGTAGGAGGTGGCAGCAGTTTCTGTGACTTCCTCCCTCCCCCATCAGCCTACCTGTGAGCAGCGCCCTGTGCACAGGCACAGCAGCCTGGCTGAGAGGGAGAAAGATGTGGGTGAGAGCCGGATGTGGGCAAGAGGGAGCCGGCCGTGGGTGAGACCTCACTCACATCATGGACACAGATGCACATGTGCGGTCTCACTTAGTGCTCCTACATTTTCTTCTTCTGTCTCTTCCTCATCTGTCCTGTTCCCGTCAGATCAAAGGCTAGATCAGCACCTCCCCACCTCTGCCTGACAACTGAAAAGGAAAGGAAATACGCTGGGGAAAACCCGCGCTTCAAAAAAAACGTTCATAGCCCGCTTGGTGTAAATATGCAAATGTTTGTAGAGGAGTGGCTGTTTCTACAACACATTAGTGAGAAATGCTTCACACCCTTCTCTGTCAGTCGGTAATTAAGAGAATACTTGCCTTCCAATGCAGTGGCTACTTAAATAAACATGAGAGAGCCTGGATTTTCTCTTACGATGGAGTGCAACAGTAAGTAACTTTGGTCTGAGACCGAGCCTGGCACACCTCCACATGACACCTCTTCCCTTCCAGTTGTGGTGAGGTGACTTTTCCTGTGCTGGGAAGAAAATGGCTGGGGAAGGTGCGAGGACTCAGACTTGTATCTGTCGCAGAGCAGATTCAGCTTGTCAGAGGGGTCAGAGGCATGATCCTGGTGAGGGAAGGGCCATGGCTCGTCTGCAATGTGGCATTTCTTGTTTCTGGTTGTGTGTGATGGGTCCAGCTCTTGCTAATCAGATTGCACAGTGGTGGGATACTTGGATCCTCTTTTCTTCCCTGCCTCCCCCGGCATACTGTGAGGCTGTCTAAATGTCAGGGGTGCTGGTGATTTGGCTGTGATGGGAGGGAATTTTAACGAGGCTGCTCTTCAGCATGAATGTATTGATGTAGGCATGTCATGTAGCCTGTCTGTCAGCCAAGTTTCTAGCTTTCAGCTGCTTTATGTGCATATTTTGGAGATTGCTTCCAACCAGTCAGGTCACTGCAGGGCAAGGCAGAGCTCTATTCCCATACCCACCTAATGCTGACACGGCTGTCCTGCCCCACAAGGATCAGGAGGAATCCATGGGAATCGCTGTCTTCTGGCTCCTGCTTCTGTTTGGGGTGGCTGTTGCAAAGGCAGGCTGGGCTTACTCATCTGCCTTCAATGCAGCCACACAATGCCTCTTCCAAGGAAGGGAATTCATTAGTTTCTGTGAAGTGGCCTTGGATCTGTGGGCAGCAGGTGCTTCCATAGAGCAAACTGTTGCTGAATATTCAACAGTTGCTATACAAGCGTCTGGCCGGCTGCCTGTGAAGCACTTGCAGTTATCTTGAGCATCCGATTAGATAAAGTGCAAACCACTTAGGGCTTTAAAGCTACCCGCAGCTATGTTGTGTTGGTGGTATTTTAACGTTCAGGGCTGGGTTTTCTTTTTATGAGAATCTTCCAAGATCATAAGCAGCAACTTTATCTCTTTTGACTCAGCCAACAAAGAAGTGAGCTGCCTAGGAGAATGACAACCCCTGTGATTCACATTCAAGTCATCAGAACCTCATTCTCTTGCTGGTTTCTGCTAATGAGATGTGCACTGGAAACAAATGACTCAGGCTAGAAGTGTCTATTCATCTTTAAACTTTTTAAACTCCCTTTAATCTCAAGTTAGCTCTGTTAAGGCTACCTGAATAACCCTTGTTCTTGTCGACCTCTAATTTGGTACATTAAATACTGTAGATATCTAAACTATGAAGGAATAATTTGAGAGGCTAAAGTGTGCAATCAGCCTTTTTTTTTCAGTTTAATTTCTTTAGGCGTGGTTTGTAAGCAGCCTGTGCTAGATGGAATCATTGGAAGTATACTTCTGTGAGAAACCACGATCACTGAACAATTACGGCTTCAAATAACTTACTGCTTTACTCAGTAAGGTGTGGATGCCTGTATATTGTTTACCAGCGACATGCCCCAGTTCTGTTGTCTTGTAAAAGCTTACTTAACCTGTATTAGTTGTTATAAGGATGCTTTGTCTGTGTTCTCCTACTAGCTATTTAGGCCACAGAAGGAGAAGTTTTAATTAAATATGTGATTGTGATGGTTGCACTGGAGGCTGGTTTCACCCAGGGAGCTGAAGAGAAACCCGAGTGGTGTTACCCAAGTTCCATGCTTCACAGGATGCATGGAGGGGTCCCCATGTGCCAGGAATATTGCATTATCAGGGGGCAGGGATTTCACACCCCTGAGCTCTCAAAGCTCATGGGGGAGCGTGTAGTTCCTCCCCATGGGAGCAGCATGCAGGCTGGAGCACGGTGGCTGTCGCAGGTCCTGGCTGCTGTACATCACCTGCAATTGTGTTAGCACCGATTGGAGGTGGACCTTGAGCGCTTCAAAGCGTGAATTGACAGCTGCTGGAGCTGAGCCTGCCTGCTCCTGGCATGGTTATTCGTGCTGCTGCTGGCTTTAAAGGGTTGAGGTCTTCATTGTGTGATTGGGCTGCAGTGTGCTCAGGAGGGCAGCTGAGATGTGCTTCCTAAACATCCGCTTTGTTTGCATCGGGCACTGGGGCCGGGCCGGCTTTGTGAGCAGGGCCTTGGCAGCCTGGGATGTGGCATCCTCTCTCCCTCCGTGCGGGAGCAGCCGAGGGGGAGCTGCTCCAAGGAGCGCGGCTGGCCCCTGTTCTCCGTTTAGCCAGTCCCCCCCAGTCCCTGAGCTCCCCGCTGCTCGAGGAGGGGATCAGCAGAAGGGAAGACCTGCTTCCAGGAGGGCTTCCAACTCTGGCAGCGAGACATTTCAGAAGCTGTAAAGCAGGTGGTAAGGTTTATGATGGATCATCGCCTCCAAAATTTTTTTTTTTTTCCCTGTATTTCCAGGGGGCTTTAAAGTGCAGGAATAGAGGAATTATGCTTTGGAAAATAATCCCTGGCACTGAGCTGGCTGGGGACAGTGAAGTGTGTGCTGTAGGTGTGGATCAGCTCTCCCATAGAAGTAAATGTGTGAAGGTTGCCAGAAAGTGACAGGGAGAAGTGAGCCCTCAGCCCATAGAGATGATACTGCACATTTAATTGCTAATAGACTCTTCAAAGAGCACCTCAGCTGCTATTATTAGAAAAAACAAATGTGTGGTGTTACCTACAGGGAGCAAAAAAGGAGTCTTTCATGATCTTCTTGACCTTTTCTTTATTGTGTTAATTTGTTTAATACCAGGGAGATTTTCCTGCTGTAAAAACTTGCTGAAGCAGAGGCTTATCCAAGACCTCTGAAAACGACGAGCTAACTGGGGAGCTTCAGGGATCTACTGTGTATTCCTCTCCCCTCTCTTTCTTTCCTGGATCAGACTTTTACCAGCTGGTGCAATTCCATAATAGCAGTCAGGCTTTATTGCATTAAATTTGTTAGGAAAATAGGAGGTCTGTGCCTGTGGGGCTCAGCGTGGGGAAGGAAACTTCGGGAAAGTGTTAAATAAATAAACTGTTCTGAGTACTTCTGGACATTGTAATTGCTTGTAGCAATCTTTGCTTTTTCAACACCTATTAAAAAGGACTTACTGCCTGTGCTATTTGTAGGTCCCAAGGTACTTTGCAAAGAGCAACAGTGGCGTTGTCCCTGCTTGCTCTGGGAGGGTGCAAGGTGCAAGTGAGATGTGCTGAGGGACCCGCGTCTCAGGTGGGGCAGGCTGCAGGGCTGGTGTCCGACCTGCCAAACCACGGGCTCGCTGCCTGTGAGGGGCTGGGGCTCAGAGCTATAAATTTTAATGCATGAGGCAGCGTGGCTGCAGTAAATACTACACGGCATAGACCAAGGATAAATCCTTTGGGACATCTCTCAAAACAATACCTTGGGAAAGTTTCAGGCATAATAAAGCTGACACAGAAAAGTGGAAAAGGCTTTTTGAATAGTGCCAAGTATCTCACCTTGCATGTTAATCTGAAGGCCTGTTGAAAGCTCCTGTAGAAAAGCATCCAGGTGTCTGCTTTGAGTGTGTACCTGGAGTTTGAAACAAAGCAGGCAGTGCTGTTCTTTTCCCTGCTGGGGTATGCATTAGTTAATGAGGTTTGAGCAGGTGGAGTTGTTTGGAATTTCTTCAGCCTCCATATGCCAGGAGATTTTACAGTTATAAGAATTGGTGTTTCAGGAAAAAGGTGGATGGTGAGACCTGCATTTCTAATAGGAATTTCCGCAAATCTTGATAGGCTGATTTGAAAAGCTGCAGCTTCTGCCCGATTCTTTTCCTGTTGAAGTGGAAAAGACAGTTTGTGTCATCAGCACAGAACATCACTGGTTCTGCAAAAGAGGGTTTGAGCCTCCTTGGCTCCTGCAGGAGTGTCCAGAGGCTGTGGGGGTGGACTGGAAGCTGAGCTGTGACAACTGGGCCAGTGTCCCCTCCAACGTGCTCACCAGCAGAGCAGGGAGTGCTGGTGATAGTGCCAGTGCCTTGGGATTCCTGGGTGGGATGACAGTTGTGCCTAAACACGGGGTATGTCCCTGAATGAAGTGCTCCATTCCTTGTGCCAGTGAACTCAGCTTCAAAAGCTGCGCTTGCTCGAAGTAGCTCAATGGTCAGGCTGCCTGTGGGGCTTCTAGATGAGCTTTGGAGTGGAGCTCTGAGTCAGGACTTGCTCTGCAGCTCCGAGGTATTTGTGTCATGCTGGATGGGAATTGTCAAAGCAGCATTGTGTGGCTGCTTATCAAAGGATAGAGTAAAATCTTAGCCTTTATTTTTTCAATTAAGAATTTTTATTTGTGCCTCAGGGACAAGCAAATAGAACCCAGCTTGTCTTGGCTATTCTTAGTGTTCATGGGGCAGGAAGGGGAGGGAGAGCGCAAACAGCACGAGCAAAGAGTTGCAGTAATGAGAATGATCTCTTATTTTAGTTGGTACTTAATCAAGACATTTGGTTCCAGGAAGCAGGAAGAGATGATTTTGCCTTTTTTTTTCCTGCTCTCTTATATCTTTGATTATCACCAAGACTTACCCTAAACAATTTAACACCTGCCAATTCTTTTTTCACCTTACAAATTTTTGTCCATCCTCAAAGACAGGGTAAGCTGTTAAGCTTATCTGTTTTGCTTTTGTTTAATCTGTAATATTAATCAGAGGACTAACTCTTGGTGACTAATGTATTATTATGTCTCAAAATATGCCTAATTTTATTATAAAACGTTGAGGCTATTTATTACTTCAAGTACATTTTGTCAGTGAATTAGGGTAAAACTGACTACATTTTATAGCTGGGTGTTGTGTCCTTCTCTCCTGTGAAGTCAGAGACAGTACTTGAGCCCCTCTGGAAGGTACAGGCTACTTTATTGGCTTGCAGGAACTGGCTTTGTAAAGCAGGTCAGCTTTTTGTTTCATGGCTTTTATTCAGTATCACTCTTGTTTACCAGGGCATCCAGAGTGTCTTACTGTTTCTCCTGTGTCTGCTGAACTGTCTTAAGGGATGATCTGAACTGACTCTTGATTTTCCTTGTGCCAGGGCGGTGAAATCCAGGACTGTGCCTACTTGGACAGCGAAAGCGCCTACAGCGAGTCGGAGCTGTTTCCCGATGAGGAGGCGATGACTCTGGCACAGCAGGAGGTGCACCATGAGTCTGACATGGACAGTGCCATCGAGAGTGCCCAGAGCTCAGAGGCCTCGGACGTCTGTCGGAGCGAGGACAAGGACGGGGTGCTCGGTGGCCTCTTCCTGCCCGGTGACAAGTGAGTGGTGCTTTTGCTCCGTGGCAGCTCCGCTCCAAGGCGTGCGCCGGGGAGGAAGGAGCCTTTATGTGGCTAATCCCTACTCAGGCTGAGGATGGCAGATGGATTTAGAAACTTAACATCCATTTACAACATAAGGGGATGGATGTCCAGGTCCTCTAAGTGTCTTAGATAGTCTCAGTCCTGGCTCCTTCTGGCATGTTCTGTGAGCACTCACAGGACTTGGATGTTGTGTGTTGAAGTGAAAGCATTGGGTCTCTCCAGAACAGATCACTGCATTAGCATCCCCCAAAATGTAGGTTCTTCTCTGTTGCCATAAGCTTTATGTGCTGGAATTAAAACAAATACTTCCTGCAGAGCAGTTCAGTATGGGGAATACTGCTGTAGTCTTCTGTACATCTAGTTACCTGATGCTGCGGGCTCTGCTGATTTGCTTTGCAACTTCATGTACCAAGTAGATTCTTTGTGTTTCTAATTTTCCATAACCTTTATTGTGCAACAGTAAATGGTGTTTAACACTGGATGTCCTGGCATGTAACCATAGTTTGCTGTTAACACCTGTGTCTCTGTAACCCTAACTTGACTCTTCCCAGGTGCATACCTGGGAGTGCTGGTTAAAGATGACTGTGTGGGAAAAGGACCCAGTTTGGTTTAATCCTGCTTTAAACTGAATTAATGCAGTTACCACAGGACGGAGCTCAGCTGGGCTTGCTTTGTAAGCCTCTGCCTTGTCTTGCCTATTTTTGGCCTGTCATCTTGATTTGTGCCTCTTGAGCTTTGCTCGTTGCTAAGGCAGCCTTTCTTCTCTCTCCTGGGCCTCCTCAGATGTTCCCTGTGCCTCCTCATTCCCTGCCCTCCTCCTGAATTTCTCAGCTAGCTGAGTTCTGGCCTTCTCCCATTTGCCCAAGCAACCTCAGAGACTTTATCAAGATAATTACAGTTTCCATCAGCTCGTTATCAAATTTGTTTCCTTTGCTTGCCATTCCCAGTTCTCCAAAGCCCCATCTTTGTGGTGACTGACTTATTCCCATGCTGTGTTTGAATTTTTTTTCCTCCTGGCTGTGCCAGTCAGGCTCTTGTGAAGGGGGTGGGCAAAGCATTGTGCCTCCTGTCCCCTCCTTCTAGGGCAGGCAGGAACTACCAAGAGCTACTGTGCTACTACTGATAGACCTTGATTTATCTTCTGAGACCTCCTCAGCTTTGGTAAATCTGTGGGGGGAAGGCATGAGAAGCTTCATGCTTTTGTGTTAAAGGAGGAAATAGAGCTACTTACTTTGGGCAATAGAGAGATTTACTTTGTTGCTTGCTGAAGAAGCAGGTGGGTTGTGTATCAGGTGTGTCAGCCCTCTGAAATCCTGCTCTGAAGAACAGATTACCTTCAAAAACAAACAAAAAAACCCCACCAAACAAAACAAAAACGCACCAAACACTTGAAAGTTCCCTTAAGAAAATGTTAACATGAGGAAAATCGGTTGCTTTTAGCAACTCCTTCCCAAATGAATGTGCGATTCTTAGGCCTCTGATCTTGGTGGAAGTGTTACAAGGAGCTTCTTCCCAAATGACTTGGTGTAACTGCAATTGAGATGCAAACAGCAGTAGGATTGTAAGACCTCCCAAAAACTTATCAATACACAGTATATCTGTGGCACAACAGCACTTCATGAATAAATGTTAGTGTGATATGTTGAGCTTCTCACTAATGCCTCAGCTGAGGAGCCTTGTTAGATACGTTTGATCTATTTCTAGTATGAGTATTCCTACCTTCATCTTTCAATAGTATGCCTGGCTTGACTTGTCCTAATTTGTGTTAATGTGAATTAGATAAATGAGTTGCAGGTTATAAATGGAACTCATCAAAACAGGGGAAACAAAAGAGCATACATCTGAAATGTTGGCAGGCTTCCTCTGCTACTAATTGCTTTTGGAGGGAAGGGATATGCAAATGATGCTTGCACCATCCACTGAAGGAACACTGGTTCATCTCTTGTTTACAGCTCACAAGTGGAGTATTACAGGAAGAGGACTCTCCCTCTAGAGAGGTTGAGAGGCTCAAGGTAGACTCAGAAGAAATTTAGGAGGAAATATTGTTGAGCTGCTTGAGAACAATGTCATCAGGGAGCTACTGTCCTGTGGCTCATCTGGTGGAGCTGGAGATACAAGCACTGTGCCCTGAAGCAAAGGGAGAGAAGAACTAAACCCGACCTGCTTAAAGTGCCAGCAGATTCCATTAATGCCTGGTCTCTATGGCAGAGGCCTTGGATTCTGCTATAGAGGGAACAGTTGGGCAATGCCAAGGCCTCACAACTGAAGCATCTATTTCAGGTCTTCCTGGTGTGTTTTCTGTAGGGAGAAGTTTGTTTGTAAGAAACTTTTTGTGCATTTACTGGCGTGTCTGTTTGAATGCCTCACCAGGGTGGGAGCTGAACAAACCTGTACAAAACACCTGCACTCAACAGGTGCACTGCAGAGGGCAGTCTGGACTCTATCCACTCTCTGCAGCCACCTTGCTCTGTTTTATTAGATTTGATGTGCTCAAAACTGCTCTGCCAGCTGCTTTCCTGTGGTGCCTGACTCTGCTGATCTGTTTACCTGTGTGCCCTCTTTCTCTGAAGTCACAGGGTCCTGCTATTCCCTACCCATTTAACATCATTTTAGGTACTTTTCTGGTAGTAATACAGCCTTTTCTTGTGGTCCGTATCTCCTCTGAAAGACAGAATTTGTTGTGATGGAAGGAAGGGCAGGAACCCAGCCTCCATTAGTCATGTCAGTAACTTTAGTGACTCTGTGGTAAGTGATGAGCTGAGGTTTCTTTCTGCCCACACAGAGGAGAGTGGCTGGAATTCCTGGGGTGTGGGAGAGGGTGTATCTGGATTACTGTGAAACTCTCTGATTGTGGAATAGAGTGACAGCCTCTGTCTTATACGTTCCTCTCACTATGCCATGCATTTCGGAGCTGTCTGCATGGTTCCTGCATTCAGAGCAGAAATCCCCATGTGGTCTTCCCATGGAGGTGGTGGCTGAGGATCATCAAAGTGTGCTCTTTAAAGCAAAAGGGTTTGTGTTGATCCAGACTTGTCACCCAGGTACCTTGCTCATAGATTCTCATGCTCTTGTCTCTCAAGGCACTCTTTCAGCTGCACATCAGGTACATTTAGTACTTCAGGGGTTTAGCACAAAGGTGGGTTCCAGCTTCAAAGAGGGGACAGCCTGTGTAGGTGGAAGGTTCCATATGAGGTGAGGTGCTATCAAAGTCGGCCTTCGAGATGTTTTGACCTCTTGTTTCAGGTCAAGTCCTCACAACCCTTCTGCAGCATCTGACCTCTCCACTTATTCCACCGCCTCCCTGATCAGTAATGAAGAGCAGTTTGAAGACTATGGGGAAGGAGATGATGTGGATTTTACTCCCAGTAGCCCATGTCCTGATGATGAGACCAGAACCAACGCCTACTCTGACCTTGGCTCATCTGTATCTTCCAGGTTGCTCCTTATTCATTAACAAACAATTCTTCATTTTTATTCTTCTCTGACCATAGCAGAGTTTACACTAGTTAGATAGACTCACCTTAAAAGCAAAATGTTATCAGTTCATTTCCTGCCCTCTAATTGACAGTCTGCATTTAATAATAAGAGCTATAGCAAATATGTTGTTTCTGATAAACTCTGTTGGGTTCTGTTGAAATAAATGGGCTGTTTTGCTTGTAGAGCAGTAATTCCACAGTTCAAGGCTAGTATTGGAAGGGATCTGCTGCAAAGGAAGCCAACTTAGCATTATGTACCCACCTTGATACAGGGAAGACTTACAAGAGAGCTGTTTCCATTTAGTGTTCTGATATTACAAATCCTTAGCACTAATCTGTGCGGGGAACTGCTGCAATATGTTCAGGGGGTTATTTGGAACAAGCATCCTATTGACTTGGAATGTCTTGGGAAACAAGCAAGTAGCTGCTGTCTGTTAGGAGCTAGAAATGCCACAGCAGTGCACTTGCCTTCTGCATATTCTCTCACTCTCTGCAGCTCTTACATCCTGTGGCCAAGGCAGGTCCAGATTTTGCAGTCCTCCCCCCAAGCAAGGGAATGGGTGAGGAGGGTTGGGAAGAGCTGAGCATGAAGATTCTCTAGGATTAGTCTGCTTGGATCAATAGCACACAGAGGTCTTGTCTTCACTGCTAACACAGGACAAGCTCGCTGCATCCTTCTGTTCCGCATGCGACCCCCATGTGCTCCCCTCTGTTTCCAGCATTTCTGCAATCCAGCCTGACCACCTCTTTCATGCATGCAGAGCCAGACCCCTCTTCACTGCCCCTTCATGATGATGGCTCTATCTTTCATCCCCTCTTCCCTCAGGTTTATGCAGCACTTTCCATTCTCATTCCTGGGGCTCAGTGCACATCATGCCATGATTGCTCTCTTTTGTTTGAGTTTATTTTCTCTTTATCATGCCAAGAGGTAGTGTTATCTCCTCTATAGACCTGTGTCCACTTCTCCTTTCCTCCTCATTCCAGGGTTCCTTTCATCCTACCATCTGAGGGGGTTTGTGTGACTTCTTACCAGACTACTCTGTTTTTCATCTTCCTGCCTTTCTCTTGGAGAGAAGACTCTTCAAGTTGCATGCTGGGCTCTGGTGGGAAGATGGGCAAGATGAGAGGGGGACATTGCTGAGGTTGAATATATTCATGTAGCTGCCTTTGCTATGTGCATCACAGTGGACCCCATGTACCTTTTGCTGTTCTTCTGGTCACCCAGACTGATTCTTTGCACTGCCACCCAGAAACATCCACATCCTCTGGAAGGCCTCAGCTCAGACAGGTGGACTTGCCTCAAGAGTAGCATTGGCCATCATAAGCTCTGATGTAGATGAGCTGTGGTTAGAGATGGTTCTTCAAGTCCCTTATCTGTGATTCTGACACACAGTCATGAGGAAAACCTGTTGTGGGTTGGTTACTACAGCCAGTAATGTTTCTCCTTTCCTGCAAACAGTGCTGGCCAAACCCCCCGAAAAATGAGACATGTTTATAACAGCGAGTTACTGGATGTTTACTGCTCACAGTGCTGCAAAAAGATAAATCTCCTCAACGATTTGGAAGCCAGGCTGAAAAATTTGAAAGCAAACAGGTAAGCAGCCTATTGCACTGCTTTTGGCCATGCCCTCTTGACATCGGACTGGCTAATAGCAGGAGGAGAGGGAGAGTGAGCCCCTCTCCATTCTGTATCCCATCCCATCTTACACATGTGTTGTTCATACGAAACAGTAAGAAATTCAGACTTTGGTATGTAGCCCAAACCAAAATGCTGTTCTTCATCAGCTGTTCAATATTTTTCTGATTTAAAGGTGCAGACATCGTTACTAAACTCAAATATTTTAACCAATGAGCTCTTCGATTGCAGAGTGAGAGTGATATTTCAAGGATTTTTTCCCAGGAAGTGGGATCTGCTGTGCTGCTTAGCACAGATCTACAGTTAGCTACTGCTTTCTCCAGGTGGGAAGGAGGGATCTCCAGATCCTTGGCTAATGCACATAACCTTACATACACCTCTCCTAAAGCTACTGGTCAGCAGAGGTACTTGGCACGTGTGGGGGTTTTTTGTGACGTCAAGAGAACTTGGAAAAATGATGAATCCTGTGGCAGAAGTAACTTCTGGAGTTCTTTGCAATGTCAGCCTTTTCCTTATGTTCGTCCCTCTGCCACTCCATCACTCCTAAGTTGTGCTGAGCACTTAGAAAGTGCTTCTAACAATCACCTAGAGTTTTTGAAGGGAATTATTTGGTGGAATTTTAGCTCCCCCTAGAAACTGGATGTGAGTCCTGCCTGTCGGCGTAATTGCTGGACAGGGCACGCTGCACTCACTGCTGCTTCTCCTGATGCACAGCAGTGTAGCACTTGTCATGAACAATGTTCCTGCCCTAGCAGGGAGTCTGCCAACATCCAGACTGTGATCAGCCAGGGCTTTGGGAATTTTCTGCGGGAGGCTGGAAATGCCTGACCAAGAGTTGTGTCTGTGCACACAGAGATGTGACATCCTCTTACTAAGACATGCAGCAGGATATTTTGATCTGGTTCCAGTGCTGTTGTCTGCAGCCAGGGGTCTTTATTTAGATAGCACCAGTCTCTGGCTGCACAAGGGAACTGTAAAAATGGAAAGACCTCAGTTCCTGTGCTGAACTGGGAAGCATTACGGGGAAGGATAAACTAACTGTTCATAAAATCATCGAAAAACTGGAAATCTAGAATAAATGTCCATCACTAACTTGGTGTCCCTTTGTGGTGTTTCTAATGTTAGTTTTGCTCTCATTTACACTGACAAATCTCTGCTAAGTATAACAGTATTTGCAAATTCACTTATTAATGATCACAGTAATTTGTGGCTTCACTCACCTTTGCGTTCTTAGTAATTGCAGTTTTTGATTCAATTGTTAAAGAATATTGTTCACAGAATCATCTTTTGACTTGGCTAAAAAAGTCTATGATATTTCATTGTGCAATTAAAATTGAATCAAATAAGTGTTTAATTCCTATATCATTTCTTCTGTATCCATGTAGCCCTAACAGGAAAATATCAAGCACAGCTTTTGGAAGGTAAGAGCCTTCAAGTTTTCTATGAATATTTGTGGAAACAGCCATAACAATTCCGTAAGTGGGAGTGGGAGACAAAAGTAGGAATAATTATAGAGAAACAAAAGTGTACCAAGGTAAATTTTTAAGGGAAGGGGCTTATGTTTGGGTATGAATGTTGCAGAATATAGAAGCCCTTGCTACTCTGGGAGCAAGCCCCTGAACTGGAAAGAGATCTGTTAAAAATGCAGATAGTTTTTGCTTCCTCGTCTGCCAAATGTATTCCTTTGTACTGGTATTCCACCAGTCCAGCTACTGTTTCTTTAACCCTCATAATGTGAGCCTTGCTGCTGTTGCCAAAGTGTGAAGGAAAGCACGAGCACCCCTTTAAAAAGGACATACAGAATTGTCATCTTCCTCTGTCTGAGTGAACCAGCTCTAGGCTGTGGAGGGCTGTAAGGTGCAAAGACATTTTAGATAATTTCCAGTGTTACATCTTCTGACACTATTCTGCAGTGGGAACTGCTTGAGATTTCTTTTTTTCTGTTCTTTTAAAGTTCTTTCTGTATGAAATTTTCTAGCTTAACTGTACCAACCGATGTGCAGTGGTGACCTTATTTTAAATTTGTAATAAGGCAAATACAATTCAGTGCATAGTGTGAATAAGACTTAAGTATTTTTAAAACTATGTTAATGCTGGCGGCAGATCCTATCAAAAGCAACAAAGAACTCACTCCACAGAACTAATGTCATTGACTGTGCTCAGTATGACTTCATTTAGCAACCAGTCTCTTGTAAGACTTGGGCTTAACCAGTTGTAATTGTCACTGAAATGATTGCACAGATTTTACCATCAGATGTTCAAAGTCTGAAGCCAGACTCTCTGTCCTCCCTCCTCATCAAGCAAAATTATTATCCTTCTGATCTTTCAGACAACTCTTCCACAACAGTAACTTCAGCAGCAGTAATGGCAGCACAGAAGACTTGTTCAGAGACAGTATAGACTCCTGTGATAATGATATCACTGAAAAGGTGAGAATCTCTGTGCCCTGTGAGTAATGTACCCAGCCAAATCCTGCTGGAGCCCTGTATCAGGGGATCAAGATCTTGCTCAGAATTACCTATGATCTGAAATTTGAAATTTGAAAAATTACCATAATTCAAAATGTCCTTGATGTTCCATTACTATTACAACTTTGCTTGGCAGTAATGCAGGAACTGAGGAAGCACAGACCTAGGCATTGTGTTAGGACTTCTTTGTGGTGTATTTGCAGTGATCACCTTCAAGGAACATGCAAAGTCTGGGGAACTCAGAATTGTAGAGCTTAATTTTTCTGCTGGCTTTGCAAAGAAATATGCCCCTTTTTAAAATGGTAAAGTAGCTAAATGCCAGTTAGGAGCAGTGCAGGGGTGTTTGAAGAGAGACTCAAATTCAGTTTTTTCTGCTTGTCCTTCCAGGTAACGTACCTAGAAAAGAAGGTAACAGAACTGGAGAACGATAGCCTGACAAATGGTGACCTGAAGAGCAAACTGAAACAAGAGAACACACAGCTGGTTCACAGGTAACAAAGCAGAGATCCAAATCTCTGCACCATGTCAGAGCAAAGCTAGAGCACGGTTGTGGGGAAGGAATATTTCTACCTGTAGAGTATGACCAAGTCTTCTTCCTAAATGCTGACAGATAAAAAAATGCTTCATCTGAGAAGTCCAGGTGGAATAGGGCTGCCTTGCTGAATTTTCATCAGGAAGAGGCCTCCAGACAAGTGTTTTTTGACAGAGATGTTACTGACTTGTACAGGAAAACAATTCTGCTGTAAGAGAGGTTGTCTCTGGTGGTTGGGGGTTTTTTATCTTGCATGTAGCAAGAGCAGAAGCGTGGATCTTAGTCCCAGCTTCTTGATACTGACAGAATAACAGATGAACTGATACTGCTTAATTCTGTGTTTAATAGTAAATATGAGAGATACTGGGAGAGGTTAAATGCCAAATGAGATGGTGAATTAGAATGAAACAAAGGAGTAGACAGGGAAGAGAGAGGCAATGAATTTGCTTCTGAAGCTGTTACTGAAATGAGGTCTGATTTCCTTAGAGTTCATGAGCTAGAGGAACTATTGAAAGATCAAGAAACATCAGCAGAACAGACTCTGGAAGAAGAGATAAAGAGACATAGAGAAGCTTACAGCAAGTATGAAAAAGAGAAAGGCACCGAAATTGAACTGCTGAATACAAGGTAACAAACATCTTGGTGCCACCCTGAACAGGGCAAAAGGTCTTCTTTTCTTCTCTTTCACTTTGCTTGTAAATGTAGGCTGTGCACCAGCAGACAGCGCACAGATGGTGGCAGGTTGGCAGCTCTGTAGGGTAGCTCTGCAGTCACATGTCTAATGCCCAAAAGCTTGGAGGATGCTTTACATTAATGCTTTAATCCACGTGGCCCATGTAGACAGCTTAGCTGGATATTTGGCATGGGTTCAAGGAGGGAATTGTGCAAACATTTGTGCCTGC
The DNA here is from genome assembly GCA_013397315.1 of Donacobius atricapilla. Taxonomy (NCBI): domain Eukaryota; kingdom Metazoa; phylum Chordata; class Aves; order Passeriformes; family Mimidae; genus Donacobius; species Donacobius atricapilla. The sequence continues at coordinate 278,891 of WBMY01015366.1, read as the reverse complement.
ATTTGTTTTTTCCCACTTTTTTTTTCAGCTACCTGTTGTTAGGAGCACAAGAATCTGAGGGTCAGGGTAGCATTTGGGACCCTAAAAACAAGCAAGCAAAAACTCATGTTAAAAAGTGCTATGATTAGAAAGATTTTCCCTATTTGGTCTATCAAGTGCAAGTGAGATGGTTTTAGATCACACAGTTTGCATGTCTGCATTCTTGAAGAAGTATTTGCTCTAAGATTTTTGTTATTAAACACAGGGTTCAGCAACTGGAAGAAGAAAATGGTGATCTGAAAAGCACTGTCACACGGCTGAAATCCCAGACGGAGAGATTGGATGAGGTAACAAAACTCCTGAGTCCCTGAGCAATTTAACAGCAGTTTATGTAAGAGCAAACTCTCACAGTGCTTGGCCCAGCTTCTTAACTTTTCCTTCCCTAAACAAATTATTAATGGAATTGGAACATTGGTCACGTTCAAGGGCAGGAATGTCCTGAGACACAAGCCAGTTTATGGCCAGCTGTCTGTGGGTTCATGTTGTGAAGCTGAGGGTGTGTCCTGCTCTTGCCAGCCTGTTCTGAAGCTCCCTGTTCGTTCCAGGAGAGGCAGCGCATGTCCGACCGGCTGGAAGACACAAGTCTGCGACTGAAGGATGAGATGGATTTGTACAAGAGGATGATGGACAAGCTGCGGCAGAACAGGCTGGAATTCAACAAGGAGAGGGAAGCCACCCAGGAGGTAAGTGTGCAGAGGGATGTAAGACCAGGCAGTCACATATCACCTGCATGGAAGCCACACTGAGAAAGAACAGGCAGACAGGATGAACACTGAGAATACCACATCCAGTGAAGCTGTTGCTGGATTGTGTTTCTGTGGTAAGGGTACCCTCAGAGCAATGAATGCTGCAAGAATACTTAGTAAGTGCCAATCCCTGGCCCAAAGGGTTTACAGCTCTTTGAGAACTGTGTGCCCTAACATTTCCTGTGCTCTGTTTGCAAGGGAAATGATGCTTCCCGGGCACAAAGCTTAGCAATCACAGCCGTTGCCAGCTCTGGGGCAGTTTAGGGGACCTGTGCCTGCAAAGGAAGAAGAGGAAGAGGATGTTTTTTCAGACTATGGTCTCAGCCCGGCTCAGGGAGTGCTTTTGCATGAGTACAGAGGGGGCTGTTTGCAGGGAGGGCTGCACAGCAAGGCCTGTTTGCTGCCCACAGCTCATCGAAGACCTGCGGAAGGAACTGGAGCACCTGCAGCTGTACAAGCTGGAATGTGAACGTCCTGGACGTGGGAGAAGCTCTTCCTCCAGCTTGAGTGAATTCAATGCCAAAACCAGAGAGGTGGAAATGGAGCACGAAATAAAACGGCTGAAGCAGGTGAGCAGGGAGGGCTTCTTAATCCACATCAAATGAACAGGCATACCTTGAGAAATGCAAGCCCAAGCACCCTGCCTACAGATTTTGTAGCAGCAAGCACAAGAGCCTCGTTGCATCTGTGCAGGACTTCTTTGCATTGGTGATGTAAATTATGCCCCAGGAAAACTCAGGCAGGGAGGCCTTATCACTGGAGGTAAGAGTTGCTGTCAGCTGCAGCCTTGCTGGATGTCATCCAAGGTACCTGTGATATTAATTGGTTTTTTTTATTTTCAATGAAACCTTGTAGGAAGAACTTGAAAAACAATGTCTTTTCATCCTTAAATAGGAGAATCAAAAACTTCGTGACCAAAATGATGATCTTAATGGACAGATTTTAAGCCTCAGTCTTTATGAAGCTAAAAACCTCTTTGCAACGCAAACAAAAGCCCAGTCACTGGCTGCTGAAATTGATTCTGCATCCAGAGATGAGGTAATGTGCTTTTCTAATCAGGTACTACAGCCAAGAATATGGAATTTTCAAAGTAATTAACTGTCAAGGTTGAACTATCTGAAGTTGACAAATGAACAACAGGAAATTCTGCTTTGCTAGGAGTTCAAGGGTGTTAGAAGATTGCCTTAAATCTAACACTGTTTTGGTATCCTTATAATATAACTCTCCCATTTTTCTCTCAAAAAAATTGGAATTATTAAACTCTCAGTGAGCTGTTTTACTCTTCTAACATCTTGTATCTTGCAGAGTAATGTAAGAGTATGGCATTAATTAATGGCCAGAAAAATGGCCATTGGTAGTTACTTTAATTTTTACTTTCTGTTCTAGATTTAGTTCTAACTTACTTCAGTAATAAGCTCTCACTTAGATATATATTTGAGCTATATATTCCCTGTAGCAGAGCTGAATTCTCAGAGAAAGTAACTGTGTGCAAATAATAACCTGGTAATGCTTTGAAAGATATTTTGGGAGACCCATTTGTATGTGGGTCGAATCCAGCTGGTGTAGCTTCCTCTGAGCTCCAGGACAGAGTGTGAGATCAGGGCAGTGGATACATGAGAGCTCCCAGGGAAGAAGACAGGTTTGTGGTGAGGGAGATCAAAGGAATTGTTTGTCCTTGATGCTCTATCTCTTCAGACAGAACTTCCCATTTCTTCATCAAGAAAAGTTGTGAGACAGAAAAATCCTTTTTACCCAGTCTGTACTGGACTGACTGTCAGCCTTAGCTCCTGGGCAGGCCCTTGAAGTGAAGGCCCTTGAATTACATACTTGAGAGCTTAATTTCTTGCTGAACCAGAGCACTGTGAAGAAAGGCTGCTGACTTGTTGATCGCTAATTAGGTAAAAGCAAACTGGCTTTTCCTGTTACCAAGAAAAATCTGACTTGTCCCTCTCAATCTCATGGCTCTGGCTCATGTGAGGAGTATCCAGCACTCCCCCTTTAAAGGAGGAAAGTGCCTTAAAGCTCCGGCCCAGACTCAGCAAAACCTCTCAGACCTGCACAAACTGTTCCCATTGTGCCATTTTTCCTGTATGATCAGAACAAAGGTAAGAAGATTCAGAGTGGGACTTCTGTGAAGTCTTACAAAAATGGACAGGCAAATAACATGAGCTTTAGGAGGATCTGGGGCTCTGACACACCCTGGCGGCTTTGTCAGTTTGGCATTAAACATTCAGAGATAAAAAGCAAAGCAGTCTCCATCTTTGGAGGGATTGGGGGGTCTTTTACAGCACAAAAATCTGATGAAACACGTGTATTTAATATAGAACACTGAATAGCAAATGGGTTGTTCTTGTGGAGTATGTTGTGGTTGTTTTGAGGTTTTTTTGAGAGAGTATGCACATGATCCAGGGGACGCACGTATTTTTTCCTGGTGCAAAACACTGAAATACTTGCTCTGTTTAGCAGCCTTTCATGCAAACACCTTTAGATTTCAGTAGTAATGAAAAAAAATTCGTATCATGAAGCTCTTGCTCTGAGATGAAGCAGTTGAGCCATGGCATGGATGCAGATGGATTGGCATGTTAGAGGGGGAACTTGTTTCAAATGACCTGCCAGAAGATCCCTGGAGATGACTGTTCACCACCTTCTTTGATAGCAAATATCTGTATCATACAGAATTGATTCTAATAGAGATACAGGGAGGAGCTGGAGTTAGAACACCTGTCACAAAAGGAATTGGTGATCCTGAGCAGGCACTAGTCTCTCACCTGTCTCAATTTCAGGCTGTTACATAAACTACTGAGAATATTTCAGGAGTAATTTGGAAATGTTGTGTTTTAGCTCATGGAAGCCCTCAAAGAACAGGAAGAGATAAATTACAGATTGCGACAGTATATGGACAAGATAATTTTGGCAATCCTGGACCACAATCCATCTATCTTGGAAATAAAGAATTGAAGAGAATATGAGAAGGAAAAGCAGCAACTGCCTGATATTTCTGCACATGCCACTGGATCTAAGCAGCACTCTGATACTGTAAATGAACTTATAAATACATATACACACTAGGTGTGAGTGTGGGTGCGCGGGTGTGTTTATATGATGTTTGGTACACTGTTATTTGTCATTGAATCGGCTTGGTTAGACTTTTTCCATGCACTTTCAATACCTGTGATGAGATGGATACTGTATATTAATGTAATAACAATATAACTGGATCATGCTGTTTTAGATACTGGACAAAATGACTCTACCTCTAGTTGTAAAGGTATAAAAAGACAATGGAAACATATGGATGTGGCCCTAACTTTAGGAGCAAGAATTTTTTCCTTTGTTCTTCCAGGAATTTGGGTACCACAAATCAATTGACATATCCAGGTTCAGTTCCTGATGGGTGCTGACTGTGTAATTTCCTATTTGATTCAGTTTTAGTACTTAAGTCACACGTTAGATTAAAAAAAAAAACAAAAACAAACTTTGGGAAAAGACACAAAGTAAATGGGAAGAAAAGGAAGATACTGCAGAATTTTTGCTATTTATGAAAAATCACCATCCACTTGTTTGCCACTGTCAGCACAAAGTGTTTTTGATGTAAGATCACTTTGGAGCCTGCTTTGGGATGCTCTGAGCCTGCTCTCTAGCGTGTGTGCATGTGTGCTTTTTATGCCTGGGTCCCTGTAGCATTGAGGCAAAGAGCTTTCAAATCTGTTCCCCTATTTTCAGGGGTATATTATGGGCCATTAAGATGAATTCTGGGATTCTGCCCCTTCTCCTCAGCCTGCTTTTAAAGATTTCACTGAAGGAACACATTCCCATTCTTACAAAAAAAAAAAATCCAAAAGAGAAAAACCACCAAACAAACCCTGAAACAACAACAAATTTGCATGAGATATCTCACTTCAGGGGCAGGAGGAGGACCAGCCCTCAACATGGCATGCCCCAGACAGCTGCACTCCTTTGAGAATGGCATTTTTTGGGCAGGCTGTGCAGAGCAACAGCTGGTTTCTGGCACAGTGGTGGAGGACAATGATACAGAGTGGCTTTTACCTGTATGGCAGGAAAAAGAAAAATAGCTTCATCTTGCAGGAGTTGCCAGTCCAGACTGAGCACACATATGTATGTCTAAAGCTCTGAGTAGGGAACACATCTCGATTTAGATGAGCACTTGTGCAGGTGCTTAACTTCAGGTGTGTGCTGCACCTGCTCATGGGTGTCACTGGGACAGAACATTAAGCTTTAAAGTTGAGCGTGTGCTTAAATGCTGCCTTAAATAGGGATGACTTCAACATGTGCCTGTGTTCTCCAGAACTGGATCTGTACTGTAGGGCTAGGACGTTTTTAATTAATAATGTAGCTTATATAAGGAGCTTATGGAATTGTTTGGGTAGTTGAATGCTAAAAACAAATTTTATTCCATGCACTTTTTTTAAAAATAAAAGTTTCACACTTTTGAGTTACACCAACTGGCACAGAAAATTTAGCCAGAGTAACTGGCTTTCCCCAGTGCATAGAGATGTTTCCTCTGTTGAATACACTCCCCAGAAGAATGTTCCAGTAGCAGTGACTGTGCTTTTCTGTGTATTTCTTGCTGTTGGCAGTGTCTTGCCCCTAGTATTCTCTTGATGTATCTTGGTGTGTATATGTGATGCATTTTTCCTGAATTTGAATACATAAACCTGTATTCAGTTATGGATGTAAATATATATTTTTTTTCTGTAATCTCTGTGCACTTGCCTTCAGTGATGTGTTACTGGAGTGATGGGAAGCAGGGGACATACTGAAATCAGGCTTTCTTGAAGGCAAGAAAACAAAAACAGTTTGTTTCTATGTATCTGCGTAGGCAGGTGTTCAGTAAGTGGAAAGAGAGAGGGACCAGAGGGGTGAGTGAGGGACACAACGTCCCAGTTCACAACAGTCTGCAGTGCTCTGGGAGAAATGGGACTGTCTGGTTCAAACAGTGATGTCACAGGGCTGAGTTCCGGAGGCCCTGGGGTGACGTGGAGGAAAGGATTTAAAGACCACTCCTTTGCCTCCTGGGAATGGTGTAAGATGTAACACTGCAGCCGCTTCTGTTTGTGTGGAAGTAGTGGAACCCCATGGAAACCCCACACATGCACCTTTCCCTCCTGCTGCTGCTTCTGGATATGCCACCCAGAAGGTGGGAGAGGAGCAGTTCAGGCAGCTCAGTGCTTCCTGCCTGCAGGACTCCTCACTCACACCTGAGTGATGGCATTTCCCTCTGCTGTCTGTGCACAGTGCCAGGGACTTTACTCCTTTTGGAGGTCATAGAGAACTCTTCCACACTGTCAGGGAGCTGTTGCAAACCTGCTGTGACCCGCAGGGCTGGGTGACCTGGCAGCCCTGTTTCTGTGGCTGGCTGTTTGGGAAGTTGCACTGCTGTCCTGCAGTGGATTTCAAAAAGAGGGAAGCTGTTGCAGCTTAGGCTGGTGACAATGTTTTCCCCTAACTATTTTAAAGTAAACTGGACTCGCCTCCAAAATTACAGTGATCTAAAGCCCATTCCCATTAGGGTGTAACATCAGGAAATGTTGAGGACTGTTTCACTGAAAGCAAAGCCCGTGGACTTGAACAGAAGACATGACTGTAGTGATAGCCTAGTTTTTGTGCAGATAATTATATGTAGGAGGTGAATAGTCACTAGTAGTGACAAACAGTCACCAAATCTGGCTGATATCCTGAAAGTGATATTCTAGTCAAGGGTACCCAGCAGTGGAAATTTCTTAAAACTTGCAGGACTTCTTGTTCAGCTCTGTACCCAGCTGTGTTAGTATTTAGAAGCTCTTCCTTGCTCCAGTGTTTGCATTTGAAGAGATGTCTTACCACCATGTTGGTGGTGTTTGTAGCTGTGTTTTATTGTGTAAAGGAGGTATCCTGCTCCTGTGGGGCCCTTGGTGTTGTACTGCCATCTGTTACTGTGGAAATCATATCCAGATACTTGCTATGTTTGACAAATAATGTGAGTTGGAGGTGGGAGAGGCATTTCACTGGCAGATATATTTTCCTCTAAGGTATCCACTTCTAAAAATACTAATTAGCAATTGCATTCTTAGACTGAGTAACTACAGATTTTAGACCAACTTGTCTTGTAGCTCAAGCCCTGGAGAACCCTTCTATCCAAGAAAATAAGTCATTGTGTTTTATGACATGCAGGTCATTTGGTAATAAAGGATCACTTGATGGCTCACTGGGGCAGGAAGAAGAGTAATCTGCCATCAGTGTTGCAGAGAGTGGATATTTTGATCAAGTGTCAGGCACTGGCAGAACACACTGGAGATGTTGCAAGTAGAGGGACACTTAATTTTGCTGTCTGTTCTCTGATAAACTTCTTACTTCTTTGCTGTGGACATTCTTTGTGTTCTCAGGCTGGCCAGGAAATTATAGCCTGCCTCTGTCAGTGTTACTCTTGGTGGAACAAGGGCCTCCCTTCCCTGGGTAAATCACTTCAAAAACAGAAATGTTGTATCGTCTTATAGCAATACACAAATGCAGTAAACACTCCTGTGTCAAACCCATGGTTCTATTTAACCCTTGGGGATGCAAACACAATCCCAGGTACTGTATCTTGATCTGTTCCTTGGTTCATTTGACTTTAGATCCTGAAAAGCTAAATCATACTCTGATCAAACCTGTTGCAAACCACTACAGGTATTTCTGGACAGTGGAAAAAGAAAGACTGGCTTTTGGCTAGGAGCTGCCCCGGGTCAGGCTAGTCCCACACAAGGTACTGCAGAAAAATTACCTCTTTCAAAACTTGCATTTAAAGAGTACCTGAAATGTAGTCTCTCCAGATTTTTCTGGTATTGGCTGCTTCCCTCCAGACTTCAGCTGCTGCCTAGTTCTGATTTCAGAATGATGCTGATTCAAAACTGTTTTGACATCAAAAGATGACTTCAGCTTTCTGAATAGCTTCTGTTTAAGACTGAAGCTGTTTGAGAATTTGTCTTGCAGTGCAACATTGATGAACTGTAACCATCCCATCTATTTTTAAGGAATTTTTAATAGGCAAATATGTAGGAAGTTTCAAAAAAAAAACCCCAGCATCTAATGCACTTTTGTTGCCAACTTTGTTTTCATGGTCTTTGGGAAAAATTCAGGTATTTCTCAGCCAGCTCTGTAGGGAATTGAACACAGCATTATTAATTCTCAAAGATGTGTATCAACAAATATTTTGCTGTCTGAGTGCAGCAATGCTCCATTTACTTTGGTAGAACTGCATTGCTCTCCAGAGAGGATCTAGACCAACAGTATTTAGGCTCCCTAATCTGGTTTGTAAATGAGGGCTTGGAAGCTGATACATAAACACACATTGTGGGCTGCTACATGAGGCACTGCTCAGTGGTCTGTGCATCATAGTGCCTGTGACATGTGATGAGTCTAAGAACTAGAATTTACAAATAGAAGAGGGTTTTTTCACATTCTTTAATGGCAGTGAATATACAGTGGTTTTCTCTTAAAACAAATACTGTATGGTGTGGTCTGAGGGATTTTTTTCCAAGGAAGGAAGGAAGTAGCAGCTGATCAAACACTTGCCAAATCAGTGGCTTGGCTTATACTGATTTAAGTGAAAACTTGACTCAGACTTCAACTGAGCAATTCCTGGTGTAAGTAGCAATGCTTGTATTCTTGTCAAGTCATTTGTTACTCAAGAAACATTGTCAAGAAATCATGACAGGTGATGTAACACAGCTGGTTGGTTTTAAAGGACATAGTTCCACAGTTCTGACATTTTGTTCCTTTGCATCTCAGTATTTTTGAATTAAAAATACTGATCCTAGGAGCAGTTTGCAGTTAAATCATGCACGGGTTTCTAGTTAATGAAACTCTGCATGTGCCTTCAGAGTTTGCTGAGAATTGCAGTTGGTGTTGGGTCTGAATCCTGTCATTCTGCATAATGCACTGGGACTTGGTCCAGTGTGCAAGAGAGTTGTTTCTTTCTGGGACTCTTCCTCAGGGTTCTGTTGACATTTACACTCTTGGTCTTGTTCCCAGCCACTGTCAGGTGTACGCGTGCCTTGGGGCAGATAGGAGGGACAAATTCAATACTATTGGCTTCAGTGTGACTTTACCTACCAAGGCAAGAATTTCACTCCTGTCTTTATACCAGGCCAGTTCTGTCCTTGCCTTTTTTGTGGTCGTGAAAACTGGTTGTCCCATGTACATGACAAAACATTGTAGCTGATTCTCATGGCGTACAAGCAGGTAGGGTGAGCAAACCTGAAGGTGATCCAGGTGAGGGATCCCTGGGATGTGCCTCAGTTCTGTCCAGGTGGCCCACTGCACGCTCTACTGACACACTCTGGGAGGCTCAGGCGTGCAGCTCAGCATGGCCAGCACATCACAGAGCTCACTGCAGCAGCCCATGAGGATCTGCAGGCAAAATCTGCCAGCAGGGCCACGCTTCCACGGCTTGCCACAGTGTGGAGCCAGCTGACAGGGCTCGTGGTGTTCTCTGCACCCCGGGTTTCAGCTTGCTGCCTTCAGCCTGGGGCTTTTGTTCAACTGCGAGAGTAGTACCTGGTCAAACACCCCGTTAGAGAGATCAGTTTTTACTTAAACTGTAAACCTAATGAAAACATTAACAAACGTGGGCTCCTGCAGTGTAATTTGGACACTGAGCCCTGGAAGGGAGGTGCTGTGCGTGCAGCAGCTGTTACACCTGAGCTGTCAGCTTTGCTGTCTCTGTTCTGGCACAGTGACACCCTGGAAACCCCTCCGAGCCTGTGCCCCAGTGAGGGGTGGCAGGTGACTGCTCTGGGGGACACATCTGTGCAGATGGTAAGGGGGGCTGCAGACACTCCTCCTCCCAGTGATGATCTTACACTCCACAGCATCAGCCCTGTTTTATTTATTACCTTATCCATAGCTAAATTATTCTGGCTTTGGAGAAAAGACATCAGAAGGAGAACCAGGAGTTTAGTATCTGTGAACACTTCAGTACACTACAGGGCTGTAAATGTTGCACTGATATATATTTAAATACTGAGACATTCTGAGAATTACTGTAAAATCAGTTGTGAGAGCCATTTGTTTTTCTCAGTTGCACAGACTAGTTTTTGCATGGTTGCATATTTTAGTACTTGTGCCTTTTACTTCTTTGTTGTGAGGATACGTTTTATTTTCACATTTTATCATCTGGTTTTGGACACTTTTTATATACAATTCTTTAATCATCTGGTTTCTTGTAATATACATGTGTATATATAAAATAGATTTGTATTCATGTGCCTCTGAGATGTAAAAAATACTCATTTTGTACAGGTTTTTTTAGAAGCACTAGGTCATGGTCTAAATTACGTAGCAAATGAAATTTAACATAATTAGCAGTTCTTTGTCATCTTTTAGGAATGTTGTGTCTGATGGTTGGTCTCGCGTAAGGCAATGTCACACACACTCTGCAGATTTATTGTTTTAGTATCGCTGTGAGACCAATTCTATCCACTTGTTGGCTTCAGTTAATTCAAAATAATAAAACAATTAAATGTTACAGTTCTGATTTGGTGATTATAGTTTTTATTTCCATTAAAGCCAATTTGCTTCCTTTCATACTTGAAATGGGCACCAGATCAAAACCTCATTGAACACATTGCCCATTTCAGGTTAACTGGAATTATGGGATTATTTCTGTGGGATCAGGCAAGTGATTTACTTTGCCCATTGAAATGGAAAGAGAAATAGCATTACCAATTCGTAGACTTTCCATCTTAGAGTGCCTAAAATACTTTAGTTACTCCTCTTCCCTCTCTGGCTTCTGTGGCAGCATTTCCTAAGGACAGACCCTGGATCTGCATGACTGGAGATCTTCCTCTTGCAGATGTGAGAGATTGGGTGTCTTGCTCTTCACATTTTGGCAAATGCTGAATAAACTCCTTCGCTTGGGGCTTGTAGCACAGCACTTTCCCACAGCATTTGGGAAGCTTTGTAGATGCATTGTGAGCCTGGACATCTGTAACTCTGGCAACCAGAGACCTGGTCCTAAAAGTGTCCTTCCTTCCCTCCAGCCTCTTCTCGAGCTGGTGGTTTCATTTCTCGAGTGTTGACCCTGCTTATCTGATGAGATCCTCAAATTGTTCCTTCTCTCACACCTTGTTTATCAATACCCCACTCACCAGCCGCCAGACACAGTGAGATAATGAACTGTGGTAAGTCTCAAGATAAAAATCATCAAAATCCCCTAAATCTTCCAAAAACCCAAAGCTTTTATCCATAAAAGAACATGTTCCACTCTCACAGAGCAGACTTTTTTAACTGAATTTGACACCCATTTCACAGAATAGAAAACTGCCTTAGAAGTAAGGAGATGGTTTTATTTTTTATTTCAAAGGCTGCTTGGTATGAAGATGAGCAAAGTTCACTTGCTCCATTGTTACTGAAAAAAAGCAGCCAGCAAAAGTGGCATATGACTATTTTTAATCTCATTCTGTAATTTATAACATCAGTGATGTCAGTACTGTTGTAATGTGCCATTACAATATTTTCTCTGTATTTTCTTGAAGTACTTACTGGGGACAAGAAAGTTGTCCTTGCTTCTGTGGATCCTTCAGGTAGCTATAATGCACAATCAGATATGTAAATAAATTATTTGCTTTCCCTGCATGACTAAAACATCTGTGGTGGGTGACTGATTCAATATCCCTCCTTACCTTCCTCCCTGGTCCACCTCTATTTCTGTGCTTCACTTAAAGAAGGATTGCCCAATTTTGTTCTCACCTGCCCAAACACCAGCTTCATTAACTTTGCATTAGTTACACAGATGGCACCAGGGAAGAAGTTTGCTCAATACATGCCTTACCTGACATCCACAGTTGTGTTAAGTTTCCAAGTCGAAGCTTCACAGGACCAACCCATTAATCTCTCCACCCACAGCGTGCCCTTCTCAATTGATCGGAGCTCCAGCTGGGAGCTGTTTGCAGCTTTTTGGATCCAGCTTTTTAATGTGACTTCACTGTAATTATTTACTGACCCATGCAGCTAATGAGCACGTGTTGTGGCTCCTTCCTGGAGGGGCAGTGAGCTGTTTGTGGGGAGGGCACAGCCTGGAGCTGTGTCCTGCAGGGATCTCTCTGGTGCTGGGGCAGTCTGACCTGGCATGGCCAGCAGTGACGGCCCCAGGGCATGTGCTGAGGGGACTTTCACACTTAGACCGGAGGCAGCAGCTTCCCCAGGAGAGTCCTGAGGGGAAACTCTGCCATGGGCAGCCCCTGGGAGAGGCCGAGGCTCCCGGGTGTACCTGGAGGGGCCATCCTGGGAGCAGCGCCGCAAGCTTTGTCCTGAGGGCCCAAGACAGTGCTGGGACACCTCTGGCTGCGCCTGGGAGCCAGGACCTGGCACAGGTGCCCGGCGTGCAGACCAGAGACCCTCAGCCTGATGTGGGCTCAGGCCAGCACATCCCCAGGGCTGGCGGAACAGGCTGTGTGGGCCTGATGGCGGAGGACACACCCAGGGCCTGCTCGACCAACACTGAGGTAATTTTGTCTTTTCATCTCCAGTTTGAGCTACCAGACCTGCTGACCTCTTCTCTGGGCTTTATTTTAACTGCTGAAGTCAAAAGAGTAATAAGTGAGGAGCAGCTTAGGCTCCAGGCTGCTTTGTGCGAGATCTGTGTGCAGAGCAGGGAGCGTGCCCTGGGCAGGGCCCCTCGGGCAGCCGCTCCTGAGCTGGTGTCCGTGGGCACAGCGCCCAGCAGAGGGGTCCAGTGCTCTGGCAGAACGCTGCTGATGCACTGTCAGCCCAGAGAAATGCTGGATGCTCCTTCCTTGGGAAAAATGCAGGCTTTTTGTTAAGTGCTGGGGACACTCCAGGGTGAGGCATCCCCTCGAGCACCCAGTGCAGTTCCCTGCCCTGTCCTACCTGCCCAGCAGCATCTCATAAAACCTTCAGGGCTGGCCTGGGAATGTCAGCAAAGCCCAGCCTGATGTAGCCACAGGGTGAGTGCAGGTGGTTCAGGGCTCTGTCTCCACGGGGGATTTAGTGGGTTTGGAATTTGCCTCCTGAAGAGCTGCTGCTCCCACCCCCAGCCTGTACCTCCAGTGTCACCCTCCTGTCCTTGGGCTAACAAAATGTGACCATTTTGCACCTGTGTGAAAGATAGTGAAAGGTGTAAAGCCAGGGAACCAAGCCTGTAGCATATTATTTAAAATATAAAGCACAGTTTAAGGTGGTAAGATCTGTGCCTCAAGCTGGGCTTGAAGCAAGACAGAAGAGGAAAGGGAATTTTGAAAAGACTTCACTAAATAGTTCAAGCCTTGCGGGGCAAATTTTTTCCTTTCAGAAACATTCTGATGGTCTTCAAGTGATCATACTGTACCAAACAGCTTTCATTTGACTGACAGTAGTCTCTAAACCTGGTATATGTCTCTCAGAGTATCATCCCATGAGGCTGTGAGGTGGCTTTTCTCACAGTGGGTACAGATATTTGGGGAATCAGAGCAAAGATACTGTACAAATAATGCATGGAGTAACATACCTGTATGGTATCCTCCCAGGCTTCCCTGTTTGCAGATTCCTCCCAGCAATGAGATGTTGGATATTCAGATTTGTAACAGCAGACTCAAAGAAAATTCCTACTGTGTATGCTGAACCACTTCACCAGAGAGACAGGGAGCAGTTGTGTTCCCAAATCTCAGCAGCTCCGTCTAATATGCTGTACTACTGACCTACTTGCACTCACTGGTACATGAGAAAGACACAGTGGGAAAGCAAATCACGTGTTCTGGGGCAGGAATCATCAACACCACATATCACAAGGTCTGAAATCGTTTCTTGCAAATTATGCTGTTCTTACTGGGCTGAGGAGATGCAAGACCCTTTGGTTATTTTACAATCAGGAATTAAAGCTCCGAACTCCTCTGAATCTCCGGAGGTGATTGTTGCCGTGCTCTGATCATTTGGGGGAAAAGGTGTGTTTGGAGGCAGGCAGAGGCTAAATGGGGTAGTAGCAGAGTAGGAAACAGATTACAGTTCTGACTCCTGAGAACTTGAGGAGTGACAAGGATAACTGTTACCAAGAGGAAATACATCTCATGGGAGCACCAAGGGAGTACATCAGCCAACTCCTGTCTGGCAGGAGGCTCTGATCTGCTCAGGTTGTCTTGGCTGACACGTTTTCTTCAGCACAGCAGTCTCAAAGCCTTGACTTTGATGTTTTCTCTTGCTCTGTTCACTGTTTGTGATGGCCCATGTTTCAACATTGTCCTGAATCTCTGATGGCAGACTGGGATCTGGGATGTGTCTCTCCACTCTAAATGTCTTTTGACACAAGCAATGCAGCAGGGACTCTCCTAGCTTGCATAACTCAGGGTGAAATTCGAACTTACAGCTTTTTGAATGCAAATAAAGGCTAGAGCATATGACCAGTAAATTGAAGACTGTCCCAGATGTATAACCATAACTATTTGGGTTATTCCTGTAATTTTAAAACTACTTTGAAATGATAATGTTAGCATGTAGTCTGGCACAGTGCTTAAATCTGAATTTCTGTCACACTGAGATCTTTGTCCCTTAGCAGATGGATGATGCCGTTTGTATTTTGATGCGATAGTGTGTAACAGGGGTTATGACTCAGGTATGGACCCTGGGTGAAAAGACAGACAGGAGCTGGGCTGTGGCACCAACAGAAGTAATGGAACTCAGCTGCTGAAAGGCTGTGCTTGCTCTCTCCCTGTTGCGCTGGAGAAAATTGCTGGTTGTGTTTTGAGAAACACTGTCTGTCTTGGCCACCCTGTGGCTTCTCTTAACGTGCTCAGGCTTTTATTTAAGACCTGATTGGTCACCAGCAGGTCTGCTCTCAGCCCTTCAGGAATCCTCTGATCAGCCTGAGCACTTGGCCCACATGTCAGAGAAATAACCCCCAGCCAAGCCTGTCCTTTAGCTCTGGCTGTGCACAGCAATGAATGGGGGGATGCCCTGAGGAAAGGCAGCAGCAGCAGAGGGGCTTGCCTTCATTCTTGGAAATACTGTGTAAGTCTGGATTAAAGGTGCAGCCCTGAAGCCCCCTTTCAGTGGCCCCATTCCAGGGAGCAGGACGGCCGGGCCATGGGCACAGCAGAGCTTCCCTGCAACAGCAAAGAGCCGGGCTCTTCCCATCACTGTACCAGAGCTGGGGAAGGAGGAGGAGGCTTGCCAGGGCTGTCCTATGCACAGACATGTGGTTCAACACTTGCTGCCTGAAATGCAAAGTCCAGGGCCACAGAGAGTGCAGGACATGGCTGAAAAACATCTGCGAGTTCTGCAACCCCAGCAGCTCTTGCCACCCTGCTGTTTTCAGGCTCTGAATATCGCTGGGATGCTGATTTCCCAAATGACTATAGCCTCAAAAAGTAAACCTTACTTTTTTGGACAGATTCGGTGCAGTATTTATATGAAGACCTAAAAATGGGACCCTCAGGAAAGCAACTGTTTCTCTCTGGAATGAGCTGATTTGGCCTCACGTGGCTGGTTTATTTGAGCAAGGAGCACACTGTGAACACAGGATGCATCCCTGCAATAAAGGTTGTGTAACTCAGATTGGATTCAGCAGAGAGTGGGTTATCCTGGTTACAAATTCATAGCATAAAATAGAAATAGTGATTCTACTATGTCAGATTGGTTCTAACTGTGCCTGGATTTTTTTTGCTTTTTTGTTTGTTTGGTTTGGCTTGTAGTTTACAGGAAGGGTATGTAAGCCAAAAAAATACCAGATTACTTTCTGCTGCCCAACATTGGTTCAAAACTAGAAACCAGGATGAAAAATTCAGTGTAAAGCTAAATAATGGTTCAAAACCACAACCTTCAAATTCTTCCCTCCTGCCCTACAGCTAGTGGTGATAAAAATGAGAGCTGATTCATTTCTTGGGTTTTAATCAAGTGTTAGCCATAAGACTAAATATTTGGTTGCTGGAAACTCAAGGAGGAGGAAATATTAATAAGGCAGTATTGTTTTTATGATTTATGCTATTATGATTTGACTGTGTAAACAGAACATAATGGGTTCGAAGTAAAACATGAAAATTCAGTTTGAATATCAGGAAATATAGACTGCCTGATACTGCCCCACGGGAAGGGGTGGAAACGCCGCTGTTCGGCTCTGAGCGGCAGGGCTGGAATGGGAGCGCGCCGTGCCGGGCCAGCCCCGCCGTTCCCGGTGTGCCGAGCCCCGGGAGTTGTGTCCCACCGGGCCGGTGGCGCTCGGCGGGAGCCAGCGGGGCTGCCTCCTGCCCCGGGGGCTCCTCCGCGGCCGCGCACCGGGAGCAGGTGCCGCAGTGCTGCCGAGCCACAGCGCTCGGCTGTGAGCTGGGCAGGACTCTTCTCGGGCCCGACAGCTGCTGTTGGTTTCCTGAGGCAGCCCTGTGATTTCGCAGTGATGCGCCGCGCTCCTCTGCCGTGAGAAACACCGGGAGGAAGGAAAGCAAAGCTCCGCCGGGGATTCCGCGGTGTCGGAGCGGCGGCGCTCGGGGACACCGGGGACACGGCAGCGGGAGGGGCTTTCCGCGGCGCGCTGCTGCAGGGGCACGGGGCAGGGATGCCGAGCTCCGCCGGCGGGGCAGGGCCCGCCCGCGCTCCCGGTCCCGGCGCTCCGACCGCGGGAACCTCCGCACAGCGCGGCCGCTCCGCC